>VWZF01002307.1:251707-349105 GCA_013396755.1 Sclerurus mexicanus | reverse complement strand
TGTGTCCGTGGGGGATGCTTTGGGGTGTGTGTGTCCATGGGGATGCTTTGGGGTTTGTGTGTCCGTGGGGGATGCTTTGGGGTGTGTGTGTCCATGGGGATGCTTTGGGGTGTCTGTGTCCGTGGGGGATGCTTTGGGGTGTGTGTGTCCGTGGGGGATGCTTTGGGAGGGATTCGGGGCCGCCCCGCTCCGGGCCGGGAGCGAACGAATGGGACGGGGGAGGGGAGGCGGCTCCCCCCGACCCCTCCCGGGGACCCCTTTGGGGTGGGCGATTCGGGACTCGATCCCCACCGTGGCTCTTTCGTGCCAGGGGATGGAGGGATTTCGTTCGTGCTCATCACCCGCGGCTGCTTCGTCTGCGGAGGATGCGCAGGGAGAGGAATCCGGGAATCTGGGAATGGGTCTGGGTTGGAAAGGACCTTAAGGATCGCCTCGTCCCAACGCCCCTGCCATGGGCAGGGACACCTTCCACTAGCCCAGGTTGATCCAAGCCCTGTCCAGCCTGGCCTTGGACACTTCCAGGGATCCAGGGGCAGCCACAGCTTCTCTGGGCAACCTGTGCCAGGGCATCACCCCCCCTCATAAGGAAGAATTTCTTCTTAATCTCTTATCCAAACCTACTTTCTTTCATTTAAACCCACTACCCCTTGTCCTGTTACTCCATCCCTTTTCCAAAGTCCCTCTCCAGCTCTCCTGGAGCTCCTTTAGGCTCTGGAAGGGGCTCTCAGGTCTCCCTGGATCCTTCCCTTCTCCAGATGAACCCCCCCAGCTCTCCCAGCCTGTCCCCAGAGCACAGGGCTCCAGCCCTTGGAGCATCTCCGTGGCCTCCTCTGGACTCTCTCCAGCAGCTCCAGGTCCTTGTGCTGTTGTTCCCAGGGCTGGAGGCAGCTCTGCAGGTGGGGTCTCACCTGAGGGGGCAGAGGGGCAGAATCTCCCCCTCCCCTGTTGCCCACGCCGTGGGGGTGAGCCCTGGATACATCCGACTTTCTGGACCAATCTTCCTTACCCTCCCTGGGCACGTCACGCTGTTCGGCAGCCGCCGCAATCTCCCCGTTTTATTTATTTTTGGTGGCTGAGGTCAGGTTTCCAGCGGCTCCCTCGGGCTGACGTCCCCTCTTGGCAGACTGTGCCCCGTGCCCGGCGTCATCCCAGGGCCGTGCGTCACCCCTGGAACACGATCCACAGGGGCCATGCTCCTGTCAAGGTTGTTTCAGCCGGGTTTGGCCAACAGCTTCCATGCCAGGGAGAACAGCTCCAGCCTGGGCACCCTGGCACACCCACCGTGCCAGGGGACACCGGGAGGGACGCAGCGTTCCCGCTTGGGGCTCTCCGAAGCAGAGGAATTGCCAGCAGGGGATGTGTGATGGATCTGGGCTGTCCAGCACCGCAGGCTGCAGGAATTGTGGTTGAGCTGAGAGTTATTCCTTAGTTGTGGCAGCTTGAGTGCTCTCAAACACGGGGATCCAATGGAGTTTCCACTTGGGCAGCACTTGGGCACCAGGGAATAAGGCAAAGTGACATGTGCTTCCTCTTCTGGATGCCCAAGGAAGGAGCTTTCTTTCCCCTCAAGCTCTTCTTGATACAGTTGGAAAAAGTAGAGGAGCTTCCCAAGGCATAAACCCTTCTCCGGGTCTGAAGCAGAAACCGTGGGGTTTGGAGCCAAGTGCGAGTTGAGACCTTGGAGCTCAGAGCGTTGCTGTGGACCAGGTGGTTGGGAATCTGCGAGATCCTGTGCCCTAGAGAGCACCTTAATTTTCTCTGGAAGAGGCAGGTTTGGGATTCTCTGATTTACCCCATGGCACCCCAGCAGATGTGCAGCCCCCAGAAACCCCGTGGGAGGTCTGGGATTTGCCTCTGGTCTCTCTCTCCTCCCTCCCTCCCATGTTCTTTGAAGCTTACTGGAGGAATTCCCAGACCAAACCCATGACTTTCTTATCTTCCTTATCACCGTGACATGCTATTAATAACTAATTTATAGGAACTACTGGTTTCTATAAACATATTCTTGACTTTTATGAGACTGACAGGTGCTGCTGCTTATGTAACACCTTGGAAACCTCGCAGAAGAACAGCAGCTGCCTGTTCCCTAAATGTCATTTTATGAATGTTTCTTTTTTTTATTCCCTCTTTTCCCTCTCCCTGTGCTTAAATCTTCTTAAAGCCCCCCGAAATTCCTGCTATCCCAGATTATTGCTGCACGTGTTTGCTTTATACTAATCCTTTGCCCTGCCGCTGGTTTAAACCTTGTCCTTCAGCCATGACCCCACGTTGGGTTTTGGGACTTAAGAGGAGCTGCTTGCCCAACTTCAGAGCCCTCTCCCTGCCTATCCCAAACTTCCAGGCATCTCAGAATCAAGGAGAAGGGAATGAAGTGATATCCCTGGCTGCTGCTGCTCTCTCTCACACACACACTTCTTTTTTTTTTTCTTCCCCCCTCCTTTTTTTTTTTAAGGTGTGGGACAACTCCTACTTTCTGCCAGGTTTTGATTGGCTTTCCACAGAGGCAGTGTCCTATAAATTCCCTTCTCCACTCTGCTTCTGCCTTATCACCAGCTGAGGCACAGGTGAGTACAGAGGAGGGGAAAATTCCAGCAGCAATTCCATTGCTTAATCCGTGGCATTAGCGTCGGTTATTAATTTAAATTAGTGGGGTGGGAGGGAATAACTTCGATGATTCAGGATAAAAATTCCTTGTTTCACTGGCAGTTTGAGTGGATGAGTAAAATCAGTGACTGAGAAATATTCAGAAGGTAATATGGGGATGGGGGGGCTGAAAATATTTTATAAAATCATGGAATGGTTTGGGTTGGAAGGGACCTTATAAAGCTCATCCCACTCCTACCCCCCTGCCCTGAGCAGGAACACTTTCTTCTCTAAATTATATATATATTTTATATCTAATTTTTTCTCTTCAGTTTGCAATGGAACAGAAGTATTCCTCTCTAGGATATTAAGAAAGAAGCCTATCTAAAAACCTAAGTTATTTTACATCAGTGACATGACTATTTTTTGTGTTCAGAGCTGTTAATTACTCCTAGCATTTATTTAAAAGGGGAAACTCAGATGCAGCAGAATGGACTTTTCTGTCTGAGTTGCTTCAGCAGGTTAATTACTGTGCTGCAGCTGCCTTTACCTATGTGGGCAAGTGTTTTTAAGGCATAATATTAATTTCTCTCCATATCTGTGCAACTTTAGAATTTCATAGCCAGTCAAACCCTTTTCCCCGCCCTTCCCATCTGAAACAGAAGTAAATGTCACTGCTGGGTTTTTTTTGCAGGCAGCTGTGCTGCTTGGGTCTTTCAGGGTCTGGTGTAAAATGAGTTTCCTGTTCTTTTGAGTCAGCCTAGACCTGGACTTCTCAGCTTCAGCCTTTGTGGTTTCACTCCAGGTACGTTTGGTAAAACCAGTCCAGTCGGTGGGAAACCAGTGTGGCATTTTTAGTATCAGCTAACTTTAGTTTGTGCTTCGTTTATAGAGCACAAAATGCCTTTGCAGGTGCTTTAAGTGGGAATTTTCCATGACAGAGACCAGTGAGTCTCTCTCAGTGCTGTAGGATTTTAATTTTCCCGTCGTGAAGCAGGAAGGGATAATCATGAGAGCCAGTTGCCCGGGTGGATTTTGAGTATTTCCAAGGATGGAGACTCCCATCAGCTCTCAGGGCATCTCAGACTGAGTTTATTTGATCAGTTGAATTATATTTTTAATAATGCCCTTTTTATGTGTCTATTATGCTATTAGACAGTAGGTAGTTTAGCAAATCTTCTGTGTTTAAACAGCAAAACTCCCTCAAGTACCAGAAAACTCAGCCTGGTGAGCTGAGGAGTGAAAGGAACACCCACATTAATCACTTGCTTGCTTTGCTTTTCGTGGTAAAATTGGAATTCATCTGCAACAATTAAATGCTGGAGTTTCTGGCTGTGACCTTCCTTCTCCCTGACTCCCTCTTTGAGAATATAAGGGATCGACTCATCAGGCTAATCTGAAATGTGCTTTAATCTGGAAATTTGCTTATTCCACATCTTTGGGAATGAGTTCAGAGTTGTTCAGGGGGCATAAGGAAGGATTTAAGTGATTGTGCCTTGAGAATTGCGTTTGACAGAAGTAAGCTGGAGCCTCACAAAGGACCAGTTGTGGCTGCACGTGTGATTTATTTGGGGTACTTTCCTCTGCATTCCCTTCCCCAAAATGAAAGATTTGGAGAGGGAAAAAAAGCCCGCCAAACTTGAACGCAGCACAGAGCAACTTATTAATATGTGAAATAATGAGGGCATTTTCAGGAGTCCTGGCTAAATAGTGCCACTCCTTTGTTTGCTTTCTGGGTCCCATCCATCAGGAGCGTTAAATTGGACGAAATCTCTCCTTTTTTAAGGAGATTTCCTGCTGCCTCGGGCTCAGCAGCTCTTGCTGATGCAATCCTGGGAAAGTTTGCCTCTTTGTGGCAGCCTGCAAAACCTTCACTCCGAAGGGGAATCGCAGCAGCTTGGCTGAATTCCGTGTCTGTGCTTGAAATCACAGGTTCTATCGATTTTTATGGGTTTTTTTTCCTTTAAAAAGGCTTAAACGTCACCGTGTTCTCACTGTTCGTTTTCCCGGACTGGGGATATTTCCCTGAGCTCCCTCCAGGGAATACATTACCTCTACTCATGTTACTTCCCAGGCAGTTTCTAACCCACGTGGCTCATCATTCCAGCCCTTGGATTCCATCAAACTCCTCTGAATCCCTGCTGGAGCTTTCCCAGGGAGTGTTTCAAAGCCTTTTAACGGGGTCGAGCCGCCGCTGACTCATCTTTCCTCCCGTGCCAGCAGCAGCTTCGAAGGGGGAAGATGCCAATCGTGAGGAACCTGGGCAGAGCTGCCAGCCAGCTGCTCCAGAGCTCGGGATGTGGCTGCGGGGTTCCCGTCGTGCCCGTTCGCTGCATCGGCGTCTCCCCGCGCCAAGTGGCCTCCGACGCCGCTTTCCACTCCGTGACTTTCTCCGAGTCGGATCATCCTCGCGTGCTCATCACAGGTAATTCATGCCAGAACTATTCCAGTTTCTCAGCTGAGCAACCCCCCTCCCTCCTCTGCTCTGCAAGATAAAATACCCAAAATACTCTGGAGTCGTGATGGGTTTTCCCACTGGGGTCCCATTTGAGCTCCATGATTCTATTAAAACCACTTCATTCATTTTTCCTGGAATAAAACCGTGAAAGCTTTCTGACTCGCTGAGAAAAACAGTACTGATTTCTGACGGGATACGTATAATAACAATGGAATTCTGTATTTTAATACCCCTTTTTCCTCTGATTTTTGTCTCCTAGGTGGTCTTGGCCAGCTTGGGGTGGGACTTGCAAAGCTGCTGAGGTATGTCAGGATTCCCTGGCTTGCTGTCAGTGAGGAATTCCAGCTTTAGCCATCACTTTTAGGAGAAATAATTTTCTGGAAATGGTTTATAAAAGAGTCCTACTCTCAACTGCAGGTTCTTTCTTTTTGCCTCAGCTTTGTAAACAACAGTAATGGTTGGATTTGATGATCTTAAAGGTCTTTTCCAACCTTAATAGTTCTGTGTTTCTTAATGATTCTGTGATTAAGTTTTCCCCATCTTTTTATAATTCACTCCTGTGCTTGTTTGGGGTCACTGACCTACTTCCCGTGTGTACACTGGTCACAATTCCCAAAATAACATAATTTTATCCAAGGGACTGGCTGCTGAGTTGTTTACTTCCAGTTAAATGGAAGGATTCAGAGGCCGAATCCTCAGAGTTTTCCTTTTTTCTTTCTCCTTTTCCTGTTCCCCCACCTCACACCCACAGCTGCTTCATTTTTTTTCCACGGTACCTTTTCAAGGAGTGTAAAATGCTCCAAGAGCTCTCCGTGATCTGTATCCACGTCCATATCCACACCTGCTCAGCTCCAGGGCATCACTGGCACACAGTGTTTGCTGCAGGGGGTTTGGACTAAGACCAAAAGTCTGCGTTCCACACTCTGGGGCAGTTTGAATGTTCTCTGCCATTCCTGGGATGTATTTAAAAATGATCCAAATCCTGGGAGGCTGGAATGTGCTCCAGTGGATTCAGCTGTGACAGCCTTGTGTTGATCAGCAAAAAGTCACAATTTGTCTGTTTTTTTCACTTTGTTGGTACAAAAGCAGCTGCAGTTACAGCAACCCAGTGGCTTTTTTGCTGTTTGCAGGGGGATACATTATCCCTGGGTGGAATTTTCAGGAAGAAAAGGGTAGGAAGGTCTTTCTTCTCAACATATTTTCACTTCCTAAAAGATTTCTCTACCCTTATGCAATCCTTCACTGCTACTAGAAGTAGCTCACTCATTTTCTAAGGTGTTATATTGACATTTAAATGTTCAGTGGGGCTTTTTGAAGTGCAATGACTGATTTAATTGCTGAAATTGTTGTTCTTCCGATATCGCTCCCGCGGGACAAAATAGCAGCGGAGCAACTGCTGGGTATTCTCCAAAGGCTGTGGATTCACTGTTCCATGTGGGTATTTTCACACAGGAAACGCTTTGGAAAGAACAATGTCATCTTGTCTGACATTAGAAAGCCTGCAGATAATGTTTTTTATAGTGGTAAGTGACTGGGGAAGCCCACGGCAAAAAAACGTCTTGACTTTACCTCTGCTGTTCATCGACTAATTGCCAAAGTGATAAGTGGATTACACTAACGAGCTGCTGTTCCAAACTCCTGGATAGCGCCTTCCTGCTTGGAAATCTTGCCAAGGCGTTGATTTCTTCTATGACTCCCTTGTCCTCAATATTTTGCTTTGCGTTTTTGCGCTGTTGCTTTGCCACTTTGTTGACCGGAATAACAACTCGAGCCACGCTGTGCTCCTGCTGTAAAAAGAGAGGCTTTTATTCTTTTGGAGGGTGCAGTTTGGAAATTAAATTTATGATTCGTTTTTCCACGCTCAGGGAATTTGTGTGATAAGATGGATGTAGAGTAGGATTTCAGAGTCTTTTCTTTTCTTTTCATTAGAGACTTGCATAAGAAGCTGTTTAGTGATGTATTGAGGTGTTAAAAGCAGCGGCCTGAGTTTCAGGCAGAACTTTTCCTCACACCCATTCTTGGCAGTCATTTTCCCCCTGGTTCCATCCCCTCCAGGTCCCTTTATCTTCGCGGATATCTTGGACTACAAGAATTTGCGGGAGATCGTGGTGAACAACAGGATAACTTGGCTGTTCCACTACAGTGCTTTGCTCAGCGCCGTCGGAGAAGCAAATGTCCCTTTGGCCAGAGCTGTGAACATCACTGGTGGGTCACAAGGGTTCCAAGTCCCTGGAGCTGTGTCAGGGCAGGGTTGGGTTGGATCTCAGGAAAAGGTTCTTCCCTCAGAGGTGGTGGGCACTGAACAGGCTCCCCGTGGAATGGGCACTTCCCGAAGTTGCCAGAGCTCAAGGAGTATTTGGACAGTGCTCTCGTGGACAGGGTGGGATTGTTGGGATGTCTCTACAGGGTCAGGAGCTGGGGGTCCATTCCAACTCAGCATATTCTGTAATTCCTACAATGGAAAAGTGGGAGAGCATGCTCTGATAAATCCTGTTGGGTTTGCTTTCTTTCCAGGTTTGCACAATGTTCTGGATATTGCAGCTGAGCATAATTTGAGGCTCTTCGTTCCGAGCACTATTGGGGCCTTTGGACCCACCTCTCCTCGAGACCCGACTCCTGATCTCTGCATTCAGAGACCGAGGACAATCTATGGAGTCTCCAAGGTCCACGCTGAGCTCATGGGAGAAGTGAGAATTTATTTTATTCATTTCTTAAAATTTCTGGGAGAAGTTCACTGGCACAGGTTGCCCAGGGAAGCTGTGGCTGCCCCATCCCTGGAAGTGTCCAAGGCCAGGCTTGGAGCAACCTGGGCTAGTGAAAGGTGAACCTGCCCATAACAGGGAGTTGGACCAAGATGATCTTCAAGGTCCCTTCCAACCCAAACTATTCCATGATTTTATAGTTCTAACTTCATTGCTTTTGTAAGATTCCTCACTGCAACTTTCTCTGCCCTATTCTTTGCTTCCTTCAGGCTTTAGTACTCAGCAATAGTCTGAGGCAGCTTTCAAGGTCAAATACCTTTTGAGTTTTGTTGGGAACAGCACAGAGAACTGGAAGCTGGCAAACATCTGACTTCCAGTATAATTTCTTTCCCTGGTTCTTTTGACTTTGGCCTCTCTGCCTTGTCTGCCAATGTGAATGGCATTGCATAAAAGACAGTGTACAAAGCTTTGTGGAAGTAAGGACAGTGATGGCTTCTGTTCCTCCTCTCCACAAAAAAGACTCTAAAGTCAAAACCATGGGACTCCGTGCATGCACAGCTTCTCTTTTGGCTTTGTAGTTATTTATAAACAACATTTTTAAAGCTGATATTTTTACATACAGATTCCTCATGCAGGTCTGAAGACTTTATTAACCTGAAAAGCCTCCCAAAGTTAGGAATTTTTGGTCTCTGAGCACCAGATCCAGACCCTGCATTAGCAGCCAGTCCATATCAAGGATCCACATTTACTGATGTGGCTGTGAAAAAAAAGGGCAAGCAGGGAGCTCAGGGGCAGGGCAGGGAGTGGGGACTGTTCAGTCCCTTTTCTTTCATCCCCATCATGGAATGGTTCCAGCGTGAAGGGTTCATCCTGTGGCACGTTTTTCCTGTGAGATCCCTGAGCGTGTGGCCTGCTCTTGGTGTGTGACAGTGTCCCTCTCCTCCCTCCCCAGTACTACCATTACCGCTATGGGCTGGACTTCCGCTGCCTCAGGTACCCAGGGATTATATCTGCTGACTCCCAGCCTGGTGGGGGCACCACTGGTGAGTGGCTCGTGCATTATGAGAAGGTTGGAGAGGGACTCGGAGTGCCAGGACAAGGGGCAGTGGCTTCTAACTGCCAGAGGGAAGGGTTGGGTGGGATATTGGGAAGGAATCCTTCCCTGTGAGAGTGGGGAGCCCCTGGCACAGGTTGCCCAGAGAAGCTGTGGCTGCCCCATCCCTGGAAGTGTCCAAGGCCAGCTTGGAGCAACCTGATCTTGTGAGTGGCATCCCTTCTCACGGCAGGGGGTTGAAACAAGGTGACCTCTAAGGTCCCTTCCAACCCGAACCATTCTGGGATTTGTGCTAAATAACACTCAGTCCTGCTGCCAGGTTTTAGACAGGAGACTTTGAGGGTGGTCTGAGTTTGTTGCCTGTCATGACACACGCAACAGATCGACCCAGATGAACACACCCATCCATGATTCTCTTCCACAGATTACGCTGTCCAGATTTTCCACGATGCCATAAAGACTGGCAAATTCAAGTGTTACCTCAAGCCAGACACTCGTCTGCCCATGATGTACATCGATGATTGTCTGAAGGCAACGCTGGAGGTCATGGAGGCCCCTGCAGAATCACTGACCATGAGGACCTACAACATCAATGCCATGAGCTTCAGTCCTGAGGAGCTGGCACAGGAGGTGCAGAAGTATGTTCCCGAGCTCCAGGTGACCTACAATGTGGATCAAGTCAAGCAGGCCATAGGTTAGTATCTTCTCTGGCAGCAGGTAAGAAGAAAGCTCAGACTGTGATGCATTAAGGGCAAAATAAAGTTTCTTTTTCTTTTTAGGCACTTGCAAATTGCTCCCGTGCAGGTTGAGTCTGACTTGAAGTTTGAAATTCACCTTTAATAGTTCAAATGGCCAGTGATGTGAAACATCTCAAAGTTTAAAGAATTTTTTTCCATAACCCTCATGTTTCTTGGTTCTTTTCTTCTCCCCTGCAGCTGACAGCTGGCCGATGAACTTCGACGACAGCAACGCCCGGAGGGATTGGGGTTGGAAACACGAGTATGATCTCCCTGAGCTGGTGACCACCATGTTTAGCTACCTTGGGTCTGACTCCAGGATTGCCCAAGCTAACTGAAATACTTTCAGATGTTTCCAGATTTCCACAGAGGACCAGGAAGAAGTGGCTAAGTTTAGGTTGTAATTTTCTGAGTCTTAGAGCATGTCAGTTATTAATTTTCGTAAGTAGCAACAGAGTTGGGCAGAAACGTCCTGTAGCTGGAATGTACTTTAGATAAAAAACCATCAGTGGGTGCTGTCTCCAAACACGACACCAATGACAAACACAGAGTTGTTGAACTTTCACACTTAGGAAAAAAAAACACCAAAAAAACCCACTTCCTCCTGGCTGATGGCTCTCCAATCATTCCTGCCTCTTCTTGGGCAAACCATGTGGGACATTGTTGGCCAACCTGGTGTTTCAGGCATATCCCGCAAAGTTAACGATAGGTGTTCCGTTTTCCTGGTGGAGGGTGTTAGTGAGTTAAGATCCTCCTTACTCTTTGCTTGCAAAAGAGACATTAGAAGAGCTACTTCATGTTTCCAGATTGCAGGGGTCGTTGCAATTCCAGTTTGAAGTCAAACTTTGGTCGATAGTTCCTATTTATGTCTCTATTTAGTGCTGTCTAAGCATACACTTTTCTATACGTAGGGCATACAGAGCAGCATTATTCTTACAGTGCTGCTTACAAATGTGAAGTGGAATAGGACTTGAATTCTCATGATGCTTTAAAAAAACCAGGTTTTATAAGCTAAGCTTTGTCCTGCTCTTTGCGAGTGCTGCTGCCTTCGGTGTAACCTCGGAGGGGGATCTGAAACCCGGAGAGCCGTTCCATGGATGTGAACCTGGGAGGGATTTCAGGAAGGCAAAGCCCCTGTCTGGCTGTAGCAGCAGCACTTTGGGTTTTCCCAGTTGTTTGCTGTGCCTGCACGATGACACGCTGCCTGGAGCCAAGTTTCAAGGTGGGCTGGTGGTGGAGCCTCACGGTAGAGTCGGGTCAGCCTTTGGAATCTTCCGCGTTCACCGCATTTCCCACGTGCACCGTGTTCGTGGATGCTGTTCCTGTGTAACCCATGCCCTTTTGTTCTTCAGAGAGGGATCCAGGAGCTGAAACCATCTTCTAGCTACAGTTAAGGGCTCTTCTGCTCGTTGAGTTTCATGCACAGGGGATTCTGGGATGAACGAGGGAGTTGTAGTAGGTGCATATGAGGAAGAGGTGCCAGTTCTAAAGCTACTTAGGAGACTTTGGGAAGTGACCAGAAGGCCATTTTAGGTATAAGACCAGTTTCCATGGATGTGAGTCTGAGTTGTCCGCTACTCCAGCTGCAAAGCAGCCTCTGGGAGCTTTGGATTTTATTTTTTTTTTCAAAGAAAAAAATATCTTTCATTTTCAAAATGACTGGAAATTCCCTATAGGAAGCTCTCCATCTTCTGTTTGTTTGTTTGTTTGTTTTTTGCCTTGTATACTCCAATAGTGTGTGTAGGTAAACACATTCATGTATTTTATGGGTTGGTTTTTTTTTGCCTACGACTTGTTTGCTCTGTTTTCTGTGACGGTGCTTTGGTGGTTGCAAGTCTGTTCCATCCTCTGTAACCCTGTGGTGTTCCCTCTGTCGGTGGGTGACAGCCAGGACCAGATTTTTGTCCCTTTGTGAAGGGCTCTGCTGCAGGGAAAACGTTTCCTCACAAAAGTAACCTTCAAGTGAAGATTCTGTGCTGAAACCCAGCTATTTTAAAACATTTGTTTTAAACCCTTTTGTCTCTTGGTTTTGTACTTGTAGTTTCATCTGTCACCAAAGTAGGAGTTTCCCAGGTATTTAAACCCGAAGGTCGTGGCCTGTTATGGAAACATTTTTATATTGTTTACTTTTTCTGAAAAGACAAGTTTGTAAACTTTGGCCTCTCTGTTCAAGTGTAATATTTGGCCCAATGGGCCAGCGAAATTCATTCACACCCTGCAAGGAGAGACTGGCTCAAGTTTGTCCTCTGCCCTTCCCAAACTGGGCTGGATCCAAACTGGATCTCCCAGTGAACTGGAGCCGTCAGATGAGGGGCTTTAAAGGGGCTGAAGTGTCTTGTCCACTCCAGCCTCTCATTGTTCACGCCTTGGGGGCTCCTCGTTGCCTCTGATCCACGAGATGTATCAAATAAAGAGCTCTTGGTGGGTCTCACTCCCTTTCCTTCCTTCTCTCAAAGCCGTGGGGTTTTGTGCTGAGCTCCAGTTCGACTGGAGCTAACAAGAGGGAGGAGCAGGAACATTCCTTCTCTGGAATGTGCTGTCCTTGGTGGTGGCATTGCCCAAAAGCCTTGGATCAGGTGCTACAGCAAAGGTGACATTCAAACCCGTGGCATTTGGAACACAACTTTTTGGCCTGTCAGAAGTTGCTGATTTCATTTAGGAACAGCCATTTAAGCAACTCAAAGCCTTTAAAACCCAAAATAAACCATGTTGCAATAGAGAATAGTCTAGAGGTGACTGGTGAGAACCAGGGAATGTCATTAATTGTGTCTGTGCTGTTTGAAATTCTGGTTTTCAGCCTGTGACCAATGATCCGTGTTTTTTTTTTCTTTTCCCCTATCTTCCCCATTAACCTCTGTTGTAACTGTGTTACAGTCTTTTCTGTAGTAAACCAACTTGATGCGGTACAAAATGTCTTAACCTTTTGCTACCAGTTTGAAGTTTCACTTCTGGGCAGAGACTTCCCTCATGACACTTGAGCACTGGAGCTGTTAAATTACCTGTTCAGGAAAAAAAAATAAAAAAGTTGTTAACAATATTTTTTCAAATATTCTAAGTTATGGATGATGCTTACTTTAATAAAATCCTATGCAGACGTAACCTTGGTTTGTCATCCTTGCTTGGAGCAGCTAAGAGCAGTGGTGAAGGATCCTGGTCAATGAAGGATCCTGGTCAGTGCTGAAACCTTGTCCCAGCCAGGCTGGGGCAACCCCAAGCACGATTACAGGCTGGGAGGAGAATGGATTGAGAAAAACCCTGGGGAGAAGGAGTTTGGGTGCTGGTGGGGGAGAGGCTGAACAAGCCCCCATGAACACTCCCAGCCCAGAAACCCCCCATGTCCTGGGCTGATCCCACAGTGTTGGCAGCAGGGGAGGGGGAGATTCTGCCCCTCTGCCCCACTCAGGTGAGACCCCACCTGCAGAGCTGCCTCCAGCCCTGGGAACAACAGCACAAGGACGTGGAGCTGCTGGAGAGAGTCCAGAGGAGGCCACGGAGATGCTGCAGGGCTGGAGCCCCTCTGCTCTGGGGACAGGCTGGGAGAGCTGGGGGGGCTCACCTGGAGAAGGGAAGGATCCAGGGAGATCTGAGAGCCCATCGCAGAGCCTAAAGGGGCTCCAGGAGAGCTGGAGAGGGACTTGGGACAAGGCATGGAGGGACAGGACAAGGGGGAATGGCTTTCCAGTGCCAAAGGGCAGGGTTAGATGGGATATTGGGAAGAAATTCTTGGCTGTGAGGCTGGTGAGACCCTGGCACAGGTTTCCCAGAGGAGCTGTGACTGCCCCATCCCTGGAAGTGTCCAAGACCAGGTTGGACAAGGCTTGGAGCAACCTGGTTTGGTGAGTGGCATCCCTTCCCATGGCAGTGGGGCTGGAGATGATCTTTATGGTCCTTCCATTCCAAACCTTTCTGGGATTCAGTGATTAACTTTCTGCTGATTACCCCAGTGCAGTAGAGCCACTCACAGGCAGACCTGGATGCCCTTCAGACTCCAGTGAGCCACAAGGCTGTGCTTGCAGATGGCAACCATCCAAGAAGAGCTGGGTTTTGACTATTCTGCTGTCTCTTCTCGATTTCTCATCCCTTTCTCGAGGTGAAGAGGCTGTTGGTCCTTCTTCAGCCACGTCTCTTTCCAGCCATGCAGCTTTGAAACAGAAAGAAAAGAGCAACAGTGTTCTGAGGGAGGAGCTTTAAAATCATACCTAAAGAATTGAAGATTGTTGGCTCGTTTCTGTGTCTTCTCTCCAGCTGTTGCACAACCAGCAGTGTTGGTCAGCAGGAGAAGTTTGTGCAGAGATGAGTGAGAACGAGTGTGCTCCTCAGACCTCGCCACAGACCCACCCCACCTGGTTAATCCATGGATAAACCCTCCCTTCAGGTTAAACAAGGCCTTCCCCTCCTCCTACACCTCCACTTTCTAACGCTGGGAACCTCTTGTGGGGAAAACATTCCTCTTGACCGCGACGTGATGACTAATGCGACCATCCCGCTGCCTGCAGAACACGGCAGGGTGTTGCAGCTCCGTGCCCTTCCCACCTCCTTCCCTCTGATTTGGCTCCTGTCGAGTCCTGTTTCACACAAGCCCAGTCTGGCTCCCAGAAGTGCCACAGGAGCTGGTGCTGCATCCAAAGGTTCTGCAGCTGATGAGGGGCTGAGAGAGCTGGGGGTGATTCAGCCTGAAGAAGGGAAGGTTCCAGGGAGACCTCAGAGCCCCTTCCAGTGCTTAAAGGGGCTCCAAGAGAGCTGGAGAGGGACTTGGGACAAAGGCATGGAGTGACAGGACAAGGGGGAATGGCCTTAAACTGAAGGAGGGGATATTGGGAAGAAATTCTTCCCTGTGCGGGTGGTGAGGGCTGGCACAGATTTCCCAGTGAGGCTGTGGACTCTCCATCCCTGGAAGTATCCAAGGCCAGGCTGGACAAAGCTTGGAGTTGCTTTCTCCTCTTGTCTGCCTAAGACATTAGAGAGGTGCAGAAGAGGTGGAACCTTCTTCCCTCAGTGAAACCATGGGAGGGATGTGGGTATTCAACCCCTGTGATTTTGAAAAACCCTTCCTTTTGCTCCCCAGGATGGACTCAGGCTCTAACACAGCTTGCTGGCAGCTCCTCACGCCTCCAGGAAAGAGAAGCTGAGCACGGGGAGGTGAAGAGAGGGGATCACCAGGGTTAGCCAGAGGGCAGGAATGTGGCTCCGGGGGCTGGGATGCCCATTCTGCAGCCCCACCACCACCACCCTCCACGTTTCAGACAGGGTTGGTGTCTTCCCTGACGCTCTCCAGGCAGGTTGTTTCTATTTCAGGTGGCATTTGCCCCTCTCCCGGAGGCTCAGGCCAGACAAATGCTCTTCGGGCTATTTTTGGCTTCATACCATAATTGTACGTGATCCTAAATTCCCTGTGGGTCTCAGTGCCTGTGGCTGAGGGGCTGTGAAGGGAGAGGGAGGGGCAGCTCCTGGAATAAACCCAGGGATTTAAGGATGACTGGGATTCCACAGAGCAGCTCAGAGAGTTGGCGCACACACTGCAGGGACAGGATTCAAAAGACATTTATGCTTCAGCAGTGCCATTATGGAACTTAAATCCGGAGTGGGAGTTGCTCAACCAGGGAAGAAAGTTGCTTCCTGCCCCTGATCCTGCAACAGGGAGCAGTTCAGGATATTTTCCTGCCCCTGATCCTGCAAATGGGAGCAGTTTAGGATGTTTTCCTTCAAGCTGGCAGTGACTATCTGTGTATTTTTGAAGACTCAAGCTGATATTTGGTAAAATTGTCTTCCAGATTAGCATTGGGGTGGTTTTCCAGTACAACACCCATCCACCCTGACCCAGGGGTTGTTTCTATGCATTTGATACCTTCCAGTGGATGTATTTTCTATAAATCTTGTGCAGCCTCCTGAGGTTCCTGAGAAGGTCCATTGCACAGGTTAGTGTTCAGTTTTGAGAGGATTTAAACTTTTTGACAAAAAGTATAAACAGCTGAGTGCCATCTGCAGAATCTTCTGCCCTCCCCCTCTCCATCTCAGATGGGTCCCCGCAGTAGAAAAGATCTTAAGTGCAGGATAACATTTCGCCTGACCTCAGGCAGAGCTCTGGTATTTCAGTCTGGATAAGAAAAGGCTCCAAGGAGACCTCAGAGCCCCTTCCAGTGCCTAAAGGGGCTCCAGGAGAGCTGGAGGGGGACTGGGGACAAAGGATGGAGGGACAGGACACAGGGAATGGCTTTCCACTGCCAGAAGGCAGGAACAGATGGGATACTGGGAAGGAATTCTTCCCTGTGCGGGTGGGGAGGCCCCGGAACAGGTTGCCCAGAGAAGGTGTGACTGCCCCATCCCTGGAAGTGTTCAAGTTTGGATGGGGCTTGGAGCAACCTGGAATAGCTGAAGGTGACCCTGCCCAAGGCAGGGGGTTGGAATGGGATGAGCTTTGAGGTCCTTTCCAACCCAAAACATTCCATGATTCTATGATATTTTGCAAAGCCAAATCCTACGAACCATTCCATATATCCCTTCTGCTTCCCTTGTCCTTTGGCCATCCCATAAAGCCTTGTGCCACCTCCGTTATCCCTTATCCTTCCAATGGAGGAGCGAGATTCTCCACTCAGTCTGGGGGCTCACCAAAATCCTCCTGGGAGCTGTTGCAGGCACTCACTGCCAAGTGTGTTTCTTGCTCAAAGTGCCAACTTAAACAAAAAAAAAAATGGAAAAGTACTGATTATAATGACATTTCATATGGAAAATATATAATTTTCCTATAAATGACTTTTTTGGAGTGAAGTCAGAAGCTTCCCATATAGAAGTAGAACAGGACATTAATTTTCATTTTCATTTTTCCAGAGCAGCCTTTTATCTTGCAATGTGCTTTACCTCAGAGGATTCCAGACAGCGAGGAATTTCACTCCTTTCCTGCTCCAGAAGGCATTTCTCCAGCACAGGAATGCCAGTTTCTCTAGCTATTAAACCTTCCCAGGCTGCTTGATCTCATCTGAGCACCAGGAAAAGCAGGAATCCCTCAGAGATGTCAATGCTTGAAGATCTTATTTTTTTATATTTTGTTGTCACTTTGGTCTTTAAACACAGAGTGATCCCCATGTCATGTCCAGGCTGGAAGCATCTTCCTAGTCCCAGAGTTTTAAAGTCATGACAAGAGGTGGATCTGGACATAGGGAAGAAGAAAGGAATGTGGGCTTGGAGTCATGGTTGGAAGCAGACACACCTGGATGAAGACATCTCTGTACATGCCCTCAGCTCTTCTGGAGATGAATAGAAAACTAACTGGAAAGTGGCCACAGGAGAGGTTATTTCTCGGCACAGATGTAAATAAACCCAGGTTTTCCAGGCCAGACTTTCCTGGAGGAGCAACTGAGACCCTTCCCGTGGGTGAGCTCTCAGCCTGTGCCCTGGTTGTCCTTGGATCCACGGCTTTGTTTGATCCATCTGCCACTGTCCTGAGGGGGAAAGCATCCGAGCGTCCAAACCCCTGTCAGTCTGGGAATGAGGTTTGGAGCAGGAGGGGATTTGGGGCTGGGGAGGAACAGCACAGATTTACCCCCGATTCCAGCTGTTACACCTCCCAACCCCATCCCAGGGATTCACCTGGAGCAAGAACCACAGCCAGCAGGCAATTGTGAGGCAGGGACCCCGTTCTGGGGGACAATTTAATCCAATATACGGCACAGCAAGACCGTGCCAGCCAGGGAGAGCCCAGGCTCTGCTCAGGTTAAACCTAATCCTGACACCAACAGGCTTGGCTGTGCTTTCCACCAAGTTCCTGGGACTTGGCCATCCAGGCATGCTTGGGAAGAGGCGTGAGGAGGCTCCCATAACCAAGAAATATGTCCCCTGTCCCTTGTCAGCTCAGCAAGTATGTTCCCCACCTTGCTGCTGGTTGCTCAGCCCATCCCTGTCTTTGTTCCCAACCCTGTGGCCCTTGTCCAGGGGAAAACGTTCCTGCCATATTCCTGGCAGGACAAATGCATCCCCAGGAACGTCCCTCCTGCAGCAAGGTCACAGCGTGCCCCTGGATGTGTGGGATGACCTTTAGACCGACTCTCAGCAGAGCAGGTTCTTGGCAGGGGACACCCAGCTCCAAGGACACCGGTGAGCCCATCATTTTTTGGCCAGACGGGAGCATTGCTGCTGATGTCACCTCACCTGTCTGATGCAACAGGTCCCTCATCCCTCCAGCCTTCCGACGGTGCCGGGTTAAAGATCCATCACCAGCAGAGCTGTTGCGAAAGGGATGAGCCAGAGGAGAGAAAGTAAAGTCCAGGGTTCACCCACTGACCGTCCTCTTCCCCTCCAACCAACATTGCCCAAAAGTCATCAGGTCTGGGGCATTTTGGAGGCTCTTCCTCCTGGAGTCTTGTGCATGGAAAAAGAAAAATCTGTGGTTTCGAGAATAAGAAATAGAGATTCAAAAATGCCACAGGTGCTTACAAATAATCAATAACGGGGCCTGGTTTATCAGCTGCTCCTTAACTGTTGGATTAATGAGATGCCAACGTAGCCAAAAATGTTTAATTTGCATCCAGGATTGGTTGTATAAAACACATGCTAAATAAAACGGGATGGGAGGGAAACTTCCAGCTCTTTCCTGAGTAAATCACATTTTTTCAAAACACTTAAAGAACATTAATATTTCTGCAAAGCAGTTAAAAGTTCACACCTTTTAGAATGAAGCTCCTGTTTGATTTATCAATCTTTTATCAACTCTTTTAATATAGCCACATGAAAAGCAGTTTATTTTGACCAACTTCTAAATTTTATCACAGCTTTCCTTCACTCTGCATATTCTGTGATTTTGTGGCTCTGAGGTTCCCATTTGAGCCTTAAAAACAATCCCTCCCTACCTTGCCAATACTTATAATTTTAATAAAAACATAATCTTCTGGAAATTAACTGTATGAGCTAAAAAATATGCAATTAATTTCAAGAAGTGCTGCATTTTAATATTTCACTACTATTTCATTTATAAGAATTATTCAGTTTTTTATTATCTTGCTTAATTGAGCGGGCTTACAGTTTTTTCACTGTATGGCTGCAGAAAATTCCTGAATTCCTCTGGTAAATACAGGAATGACACTGTTATTGTTCAGGTATGTCTTGCCAAGATCTCCTAAGTTGTGCTAAACTGCTAAAATGACTTTTTTTGGGGTAGTTTTTTATAGAGAGCTCATCACAGAGTGTCTGAGTGTGTCGGGTGACACACAAACACCACCCCGGGGATGCTGTTCCATGGGAGGAACAGCTTATTGAGCTCCAGCACTGGGGAAACTTGGTTTGCTATGGATTTATGTCTTGCAGCTGATTGATGTGGGTGCCTAATAATGAAATAAAAAATAGGCTTTTTGCAAATAAACTCCCTCTGCCTCAGTCCAGCCCCATCATAGGGGACACGAGTGTCCCTCCAAGTCACCTTTGTGGAATGCCAAGGGAAGAAAGGTCAATAAATGAGCCACGTCCCTTTTTTCATATCATTTGTTTTTTATGTCATCTCTCCTCCTTCCACTTCTTTTTTTCCATGGTTGTGTGTGGGTTAAGCAGGTCTGAGGTTGTGCCAGTGTCCAAAAGGTGTCACAGCTGCTCCTGTCGAAGACAAATGTGCTTTGGAAACTGGGAATAACCCCAGTTCCTCCTGCAATCTTTTCCTCACTTGAAGGTGGTGTGAAACTTGACATATTTAACAAACAACTAAAATTCCCAGACAGGTAAGAGCCACTTTTATGGTGCTGAGGGCAGGAGGAGGAGGAGGAGTCACTGAGCTGATCATCTAAGCCCAGGACAGCTGATCATAGAACCGTAGAATCATTAAGGTTGGACAAGACCTCCAAGATCTTCAAGTCCAACCTTTGACTGCATGCCATCACGTTTTGAAGGATCTTCTGGTTTCTCCCAAGACCTTGCAGCAGATTTCTGGGAGGAGCTGCTGCCACTTAAGTGTGCTGGTGGCAACCAAAGAGGTCCAGCATGAGGATGTGGATTCTGGTGAAATCTGGAAGGATTTCTTCATGGAAAGGGTTGTTAAGCATTAGAAAAGTCTCCATCCCTGGAGGTGTCCAAGGAATGACTGATGTGGCTCTCAGTGCTCTGGGCTGGGTGACGAGGTGGGGATTGGGCACAGGTTGGACTTGATGACCTTGGAGGTCTGCTCCAAGCTAAATAATTCTGGAATTCTGTGAAATCTAAGCTCCTGCCAGGAGCAACAGGACCCCAGGTCTCACCAGGGATGCAGCGTTACCCCACTGCACTGCCTGTCCAAACTGCCCTGTGGACACCAACTCGATGTGCTCCATAGCTGAGGTTCAGCCCTCCATCCCCACCTTGATCCCACCACCTCTTCCGTCACTTCTCCACGAGTATTGCTGCCTCCTCCATCACAAGCAGAGGACTTGCAAAGCCCTAAGCACAGGACAGGGTCCACCCAGACATTTGCTCAGCTGCTTTCTCCACTGTCTGGCTGATGAACTGCCAAGAAAACAGCAACACCTTCATTTCTCCATCCGTCAGACCCTGAGCCTTGCCAGGTGGGAAAGCTGCCCCAACCATCGCACAGAGGCAGCAGGACTCACTGGAGACACTCTGCAGGGGACAGAGCAGATGTTTGAGTGCCAATGACCCTTGACTGCCCAGGGGTATTTGCTCTGTTGGCAGCGTGTCCTGGGACCAGGGCCAGGAGCAGAATTTCCACCTCCCCAGCTGGCAACAGCAGCTGGGCCGTTTCCCTGAGATAATGCTGAGCCTTTGGGTCACAGAGGGGGACATTTCCCACCCATTCCCAGGCACGTCTACCTGCCAGTCACCCCAGGTCCTCTGCTGCCAGGAGCATGGGGACGTCAGGTTCTCCAATCCATGGGAATGGTGGTCCTTCAGTCGCTGGGGAGACACCGTGGCCCCATCCAGGCAGTGTCTCTGTGAAAGTGTCTGGGGCGGTTTGGAGGGGTTTTGGTTCTCCGGAGGTTACAACAGAGCTCCAGCTACTGTGAGAAGGAAGTTGTGACGAGGAAGGGCAGTTTTGCCAGGAACAGGAGGAAAAAAGGCATTGCTGAGCTGGGAATTCAAAGAGGGACCCCAGTCCGCAGTCCCTGAGCCATTTGCTGGAGGCAAATTAAAAAAATGGAATTTAAATAATAAACCCCATAAAAAAAATAGAATTATGGAATGCTTGGGGTTGGAAGGGACCTTAAAGACCATTTAATTTTAACCCCTTGCCATGGACAGGGACAGCTTCCACTATCCCAGGCTGCTCCAAATCCCATCCAATCTGACCTTGGACACTTCCAGGGATGGGGCATCCACAGCTTTTCTGGACAACCTGTGCCAGGGCCTCCCCACCCTCTCAGGGAAGAATTTCCTCCTAATATCTACTCTAACCCTGCCCTCTGGCAGTTCCAAAGGTCCTGTTTCAGTTCTCAGGCCCTGTGCAGGCTCTGAGTGCAGTGAGAGCAGTGCTGCTCACACTGGGAGCTCCATTTGGGGAGCTCAAAGCTTGGATGCTCTTCCAACACCTTGCTGTTATTGCCAGGAAGACTCCACTCATTTGTCTGGCTGAGGCTTCTCCACAATGGCTTTTTTTCCATGCCTGATGATCACATATTTGCTGAGCTCCAGGCATGTGCTGCTTGCCTGCCAGTTTCCAAATCCCTTCCCATCACAGCCACCTGCCAGTGCCACCAGGAGCAGAGTCTCCATCTCTTCCAAGACACATGGAGCCAGTCACAGCTTTACTTGTCTGGCCAGGACAGGGATCTGATTCCTGCTGAGATGCCTGTTGAAGTGGAAAGTTTAATTTAAGGCTTAACTTGTCCTCTCCCCAGAAGCCATAAATTAATTAGTGTTGTCCTTGGCTGGGAGGTTGGAGTGAAGGGGCCAATATTGCTGCTGCTCTGGGAATGGGAGATGCCTGGATGTGCAGGAATTGCCCCCATTTGGGATGTGCTTAGGGAAAGCAACACTGCTGGAGCAGGAGAAGTCTTTGGAAAGAAGATGGTCTGAGGGCTGAAGCTTCTCTGCTCTGGAGACAGGCTGGGAGAGCTGGGGATGTCCAGCCTGGAGAAGAGAAGGCTTCAGGGGCACCTTAGAGTCCCTTCCAGTGCCTAAAGAGGCTCCAAGAGAGAGACTTTGGACAACGGTCTGGAGTGACAGGACACAGGGAATGGCTTCCCATGGCCAGAGGGCAGGGTTAGATGGGATATTGGGAAGGAATTGTTGGCTGTGAGGGTGGGCAGGCCCTGGCACAGGTTGCCCAGAGAAGCTGTGGCTGCTCCATCCCTGGAAGTGTTCAAGGCCAGGCTGGACAGGGCTCGGAGCAACCTGGGATAGTGGAAGGTGTCCCTGCCCATGGCAGGGGGTGGAAAGAGATGAGCTTTAAGGTCCCTTCCATCTCAAACCCTTCTGGAATTCTTTGAAAGTTTTTTTCCATGGCCAAGGTTGACATCAGAGGAACATCTGGCCCATGTTTCTTCTGTGACCCCAGAGAAGTTGGTCAAATAATGATTTTGGAGAAGTGGGAAGGTGAAGGATTCTCCATCCTCATGCATTGAGCTCTGACTCCAAAAAGCTGCTTTGCTTTTGCCACATCCTCTCTCCTCTGCACCCTGAAGTTGAAACACCTTGTGCATGATGACACCAGCAGGGGCTGATGATCCAAAACTTCCCAAATACCGGATTTGGTGAAGTTTTGGGATTGTTTTGTATTTTTAAGGGAAAACAATGATACACGTTTATGTGAAACCAGCTGTCCCCTCCCCAACTGTATCAGTATATTCATAGAATCAGAATCAGCAGGAGGCCAGGATGGCAGGCTTATGGAGAGAGAGGAAAATGCTCCCTGGAATAAATCCCAAGGGTATTAAAAATAGGAAATAATGGAATGGGAACCAAATCTCTCCTGAGAAGGTCAAATTCAGGCAGGGAATAGAACCGGGTGATCCACCAGGATGTTTCTGGGGTCAGCATTGCTTACTGAGTAATTTTCTAAAGGTCTTGAAACGTGGCTATTCCCCCCTTGCTCTTCCCCAGGCTCCTGTGCCATGGGCATTCCTTAACCTTCTTCCCAAGGAAATATAAAGCATTTTATGCCTGAGTGTTTTTCCCTTTGCCCATCAGCCTTTCCCCACCCATGACTGGTTTCAGCCAGGTGGCACTGAGAGCTGCAGAGACAAAAAATGCCAGGAATGGGGAAAATCTGAGGCAGGAGCAGATGGAAAGACTGAGAGAGATGCCATGGTGTGAGTTGAACCCCACACTAGACACAAGAGAAGCCCCACCCTGGCACAGGTGGTCCCCTTTGGGACTCATAGATACTTTCACCCCAAAATGTGGGCTCATCTTGCCATCTACCGGTGGAGCCTCTCAGAGGAGCAGGATTGGGGACAGAGGACATTCAGGAGAAGGAGATGGGGGAGGACTGAGCCCTGTGCTGCTTCTGGCACCCCGCAGGTGGGACCAGCCTGGTCAGGAGGGACCAAACCCAACCTTGCAAGGTAATTTTTTGTTTTCCAGAAGGCTTTCCTTTCTCCTGGGGCTACTAATTCCTGCTTAAACTAATTCCTGCTTAAACATGTTCATGCTCGTGATGCATCATCCCTCTCCTAAATCTCCTCCAGGATCCCTTCCCTTTGGGCCCCCAGGTTTGGCTCAGGGATGTTCCCTTCTCTGGTTTGTTGTTGCTGCTGCTGCTCTTCTGGTTTCACCTTCCTCAATGCAGAGGTCTCAAGGATGAGCTGCATGGATCTTGGTGGAATATCAGGGCTTAGAGAAGCAAGTTTTCTCATGTGAAAACACAAATACACTGGCAAGATGGACATGAATAATCCTCACTGTAGGTCTGGGAGTGATGTGCCCCAAATATGCAAGGCCATGCTTGGCACGGTGATGGTGGTGCTTTGATTTGATCCAACATGATTAAAAGGGTTTCCTGGAAGAAGTTTTGAAGCACATTGTGCCCGATTATTCCCTCAGAGGTTTCTGTGGCTGAACCAGCCCCACAACCAGATTTTGGGGATGCCCTGAGCCACCCAGAAGTTTTGTTCATGCCCGTAGCCCAGACCTGAGGGGTGAAAAGCAACCCCGGTGCCTTCCCCACCAGCTCTTGGGAGGATGAATGGACCAGTAAGAGGTGTCAGGAGAGGGAGCCAGAGCCTCAGCTGAGAGCAGCGAGAGCTACAGGGAAGGGCTGCTCGCTGAGACATCCCAAATTGCACAACCACCCCCTTGCATCTGGTCCCAGCCACCTTCGAGGGTGCCCAGAGCGAGTCAGGTCTGTCAGGGTGCTAATTTTTGGAGGCTGTCCCTGTTTCATAGAATCGTGGAACTGTTTATGCTGGAGAAGTCCTCGCAGAGCATCGAGTCCAACTGTTTCGGCTGGGATAGAGTTAATTTTCTTCCTGGTAGCTGGAAAAGTGCTGTGTGGTGGTGAAATCAGGATGGAGACCCCTCCTGGGGCAGTCAGACCTGTGGGACAGCAGTTTGAAGCCCTGTGTGAGTTTCGCCTTGGAATTTTGATTGCACTGAGCTCTGGGAGCGCTCCGTGCTTTGGGTGGGATGTCTCCTTGGTCCCCCCTCCCTCAGCATAAGGAATCCGCATCCAGCCACACTTTTCCATCTGCCTCAGCTGACACGATCCCTCTGTTTTGCTGTGTCCTTCCAGAAGCTCAGCTGATGAGAAATGCATCCTAGAACGGGTTGAATTCCTAATTTAGCATCCCCTGTGCTGCTGTGTTAACTTCAGCTCCAGGCTTTTACTCTCTGAGTTTAAGGGATGCTCTGAAGGATGCGACAGCCCCATCCCAATGTCTCAAGGATGGGAAGAGGGGGACGTTCCTGACTGTATGGATACCCTAACCTCAAACTCATGAGTAAAATCTCGCTCCAGCAAGCTCAAAACCTCGCTCAGGGCAAAGAAAATTGCAGAGCTGAGTGTGGGAAGAGGTGATAAATCAGACTTGTGTCTTCCTTGGGAGGGAAAGCTGGAGCCTGGTGGCTTTAAAGTCTGGAGAGAAGCAGCATCCTTTCACCTTCATTTGTCAGGGAAGCAGGAGAAAGGATGGGGAGGCTGAATTTGGTGTCTGCCCTTGGAAATACAGAGGTGAAGGTGCTGCATCCCACACATTGACCAGGGTTTGGCCACCCTGAGCCCAGGTGCTTCAGGCAAACACTGTCCTGTCTCTCATCTCCAGCTCCACTTCGGAGCTTCCTGAATCATTGATGGCTCTGATGCAGGAGTCTATAATTAGCTCCCCAGACCTTTTCCCTGTGGGCTGGAGCTGGGAACACACTTCTTTCAGTAGTTTTACTCTGACTTGAGCAGAATGAGGAAGGAGGAGGGGAGTAAGGGATGGCCAGGGAGCTTGAGGAACATCAAGGGAGGAACAGGATGGTTTTGAATGCATGGAGTGGTTTAACAGTGGCCACTTTCATTGCAGTCCATCAGAGAAAGGGGTTTGGGCTGAGCCTGGGCTGTCTGAGGGGTCTTAAACCCAACTTGTTCAGGGTGGAGGCCATGCCAGGAGCCAGGAGAAGGCAAATGGTCTTCATGTCATATTTTGGGGACTCCACAGCCTCAGTGCTGGGGGATTTACAGGTCAGAGGGAGACGAACACTGAGCCCTGGCTGCTAGGAGAAAGTCAGACTTCGCCTCAAGGGGACCAAGGGCTGTGTTCATACATGTTTGGGTATAGAAGATGACGGGTTAGGGGCAGAGCTGGGCAGCAAAGGGGCAGTTCAGTATCTTAAAGCTCTGCTTTAAGAACCATTCATAGCCTAAAAATGGCTTTGGGGATGCTGAAGGGATGCTTTAACACTCATTCCTTGAAACCGTACATCCCAATCGAAACAGGAGCACAAATTCCCTGGGGTCCTGAGACCAGAGGCAAAGCCAGCCCTCGGGTTTAACTCTGATCTCTGGAAAACAGGCAGTTTGAGCTGCCGCAAAGAGTGGTACCTGCAGAGTGCCTTGGCTGCCACAACCCTCACTTGGGGGCTCTGTGGTTATGCTGGAGATATTTAACTTTTATATTTATAACAGTTCCCTGGAAGTGTTCAAAGCCAGGTTGGACAGGGCTTGGAGCAGCCTGGTCTAATGGAAGGTAGAAACATAGAACAGTTTGGGTTGGAAGAGACCTTAAAGCTCATCCAGTTCCAATCCCCTGGCATGGGCAGGGACACCTTCCACTAGACCAGGTTGCACCAAGCCAACTAAACCTGGTAAATATTTCTCTGGGTTCCTTTAAAAAATATCTGGAGAATAAGGAATTTTCCTTTTTGAAGGAGACTTCTAAGGAGAAACCCTCTCCTATTCCCTAATCCTGCTGCAAGGCACTTGGCATTTCAACAGGATTCTTCTTCTAGGGAGATGCAGCAGGTCAAAAGGAGGAACTGGCTCATCAACAAGGAGGACACAAGTTGTCTTCAATCCCAGAAAGGTTTGGGCTTCCCTCAGCATGGTGACAGAGGGGCTGGTGCTGAGGTCAGCCTGGATAACACCATTCCAGAGACAACTCCGGTTTGCTACAGCACGTCCTCCACCCTCCTGGGCTTTGTGGGGACTCCAGGATCAAGACCTGGCTCAGACACTTCAAGCAACAAAAACAACCAGCCTCCAGCAGGAAGCTGCATCTATTTGTGGAGCATTTGCATAGTTTAGGCAGGGCTGACCCGTGGCTGACCTTTGTATCCTATTCATGGGCAGGCTGAGCAAGGGGCAGACCTCCTTTGCCCAGCACCACTGAGGATCCATCCTGCCTTGATCTCATCCCCTTGGAGACCCCTCACTTGGCGCTGGGAGGTCTCACTATCTCCTGCCTTTATGTAAGTGCTTGCTTTGAGGTGTGCATTAAATATTTAAGCACATTCCCTAGAAATTGTCCCTTTATTTGACAAACCTGGCACAATGAGAGAGTTGACTTAGTCCCAGCTGCGTGGGAAGGGCTGCAGGCAGGTCAGAACTCCTGCCCTGTACCCGCTCACCCCTTGGGCTCTGGGCACAGTTTTGGCCAGGATGAGTCCCACTGACCCAAACATCCACTGTGCGTGTCCATGGTGGGGGGGGACGGGCTGAAAAAAATGGGGAAAAGGAGGATTTTCCAGAAGACACCACCAGGGTTTGGATGGAGATGAAGGATGCTGCTGTGATCCATGGATGCTCCATCCCTGAAAGTGTCCAAGGCCAGGTTGGATGGGGCTTGAAGCAACCTGGGCTTGTGGAAGGTGTCCCTGCCCATGGCAGGGGGTTGAAACTGGATGATCTTTAAGGTCCCTTTCAACCCAAACCATTCTATGATCCTTTCTGCATCATGAACATCACCCTGGGGTGAAAACACAAAGCTAAGGGATGAAGGGGGTCTCTGGGGTATGTGCAGTCATGGGACAGAGCAGGGGCAAAGGGGATCATTCATTCTGTGGCAGAGCAAACCCAGGGCAGATGGGGCAGAAGGTGATGCATGTGATGCAGGTGTGGTACTTGAGGGACCATCAGATAGATGCTGCCAGCACTGATTTATGTGTAAATTCCCCTCCCTCAGGGCAGGGAAATGATCTGAACAACCTCTCAAGGCCCTTTCCAGACCTATTAATCTGCATTTCCAAAGTGCCAAGCGAGCCTGCTAACCCACAGACTGACCTTCCCTCTCACCCAGTGATGCAAGAAGCCAGAGATGAGTGGATAAGGGAGCAGAGGGGGAGGTTTAAGTTCAGGACACAGGTCATGAGAGCCCATAATAAATAAACAGGACTTGTTTAGAAGATGATATATGCTGCACTAATATTATTCCCAGGCTCCCACTCATCACTGCGAGCTAATTACCCTTCCTGGAGCCATCAGACTTCCCTTCTCATCTCGTGTGCACTGTGCAAGGACCTGGATATGACTGAATAGCTTAGGGCTGGGGCTGCCCTTTCTGTTTTGGTTTCTTGTAGCTTTTCTGCTGTAATTGGTCATGCAATTACACACTAACGAGCCATGTCCTGGCCTCTGAAGACCTCTGAGTCCCTGCCATGCTTCCTTGAAAGAACATGGGGTGACTGTGAGGTGAAGTCTCACATAAATCTTCTATAGGGCTTTGTGCGAATGGATGCAGAGTGAAGTGGGTTTCATTAGATGCATTTGTGCCAGAAAAGAGGGTCCCTGAAGGCCAGGAGATGGACCCACTCACTATGGCAACCTTGCCCACGTGGTTTTGGCCCACTCTGTACAAAATGAAGGGGTTTAGTCTCAAATCTGGAAGGGAAAGAGTTAGTGGCAGGATTATGGAAGACTGGGAGCTGTGACTCCTTCCCCAGTGTTGCTCTGTGTGATCTCTGGCAGATGGAGGTCCTTCTGCCAAGGATCCATGTGCTCTCCATGCCAGGACCTCATGGAATCACAGAATGGTTTGGGTTGGAAGGGACCTTGAAGACCATCCTGTCCAACCTTCCCTTCCACAAGCAGGTACATCTTCAACTAAATCAGGACATGATCAAGGACACATTTTGTGATGGAGAACATCAATCCTTGCTCTTTGCTTTCTTCACCATTTAACTTGAGCAAAGTCCATCTTGGGACCACCTTTGCCATGTGGTGTCATGGTGGGGAAGGTGTGTCCCTGAGCAGATAAGGATCTGCTTCGTGCCAGACTTACATCAGAGTGGTATCAATGGGCCAAACTCCCTCCCAAAATTGGTCCCACTGGAAGTCCTTGCCTTTGTCACTACCCCATGGCTCCTGAAAGGGGGCTTCAAGCACATCCTTGAGGACTGCAGGTCCTTTAGGCCAGTTCAGAGGTCCCTTGGATTTGGGTGGTGGGTGCTGTGAAGTACCCCTGGGCCCTCACCCAGGGTTCAAGACAGCTGCTGGGATGGGTGTAGGATCCCTCAGCCGCAGGGCCATCCTACAAAAAGATGAAGAGACACCCAGCAAAGCAAGGGATGGATAAATTAGGGGTAAATCCTTCTGTAAGAGGAGGAGAAGGTGCTGCCAACTAATTTACCGAAGAATGAGTCCCAAGCCAGGGTTGGACCCAAAGGTGCTGCAGGTTGTCTATGTGATGTTGGGGCTCAGCCCTCCCTGTGAAATGCCTCAGTGGCTCATGCTGCAAAGCCCACAGGTCTTCTTTTCTCCTCCTTCTCCTTCTCCCCTGCATAACTGATCACCCAGGCTAATTCTGTCACCCCAAAACTGCCTCCAGGCAAAGTGAGCTGTGGGTTAGGGAATAAATCTGCCTGTGCTCGGGTCCACAGCATCACTGAGGTACTGAGAAGCCACCTGCTGGGGAGTAAATAGGATGCAGGAGCTGGGAACAAACAGCTTGATTTCCACCTAAACCCCCATCCTTCCAGTGCCAAAGATCCCTGAAAGCCTGTAGGAAACACTCAATGCAAGGATTTTTGGGTGTCTGCATCTGAAAGGGAGACCTGGGGTTGATTTTGGGTGCTGAACCCTGAGACACAGCCCTG
The DNA here is from genome assembly GCA_013396755.1 of Sclerurus mexicanus. Lineage (NCBI taxonomy): Eukaryota > Metazoa > Chordata > Aves > Passeriformes > Furnariidae > Sclerurus > Sclerurus mexicanus. Next base: position 320,152 of record VWZF01002307.1, on the reverse strand, counting down.
CCCCACATCACTGACTTGGCTGCTGGGTCTGACTGGCTGAGAAGAATCTCCACCTGCCTGAGTGCAGGGAGCATCCTTGTTAGTCACAGGGATTCATTTAACCCTCAACAGAGGACATTTGGGGATTGTAAATATAACCCAACCTCAGTTTAGCTCCAGTGCAAACATCTACTTAGAGCAGAACACGGACAGATGGAAATCAGGTGTACAGAGGCTGTTCCTTTGTGGTGGGAAACCAGGAGCTGACATGGGAGTCTCTGGAGTTGCTTGCACTGACCTCACCACTCTCAGGAGAAAGCTGGAGCCAAGCACAGCTGAGACCATTCAGATGCCTTGTTTGGGAGAAATTACCTCTGGAAAGACAAACCACAAGCTTTATTAATAAAAACAGACTGAACAAGGCACAAAGAACTGGAATCTGGATTGCAGGGAATCATAGAATAGTTTGGGTTTGAAGGGATGACCCTTTTAAAGGGGATCTTGTCCCCCTGCAATAAGCAGGGACTTCTTCCATCAGACCAGGTTGCTCCAAGCCCTGTCCAACCTGGCTTTGAAGGTTTCCAGGGATGGGGCAGCCACCACCTCTCTGGGAAACCTGTGCCAGGGCCTCACAACCCTCATTGTAAAAAACTAATTTCTTATGTCTAATCTAAATCAACCCTCCTCCATTTTGAAACCATCACCCTGTCACAACAGGATAAAGCAAACCTAAAATATCCTTCCCCAAAGTGCTCCTTCAGGTTCAGCTGTGTCTTGAATTATTCCTGAATTTGTCCGTTGTTTCCTTCTCCTCATTTTCCAACACCGAATTTCACTGCCACTAAACAATCTGTTATCCCATGGATTTCATGTGAGCTTTTAGCAGGAACAGCTCCTTGCAGGAAGGGAGTTCCACACTTCTGGGAGCTGAATCCATTTTTAAGCACTTTCCCAAGCGAGTTTAGCCTGGGTGGAAAACAGGGTAGGAGTCAGGCTGAGAAATACCAACACCTCCTCCAGGTCCTGGGCACAGCCACTGGTTTCTGCCCCTTGAAATCGCTGCTGCCTCTGCAGGAAAGGTGGGGACAACAGATCCTTTCATGCCTCAGAGGAGAAGGGAGCAGGGCCACAATGCAAACCCCCCCCAGATTTTCCATGTTTCTGGGCCAGAAAGGTGGAAAACAGGACTGCCAGCAGAGCAAAGAGAGAAACCCAAACACCTTGGGTGCAGCGTTCTGTGGTGCTCCAGCCAAATTTGCAATTCTTCCCCCTGAAGGTTTTAAAATTGCTCTTCCTGAGGCTGAAGATTGATGGCTTCGTTCCTTCCTTTCCCATGTGTAATTTCTCTTATTCTGACCTTATTCTAACAGCTCCAAGTGTTTAATGTCTGGGATGTTTTCCAGAGAGTTTAAACACCAGCTTCAAGGGCTGACTTGATGGTTTCCTGCTGTAGGACACCCTGCAGTTGGATGCAGGGGTGGGTGCAGGTGATTTCTGGCTGCCTTTCTGCACAGAACAACAGGTTTCCATGGAACAACAGGAATTTGCCCCTCCTCGAAGTCTGGTTTGCTCTTTCCACACGCAACACCTGCTTTGCTTTTTGAAAATTGCTCCAAGATGCTGAAGCTGAACCTCTGAAGAGCCTCCTGCAAAGGCTCTGCCCTGGCCTTTCTCCATGAGCGGTTCCCATCTATTTCAGATTTTGGTGTCATTGATGCTCAAAAACTCTCTGGAAAGGTTTATTTAAAAAACAAACCAAACAAACAACCCCAGCAGATGCAGCCCCTGAGAGATGGTGTGGTAGTAGTTAGTTTATTAACACAAAGCACAGCAGCAATTTGAAGTCATGGAATAATTCAGGCTGGAAGGGACTCGTGGAGTTCATCTCATTCGATGTCCTGCTCAGTGGAGGTCTAACTAAACCAGGTCACTGAGGGTCATGTCCAGTTTTGTCTTAAACAGCTCCAAGGACGAAGGAGGGCAGAAGGACCTGGCCAGGCTGTGTAAAGTTTTGAGGAAGGATGAGAGCCTGTTTCCTGTATCTGGCACAGTCTCCCTGGTCTAACATGGCTTTGTGGGGACAGCCAGGGGGAGAGATGAATGGATGCAGCTCCACAGCCTTGGTACTCCTGAATTTGGTAGGGAAATAGTCTTTGCCATGGTCTTCACAGCTTTGGAGGCTTTTGCTGAGAGAGCTGAAGGTGTTCAGCTTGCAGAAGAAAAAGTCTCCAGGGAGACCTCGGAGGCCCCTCCAGCACCTAAAGGGGCTCCAAAAGAGCTGGAGAGGGATCTTGGACAAGGGATGGGGTGACAGGATGAGGAGGAATGGCTTCTCACTGCCAGAGGGTGAGTTAGATGGAATACTGGGAAGGAATTCCTGGCTTTGAGGGTGGAGAGGCCCTGGCATAGGTTGCCCAGAGAAGCTGTGGCTGCCCCATCCCTGGAAGTGTTCAAGGCCAGGTTGGATGGAGCTTGGAGCAAACTGGGCTAGTGGAAGGTGTCCCTGCCTTTGGGAGGGCGTTGGAACAAGATGAACTTTAAGGTCCCTTTCAACCCAAACCATTCCATGATTCTATGATTCTATGACCTGGTGTGAGTTTTCCTCCAGGAACTATCATGGCCATGGCTGGAACTGAAGCTATTAAGAAAGCCTTGAAGCTTTACTGAGTTTGGAATTGAGTAAAGGAATCATGAATTTGCACAGTGACACTGGAAGGACAAAACCAAGCCTTGTGCTCACACACCCCCTGGTTTTGCAGTAGCCACCCAAGGTGGTCCTGCACTGCCTGGGAACCTGTCAGCAGAGCAGGTCAGAGCCCTTCCAGTTTTTGGGACATCTCATTTCGGAGTCAGCTCCCAGAATGTTTAGATTCTTTATGGAAAACATCCTCTTGTGTTTAACCAGCCAGGAACACTGGGGATGGACAACCTGTCCCAGAACTCTCTCCCAACAGGAGACATTTCCAAGGGCTGTGGCAGAGGAAGGGGTGTGAGTTGCATGTGCTGGATGGGAGCCACCAACCTCCAGCCAAGGGACACGTTCTGCTCAACCAATCTGTTCCCTGTTTTTCCTCGTTAATGCCACTTCCACGCTCGACAGTTGTGATTTGAATAATTTGGACTGATTGGTGTTTACACAGAAACATTGGGAGGAAATGAAACCACACCAGAGCCAACAGCCAACTCAGTGCTCTGAAACGCTGGGCTTGGGGGGGATTTCTAAAGAAAGGGGCTTATACAACCTGCAGACTCGTTTCCCTCGCTTGTCTGCAAGTTTAGTCACCTTGAAATAGGTGACAAATCACAGCTATGTCTGATCTAGGGGTGCAGGTCTCAAAGACTGATGGGTTTGAAGGTTTTGAGTAAAATTGGTTGCTGGCTGGAAGACAGGAGATGCTTTACTGTTGGCACTGAATAAGGGTGGGGGTGGCAGTGCCTCAGGTTGTTCATAAACCCCAGAGCACAGCCAGGCCAGATGGGCAGTGTCTCCATCCTCTTGCTCATCACCTCTATCGCTCCAAACAAGGCCAAGACGTGGTGTATCAACAGCCAGGAGAGCAAGGATGGGGAGGAGACGGGGGGCTGGAGGAGAGACGGCAGTGAAAAATGACACCTGAGAGATGAAAGGGATTTAGGAAGGAAAAATTAGGGGTTGTGAGATTATCTGGGAGACTTCTGTAAAGGGGTAAAAGCAGCCTTGAAGCTGTGGGACACAAACATCAATGCTGCCAAGATTCACCCATTGCATGGAGCTCCTTTGCCTTTTTTCCTGATCAAAGGCCATTTTTCAAAGGTTGCTGGGGCTGCAGAAACTCTCTGAGTGAATCCTCTGCCTTCCTTCATCTCTGCAGGCGGAGAAGCCTTATCAGACCTTTTCCTGGGAATGGATGTCCTGCCCCCTTCTTCAAAGGTGGAAATTGTGATCCTTGAAAATTTTATGTGCAGAACCAGGAAGGTTCCTCCTCCTCAGTCTGCTTTTGGCACTGGCCACCTCTGCTTTCTGCTTGTCTCCCTGGGGTTCAGCATTTGCTTGGGCTGGTTCAAACAATCCCAGGAGTGTTCTGGTACCTCAGATTGGGGTTGTTTAGCCTGGAGAAGAAAAGGCTCCTTAGAGACCCTTCCAGTGCCTAAAGGGGCTCCAGGAGAGCTGGAGAGGGACTTTCGACAAGGACCTGGAGGGACAGGACAAGGGGCAGTGGCTTCCCACTGCCAGAGGGCAGGGATAGATGGGATATTGGGAAGGAATTCTTCCCCATGAGGGTGGGAAGGCCCTGGCACAGGTTGCCCAGAGAAGCTGTGGCTGCCCCATCCCTGGAAGTGTCCAAGGCCAGTTTGGATGGGGCTTGGAGCAACCTGGGCTAGTGGAAGGTGTCCCTGCCCAAGGGCAGGGGGTTGTAGTGAGGTGAGCTTTAAGGTGCTTTCCAACCCAAACCAGTCTGTGATTCTGTGAAATCCCTCGGAGGAAGAGTTCCAGGGGGAATATCTCACTGCAGGGGAGGATCTGAATAACCTCAGTGAATCTTTTCAGCTCTCCAAGTTCCCAGTGGAGCTCTGAGTGCAGCAACACTGGTGAGACACAGGATCCCCCTCCACAGAGGGATGGGGATGGGACCACCATGAAGCTTCAGGGTGCTTTGGTTCCTCTGGCATTTCCCCCTCTATTACAAATCCACCCTGCAGCTTCCCCCACTGGCACTCACCTGATGAGGGCATTTTCCACCACCCTCTCTCTCCTCTAAGCCCCAGGCAACTGGGAAATAATCAAATCCTAAAATTCTTTCTCCAAAGCTGATCTATTATCTGAGGAAGGGAGCAGCTCCCAAGCCCCCTCGATGCCTGTTGGGAGTGTGAGCCAAGTACTGATTCTGTTCAGGGGATGCTCTGATCTCCAGCAGTGAGTTGAGGGTAAAACCCTTGGAGAATTAAAGAAACCCTCCTGTAATTACTTGCTTATTTGGCACTCTGTGTGTGGGCATGTTTGTTTGCGTGTACAGGGATTTCTGAAGAAATACAGGTCTGGATTTCCTTACTGGCTGTTTGTCTTTTCCCTGAGAAGACCAGATTTCAACCCTCTGGTTGAGTTGGCTCTGAGTGTTGGCAGTGACCACACAGCCCCCCCAGGTGCTTCCTCAGTGTCCCTGTGGCTGGTTGAGCAGACCTGACTCTGCCTGGGTGTCCATGTCCTCTCTAAGCAACATTTCTGCCTTTTCCCTTCCTGCCAGCAGATGATACTGTGGAGGAAATGCAAAATCATTCCTTCCTGGCTGCAAGAATTAATAACCAGGTTATTGAGACAAACGGCACCAGCCTTTGCCTGTTCATGGCTCAGCAAACACCAATGTTCTGCTGCTGGCGCTCCCAGCTCTGCTCCGCACGTGACGCAGACAGGGATGGAATGCTGCTCCCAGAGGGGAATTATCTCCCCCTGAGACGGCAGCTTCCTCTGTTTTCCAAGGTCTCTATCCCTGCAGGATTTCTGGGCGCTGTGACGCACATCTCTGCCTTCCCCCACCTCCTGCTCTGCTTCCCAGCCAGACTGTGGGCTCCCTCGGGAGCTTTTTGGGCACAGGGGCATCAGTCCCAAGAGGGACAGTGAGGATCCGGGTGGCACAAGGAGGAACGTACATAGGGAATCTCTCCAGGGGTCACAGCAAGGTCCCTTGCACCCACCCTGTCCAAGGAGAGGCTTTTTAGGGAGAACTTGTGAATGCAGCACCTCTTGAGTGCTTCCTCAGCATCCTCATCCCTGGAGTTAAGGACACCAGGGAGGACACCCCAGCCTAGTGTTTAACATCCATTTGTGGCCTTGCTGCATTTTCTCCCTCCCTTCCCAGCATTCTGATACTTTCCGATGCCCACAGTGCCAAGAGCTGATTCACATTATCAGTTTATAATTGGTTCCCTGATGGTTTCATCACTTGCTCTCCAGGATTTGGGGAAAGACGTGTCTGCAGTTATCACACCCACCTCCTTCAGGACCACCTGACACAGCCAGGGGTGCCTTGGGACAGAAGACAAAGCCAAGCACTGGTTAGTTCACTGGTGTGGATGCAATTTAGTCTCCAGCATGTGTTAGAATCCTAGAAATATGGAATCATTTGGGTTGGAAGGGACCTTAAGGATCACTTGGTTCCAACCCCCCTGCCATGGGCAGGGACGCCTTCCACTGTCCCAGGTTGCTCCAAGCCCCGTCCAACCTGGCCTTGGGCACTTCCAAGGATGGGGCAGTCACAGCTTCTCTGGGCAATCTGTGCCAGGGCCTTCCCACCCTCATGGGGAAGAATTCCTTCCCAATATCCCATCTAACCCTGCCCTCTGGCAGTGGGAAGCCACTGCCCCTTGTCCTGTCCCTCCCTTCCTTCATCAAAAATTCCCTCTCCAGCTCTCCTGGAGCACCTTTAGGCACGTGAAGGGGCTCTGAGATCTCCCTGGGGCCTTTCCTTCTCCAGGTTGAGCAACCCCAACTCTCTGGATAAATACACTCATGGAAAAGCACTTGAGAAACATTTGTGGGAATGTGACATCTCCGAGGTTCACTGCTCCGTCATATCTGGCAGGGACAAGGAAGTTCCAAAGATGTTTGAAGGGAAGGGGGGTGGATGACAGTGGGATACACAGTCAGTGTCATTCATAAGTGTTATAGGAATAAAACACACACTCCAGAAGCTGCTTGCCCATCAACAATCAGAACTCATACCAGGAGAAGGAAAATCAGGACAAGTGGGGAAATTTTACAAGCTGCAATTAATCCAATCCACCAAATAAATCACAGCTCTGCCTCCGAGGAAGCCGGAGAAGCAGCGAAGGAGAAAATGAGGCTGAGCCTCTCTCTCTCCCCACACCCAACACGCAAATCCATCCTGAGCAATTTCTGGAGCAGCAGAAGGTCAGTAATTGATTTGGGGACCTGGCTTTCTGAGTACATCACAATGCAGATGTGCTTCCCAGCCCAGCACCACTCCCCCTGCAGCAAATGAGCTCGGAATACGAATGGAGAGGGGAAGGAGCACACTCTTCCCTTGACCAGGGAACAACAGGGAGACAAAAAACCTTTCCACGCCGAATTAATCCACTTTTGTCTAGAGTTGCAACCCCCCTCCCTGCCTGCCTTCACTCCCCAGAGCAAAATGCCTGGTCGAGGTTGCCTTGCTGGGGTAAAAGGACGCTGGAAGAGGAAGAGGAGGAGAAGGAAGAGGGGATTCACCTGGGTTTTTTTTTTTCCTTGAGCTGGAAGCTGCTTGTTTTGGAAATGATGTTGCAGTTTCAATACTTAGAGCAGCTCTAGTGCTCCCCCCATCTTACCCCCCCCAGCTCAGACATCCTTTGGGACAGATGGAGACTGAGATAGACCTCATGCCAAGGGATGGTGGAGTGGGGAATGGCTCTTCCTGGCTGTGGTGGCTGAGCATTGGCCCAAACACACGTAACAGAGACAACTCCCAACCTGGATTTGAGCATAAACCTTTGGGAGCCCTTAAAAACCTCCTGACTCCTGGGCTACTGCATCTTGCTCAAGGGTTCGGGAATTTTAAGGAGGAGATAAGAGAAATTCAGGCAGGGTTGGTCTATCCATATCAACTGAATGAGATCTCGCTTAGGAAGCCTTACACTGATGTCAGAAGCTGGAAAGGGAGGCCCAGGGAGAAGATGAACAATCAAAAAGAGAACAGAGTGGTTTCATCCTTTCCCACTGCAATCCTGTGCCCACTTGGCCCTTGCCGTGATAAGGATTGGCCCAACTGATGGGTCAGAAAAGGTTCTTGGGATGATGACACCCATCCTTCAGGACCTGGATGGAGAACCACGTTCACCTGGGTGGTGATCTTGCTGATCCATACGAGCTACATCTCTGGTTTATGGGCTTTGCTATCTGAACACAACAACTTGAGAGTATAAATCAGCTGCCCACAGCAGTGGCAGTGCTGGGAGCTTTTGTTGTGGTTTAAAAAAGCTCAGAGGTTCTCTAAGCCCAAGTTTGTAGGTTTTAAGCTTAGCCTGCCCTCTTACCAGCTCTGGATTTTGCAGTAGTGGAGTTGGATGAGTATCTCAAGAATCGGAATGAAAAATCCACAGAAAAAATAAAGAAAGACTGTGGTGCTCAGAAGAACTTTGGGCAGCTGGGCCTCCATCCCTCAGCACCCTTGCAGTGCAAAGATCAGCTCCTGCCTGCTGCATCTTGAAGTGCTGCAAGAGGAGGGATCCCTCTGGGATACAACGAGTGCAGGATGAGCATGAACCTAAGCAGGGAATATCCGGGAACATGACTAAATGGTAGAGCAGGACCAGCACAGCTCTTCTTAATTTCTTCTTTGATTATGTCCTCTCATTTAATGAGATCTGCACTGATCCAGAGGACAGATGGGCTGGGTGAGCTGAGACCATTTTCTTCTCCCCCTCTTCCTTATTTGTACAGCGAAATGCTGAAGGGAAAGGCAAATATTTGACTGTTTGGGATGCGGAGGAAGGAGAAACTGAAACGTGAGCCAGCAAACAGCTCCTGACTCAAGCAGGGCTTTCTGTGGCACCGACACAATCCTCCATCAGAGGGGCTGGACTGGGAGGTTCTGGTAGCCAGCTGGAAGGCAAGACTGAGTGAAGGACATCTGCATCCTTTTCAGACATGTGCCCTTATCTCAGTCCCACACCCGAGCGTGTTTTGGAGGAAAAAAGCTCTTGGAAGGGATGCTGGGAAGGGGAGAGGAGCTGGGAAACAACAATGCAAGGACTGGGCTTGAAAGGCTGGTGTGTAGGAGGAAAGCAGGATTTGGGAATGAAACATCTGAAGGTCTGTCTTCTGACAGTGGCTTTTGAGGTGTTACTTTGGTGCAAAAGAGAGGCACTTCACCTGCTGTCCCCAAGGAGAGGCAGCACAGCTCTTCTCCACCCTCCAGCTTGCCTGTGCTGGGAAGGACTACCAGGAGCAGGGGGTTGTCCCCTGTCCCTGAGCATCTGCTGTGGTCACAGAAGCACCGCATAAGTAGGGACAAGGAGTCTGGAGGTCATAGACGTGCCTGGCCCATCTGACAGCTCACATAGGACATGCCTCCAGTGCTGGTTTGCAACCCCACCCCAGAGCATGGACGCAAAATCATAGAATCATTTAGGTTGGAAAGGACCTTTAAAATCATCTACTCCAACCATTCCCCCAGCACTGCCAAACCCGCAGGAGGTTGGAAAGGACCTTTAAAATCATCTACTCCAACCTAAATCCCTCCAGGGATGGTGACTCCAGCACTGCCCTGGGCAGCTGTGCCAGGGCTGGACAACCCTTTTCAGGATGAAATTGGTCTTAATATCCAATGGGAACCTCCCCTGGAACAAGTTCAGCTCTGGAACTTGGCTGTTCCCCTATGCACTCTTCAATTATACAATTTATTTATTTATGAGACAGCTGAGGGTGTTCAACCTGGAGAAAAAAAAGGCTCTGTGGGGACCTTAAAGCCCCTTCCAGTGCCTAAAGAATCTCCAGAAAGAGCCAGAGAGGGACTCTGGACAAGGGCCTGGAGGAATGGGAAAAGAGGGAATGGCTTCCCACTGCCAGGGTTAGATGGGATATTGGGAAGGAATTCTTGACTGTGAGGGTGGGGAGACCCTGGCACAGGTTGCCCAGAGAAGCTGTGGCTGCCCCATCCCTGGGAGTGTCTAAGGCCAGGTTGGATGGAGCTTGGAGAAACCTGGGATAGTGGGAAGTGTCGCAGCCCAATCCATTCTGTGGTTCCGTGTTTAGAACATGTTACCTGCACACATGCATGAGTGTGTTGAGTGCAGTCTGTGGGCACCCACACGCCTGTGGCACACCAAGAGGTGCCAACACCCCCAGCACCAGCACCCCCCACACACCCACACAGGCCCCTGGTTCATTCTGCACTCACACGCATGCTCCTGGAAGCTCATCCCCAGCCACAGATCTCTTTACAAGTCTGAGGCCAATTGAGGAGTTTTGGCAGTTGTATTAATAAATTATATTCCCTCTTAACAGTGCTTGGAGCCCTCAAATCCCCAGGCTCTTTGACATGCCAGAGCTTTTCTGAATTCCTGATGCCAGCTCTGACTCCTTGTACTTCCCTGTGAGCATCCTCACCTGGGCTGGTGAAGGAAGTCATACTCTCAGGGAAGTGGGATTGCATTTGGCTTTGCTTTCCAGAGGATAGCTTTCCCGATGCTCTCAAATCCAGGATTTAATAAAAACCAGTTGCTCAGAGGAAAGGAGGTTTATCACACATGTTATCCCATCCTTCATGATCCAGGTAAACAATGGCATCCTGAGCATGTCAAGGTGAGGAATGTGCTCATGGATATATGTCCTGGGATTTGGAGACGGGTGAAATCCCAACAGGGACATTTTCATGCAGGGAGAAGTGTTAATGTCTGCATTTCAGGGGAACAGGAAGGCTTCGGAGGTTTATCTGGGGTCTGGAGATGTCCCACAGCTCCCACAGGCACCCAAAAATCCTGTCCGTGCCATCTACTGTAAACTTCCCCTTCCCATCACCCACAGCCCAAATGTGGCACGATCTGGAGCACAGGGGCAGTGCTGCAGGACAGCATGGACAGGTCCAAGCTGCAGCAGCTTGTCACGGAACAGGCATCTCTGGCACGGGGACATCGCTTCCTTTCCCAAAATATCCTATTCCAGCGAATTTTGGCCCTTCGAACTGGCACAGCCACAGGACAGATGGTCGCAGGACACAGCTCAGGTAGGAAGGCAGCTCCTCCGTGCTCCAACCCCTCCCTTTCCCCCCCCTGCTTCCAGGCAAGGATGGGGCTGATTAGCACAAAATCCATGGCAACCCGGCCAGCAGCCTCGGAGCCAGCTCCTTGCTCCCTCCGCTGCTTGGAACGCCTTTGTCTGCTGTGGCACATCCCTCAAGCCCCCATTGTTTGCTCATCTCTTCCCCTCCAGGCAGTGCTGGCTGGGGACAGAAGATGCAGGTTTTACCTGTAAGGGACACGTTTACTCCTTTTCCTATTCCTGGGGAACCTCTCTGAGGGAAGTCAGGCAAGGGATATGCCATCAGGATTTGTCCTGGAGGTGGGAAATACCCTGGACCACCAGCCCCAAGGAGATGATTTCCATCTGCAAACAGCCCAGTGGGGGAAAAAAAAAACCACACACCAGGCTGTGACTGCAAAAATCTTCTTAACAACCACCTGGCAATTACAGATCAGGGTGTCCCCCTTAGAAAAGACCTCACAGAAAGGACAAGACCCTACAATAAGGAAAAGCCCTACAATAACACTCAGATGTGGTACCTTTTGAGGTTAAAGGCACTCCTGCAGCAGTGAAACTGTTTTCGCTCTGAGACTCACGGAGGGAGCAATACGAGTCCACCCCTGGCTCACTCCTTGTGAGCATCTCTGATAAATCCACCCTGGAACCCACGCCTTGATAGAGGTTTGCGAGTGCAGCCTGCTGAGGACAAACCAATAGGAAGAAGGCAATTTTCCTTTCCAAGGAAAAGCAAGCCAGAGGGAAACCCCAAAACCACACTCTGTTCCCGCTCACTGAGCCCACTCCAGACGTGAAAATCATTTTAAGAGCAGCCCTTGAGTCCACTCATCTCCCAGGGAAAGCTTCTCCCAGGGAAAAAAGCCTCTGCAATGCATGAAACCCTCCAGGCACCTGGACACGAATCAAGTCTTTGCATCCCAGGGGGAAATGTTGGCAGAGCCTCCTGCCATTCCCCCTTAGCAATCACCCTGGGAGACTGGGGTGAGGCCCCAAGGAATTCTGTGCTGGCAAGAGCTTCCCAAAGCCTGGCCAAGCACCCCGACATCCCTCTGGCTGGTGCCAGTAAGTGATGGCAGACAACCATGGCAGCAGGAGCATCAACCCCTCCGCACGGCCTCGCCTGGAGGCTTCATGATCAAGTGAAAACATGGAAAAAGGGGCAATTCTTGGCAGTGTGGGAATTTTTGGAGTGCTGCAGGAGGATCTTCAGATGGCTGGCACGATCCGCCTCTTGTCTCAATATGCCAGGGGTCTTGCTAAAGCCTGTAATGCTGCCTCAGCCTAAAGATAAGCTGTGCCTGGAGCCCGGGCTGGCTGGAGCCCAGCGCCAGAGGCACAAAGAGGGCTTTGTAGGAGCGGGATGAACAAGGGGATGGATGGGGCAGAGCTGTTCCCGGAGGATATTGGCGTCTTGGAGACAAAACCGGGGGGGAAAGCTCAAAGGGGACCTTTCTTTCCGTGCTGTTCAGGGGATGGAGGGAGCTGCACATCGCAATTAAGGAGCCGCAGGTGATCAAACCCGCAGGGAAAGGGAAACAAAGAGGTGCAGGCGGGGAGCGGGGAAGCGGAGTAAACACTCCACGGGGATCGGATGGGAAAGAAAGGCGAGCTAAGCTCAGAGGGGTGGGAGGCTGAGCCATGGTGGCACCTCTGGGGTCTGCCAGGCTTGAACTCATCAAAAGCTGCTGCCAGGCTTGAGCTCATCAAAAGCCGGGTTTCCTCTGGGCTGTGATGCTGAGGAGCAGGCTTGGGGTGATACTGTGAGAACAAGGGAGTGTGACATCAGGGGGAAAGCATAGCCCTGTGCTCTTTACAGGGATTAAATCCTTGGGCAGGCACGGCTGGAAGTCTGGCCAAGCCGAGGAAGCACAGGCTGGTCTGGTGAGTGGGGAGGGGGCATCGGCAGATCCCACTCGAAACGGGCATGGGCTGAAGAATTGCAGCTGAACTTGGGGCAAGTGCAAGGCCTTGGATTCAGGTTCATGGTATCACAGAATGGAGAATGGATAAAGCTGGAAGGGACCACAGGAGGTCGTCTGGTCCAACCTCTCCGCTCAGCCAGAGTCCTCTGGAGCATGTTATTAAGGGTTGTGCCCAGACAGCTTTTGAATATCTCCAGGGAGGGATATATCCAGAACCATAGAATATCAGAACAGTTTGGGTTGGAAGGGGCCTTAAAGATCACACCATTCCCACCCCCTGCCATGGGCAGGGACACCTTCCACCAGCCCAGGTTGCTCCAAGCCCCGTCCAACCTGGCCTTGGACATTTCCAGGGATGAGGCAGCCACAGCTTCTCTGGGCAACCTGTCCCAGGGCCTGCCCACTGTCATAGCCAAGAATTCCTTCCTCGTGTCTAATCTAAATATCCCCTCTTTTAGTTCAAAACAGTTCCCCTTGTCCTATCAGTGTCTGCCTTGTAAAGAGCTGTTCTCCCTCTTTTCTATAAGCAGCCTTTAGGCACTGGAAGGGGCTCTGAGGTCTCCGTGGATCCTTCTCCAGTTGAACACCCCCAGTTCCCCCAGCTTGTCTCCAGAGCAGAGGGGCTCCAACCCTTAGAGCATCTTTGTGTCCACCTCTGGACCTGCTCCAACAGGTCCATGTCCTTCTGCTGAGGACTCCAGACCTGTACACAGCACTCCAGGTGGGATCTCACAAGGGCAGAGTGCAGGGAGAGTCCTTGGTGAGTCCATCCATGTGCTTGACCTCCTGATCATAAAGGTGCAGGAACAGAGGGTAGTTGGGGCCAGAGGTGTCAGGTGGGTCTCTTGTAGCTATGAGATGACTGGACTTGAATCTGGAGAGAGACTTGAGAAGCCAAGCTGTAGACTGAGGACTCTGGACCTCAGGAAAGCTGAATTCAGCTAATTCTGGGGAACTGGAAGGTTGCTGTGAGGGGAGAAGGTGTCCAAGACAGCTGGCTGATTTATTTTTAAAGAAATCGTATTCAAAGCTTGGGAACAAGCCCTGCCTTTGCACATGAAAATCAGGAATTTCAGCACAAAGCCTCCTTGGCTAATTAAGACACTTCATAGTGAGCTGAGCTACTAAAAGGGAGCATACAAGAAATGGAAATAAGGAGGGAAAATGAAAGAAGAGTGTAAATGCATGGCTGGGGTACTTAGGGCTGAAAGCTGAAGGGCTAAGGACCAGCTGGAGCAAAGATTGGCCAGGGATGCTGAGGGTAACAAAAAAGGGGGGTTGCAAGTGTTTTAACAGCACATTCAGGGAAAATGTGGGCTAATTGTGGGATGGGGGCATAGCCTAACAGTGGGTGATTATGGAAAACGGTTGAATGCCTTTTCTGCCTCAGTTTCTATAGGTCAGACTCACTCCAAGCTTCTGCACATAACAGCATTTGGGAAGGAGAGCAGCCAGCAGCGGGGGAAGGAAAAGGTTAGGGAGTGTTTAGTGAAATTAAATGTATTTATATCCATGAGACTGGATAAGAGCCACTCTAGTGCTCTGATGGGGCTCTCTGATGTGATTGTGAGGCTGCTGCCTGCCACCTAAGAAAACCCTCACGGTGTCTGTGCTCTGTCCACCCATCAGGTGTCTCCAGGAATTACACACACCTTAAAAAAGGGAAAAAGGAGGTTGTGGAAAGCTATATACCTTGTGTCCTAGAAAGATCATGGAGCATGTCCTCTGGGAATTAATTTCTGGATATATGGAGAGTGAGAAGACAAGGACCCAGGGACTCCAAACTTGGTTCTGTGAAGGTTGGTGTTAAAAGCTGCTCTGTAGAAACAATTGTGAGAGGGTGAGAGAAAGCATAGAAAGGAATCCACTTTTCTTCTTCAGTGGCAATAACTTTACATTTGGGCCAGAAAGACAGATTGCGTTTTGGGGTATGAAGAAACTCCTTAGCAGTGAAATCCTGGTACTAAATCCTTTCCTTCTCTGCCAGAACTGGGAAGAAATCACAAACAAAGAGGCAAATTTCACCTCGCGCTGTGGTACATTGCAAATCTTAGAGTTTGCCTGCACCAAGGTCAGTCCCTGCCCTTGTTCATCCCAAAGATGGGATAAGAGAATGGTAAAAACCCAAAGAAGGGCTTTTCCCAGGCAGTATGGCTGGGAATATACACCCATATAGCCTTGCTTGGAGCCCCTCTGCCCAGGGCAGGGGCTCAGCTTTGCTGTTGTGTGGTATCGTGGCTTATCCCACCCAGGGCATGCAGTGGGAGATCTTTTGATGGATGGTTTTCCAGGAAGACCACACCATGCCCTTCTTCAGAGGGGTGTTGGAGACAGCTGCTCCTCCCCATAGAGCCCCTGGAGTTTCCTCCACCATCCTCTTCTCCTACATGGCAAGGAACTGTCTGATAAATAATTCCCTTTTTATTTTTTGTGCTGATTACGTGTTATCAGGAAGCATCCTGCCATCCCTACGACTACAGCTCGGAGCAGAATGGCAGCTAATGAAGATAATTAAAATTTTATAGTCACCTGTCTTAACGAGCTGGCCAACCCTCCCCATGGGGGTTCTGAGAGGGTTGGGGTCCTCTGTCTGAGCTGAGTGTGCTTGGAAGAGACCCAAGAAGTGGAGAATAACTTCTTCAGGACATTCCTGGTGTTTGTGCTGTGGTTGTATTTGTGCCCAGGAGCAAACCAAAAGGCTGAGGAGCATTTCCAGGGGCTGGATTTCAGCTGTTCAATGGTCATCACAGCCCCTGGCAAGGTTTGGGCATGGGACAACAACCCTCAGGCAGAGTTTGGGAGCTTTCATGGCTCAGGGACCATTCCTAACATGCAGTTTGGCTGTGACTGATGTTTTGTAATAATAATATGGACTTGATTAGATTGGTCACTTGGCCTTAGGTCAGAGAATGGGTCTTGGTTGCTCTGGCAACAGCTCTGGTTGTTCCTCTGCAAATGAGTGATCCTACCACTGGGTGAGAGGTTTGCGTGCCAAGAGCCAAGAAAACTTTGTCTCTACAGCCTTGGCTTCAAAGTGCACTGGGGAATTGTCCCTTCACGGGATTTATGAGCCGTTAGTGGTTGCTGCTTGGTAAGAAAGGCTTATTTGCACACTGTCTTGGCTGGGTTTCTTCAAGCAGTTTTTGCAGCTCTGTGGGTGAACTGAACAGCACCGAAGTCCCTCCTGTGTCCAGGAGACCAACTGGTACAGCCCAGTTCATGTGGTTAATCCCTCATACCCCAGAAGAAGTAACAGCACCCAGATTGTTTATTTGGGGTGGTCCATGTCTTATGCCAACTTCTGAACCATACCTCCTGGTTTTTTTTGAGTCAATGCTACCTGAACTGGACCAACACCATGCCAGGAGCAAGCAGAGCTCACCCTGGACAAGTCACGTTCCAAAGCCACCAAAGCCTTGGCTGAAATTGGCAGCACGGGAAGGGGGACAAGGCACTCGAACAAGATGCTGTTTTCACAGGATGAGCTTAAGAGCATTAAGAACTTGATCCCTCTGATGTGGTTAGAAGCTTTGCAACAGGATTTCAATAGTAATTCACCTGCAGGACAAGATTTTGCCTAAAATCCCAGTCCCAGCAGCTTTCAGGGTGGTGAAGGACACACTGAGCCAAGGTGTTCACACCTGAGAGTCCAGAAGGTCCTCAGCTCTATCTCAGACTGAGCACCCACAGCATGGGCATCCCGCATCTCATTTTTCACCCTGTAATCAGAGGATAATCACTCTAATTATCCTTTCTGGGCGAGTAGGAAGGAGCTGACCTTTGCAGATCTCCACACAGCACTGTTAGCAGCATTCCTGCTTCCCACTGAGTTGCCTCCTTGACTACCCAGGCTGTGAGCTAAAGCAGCTGGAGACAACTGCCTCTGCCTCCCTGAGCAATCCCTATCCCAAAGAAATCCCCTTTTAGCACATGGCATTTTTGGAGCAGCTCCTTCGTACCCTCATTGTTCCCAGGAAGGAGAGACAATGATCTAAGAATGCACAACTCCTGAAACCCCTCCAGAAAGCTGCAATTTATGAGCAGCCTGTTCCAGCTGGCACAGGGAAATTGCCAGTGGAATAAAAACATTGTGTAATAACCCCCCTCCTCCCCCTTCTCCCCTTTCTTCTCCTCTGGCTGGGTGGGGGGGAGCTGAAACAGCCATCAGGGAAAGGGGGTGTTGGGGAAGGAGCAGTGGTGAAGCACTGAGCATCTTCATAGAATTATAGGATGCTTTGGATTGGAAGGGACCTTACAAACCATCTTGTTCCACTCCCCCTGTCATGGGACACCTTCCACTATCCCAGGTTGCTCCAAGCCCCATTTAACCCGGCCTTGGACATTTCCAGGGATGGGGCAGCCACAGCTTCTGAGAGTTTGGGCATTGCAGACCTCTCACAGGGCTGACCCAGGGCATTTTAAAGCAAATTTAGGTGCTGAAGGCAACAGTGGCCAGGATGGTTTGTCTGCCCCAAGGGCAGTACTATCCACCTTCTGCAAGAATGGGTCAAGTCCAGGTCTTGGCTGCTCTGAGTGTAGGTGATCCCTTGGTCCCGCTTGATAAAACAGATCAAAAGGATGAGAGATGAAAGCCTGAAATGAAGAGTTTTCCCCAAATTTGGTCAATGCTTACCTTGAATTCCACATCCAACCACTGCAGCTGCGGGTTCACCTTCACATGAGTCAGTGCAGTCATCTGAGGCTCGGGAAGGTCTTCTGCCCAGAGAGGGGAGGGAGGTGCTGCTGCTGATCAGCATTTCAGCTCTCCCAGGTCACATGGAGATAAGTGAGGATTTTAGGAGTGGTTTGCACATCTTTTGGTGCTGCTTCATCTTTGAGCTCCTCTGGACACCATCTGGTTTATAAGTGGTGCCAGAGGGGTGATTCCCACCCCGGAGTCTTGGGATGTCTCACTCCCTTGTGTGTTTTCCTCAGACACAGCTCTCAGTTGTAAAACGTGCAGCGAGGGAAGCGAGTCTGGTTCTGGTTTGGTGTGTGTAGCCTGCCACCTCCTCCTTGCAATCCTTTATTTTCTTCCCCCTCCTTCTGTCTTCCTTGATCTAAAATTAAACCCACTCAGAAGACATCAGTCTGTGAAATAAACCCACAAGGTGCTGGGAATACTCCAGCTGGGATTTTTTTTCCCCATATATATATATATAAGAAGTTGAACTGTGATAGCTGAAATACTGTGCAGCACAGGCCACTTCAAAATTCAGTCTCTAAGTCCTTAAACTTGTCATTCCTTGTCTTTCCTTGTGTAAAGAGACCTAGTAGGGTATTTCTGTGGCAGTGTCTCCACTGAATTTAGTTAAGGCTCTGTGTGGGAGTCCTCAAATCACTCACTGATTATGTGATAGCACTTCCCAGTGCCAAAAGAGTGAGGAATGAGACACTTTCCTGGGAACAATGACCCTTTTCATCATTTCTGCACTGGGACTGTGACAGAGGAACAAGGTCCTGTCCATTAGTAGGTCGGGGCAGGCTGTGCCAGGGAGAGCAGCCAGTTGACCATGAGGTAAAATGTGTAAAATTGCTTTGTGCTCCTTCTTAACTGACCCAAAGGAAGTCAGAAATCAAGCTGAGCCAATTATTTTTTAACCACTTTCTCCACGCTGAAAAATACAGAGCTTTGGGCTGACTAAAACTTCAGGGACTGGGTCTAGCTGGAAGAGTGGCTGACACCCACTGCACAAGGGGAAGTGGAAAAGCTTCATTAAAGCCAAAATTTTTTGATTGTTCATTGCACAACAATGTTTGAATGAAGTGTAAATGTCTCAGTTGTAATTTAAGATATTTAGAACTATTTTTGCAGAATCACAGAATGGTTTGGGTTGGAAGGGACCATAAAGATGATCCAATCCCACCCTCCTGCCACGGGCAGGGACACTTTCCATTAGCCCAGGTTGCTCCAAGCTCCGTCCAACCTGGCCTTGGACACTTCCAGGGATGGGGCAGCCACAGCTTGTCTGGGCAACCTGTGCCAGGGTCTTACCACCCTCACAGGGAAGAACTTCCTCCTAAGTAAAGAGTTTTAGTGAAGTGTTTAAGTACAAGTAAAATTTAATCAATTAAAATGCTGGACTGACTCCCCTCCATCCAAAATTTGCATTGAGCTTTCTGGGGCAAGAAAAAATTAACTGAAATTTTATCTTCTAGTTAGCCTGGAGAAATCCGTGCTCTTCTAGTCTGGCCACCTACATTAAAAATGCAGTTAGTTATTCCCATGGACTAGTCTCAAACTTGCTATTTAATTTCCGTGGGGAGCACGTCTCAGTGCTGAGTGGCTGTGGACAACCCCTGAATCAGTGTCCAGAAGATTCCTGCTTTAGACAGATGGAGCAGCAGCCACCAGTGCTCCAGATGGAGGTACCACGGCCTGGATTTTTCAGTCCACACATTGGTAATATTAAAGGGTATTTTCAGGATGGACCCCAGAAGCATCAGCCTTGATTTCCCCCAGCCTTTCTCTACAGGCATTATAGGTCACTAAGGAAAGGGAACGTGGCTCTGAGCCACTTGTCCAAGAAGAGGAACCAGAACTCGAGGGGATGAATCATCTCAGTGCAGACAGCTGAGACATGAAGACTCCTTTCTGGGAATTCTGTGGGGGGAGCAGTGACCTGTACTCACATTTCTTAGGGCTGACCCAACATGTGGATGATTTTTTTTTAAACTAAGTTCAGCAAAAATCAGACATATTTCCCTTTGTTTTTTGCTCCCTAATCTTATTTATTTTGAAGTGCCTGGACCCACTTCTCAGTCAGTGGCTGACTAACATAAAAAATAATAAAAGTGAGATTTTTTTTTTGATTTTTTTTCATTTGCTTTCTTTCATGTGCATTTTTGTCCAAATATGTCATAAGTGCTCCCACAATTATTTCCTCCCATCTCCTCCATCTGCAAAGTGCTGATGGAGCCATAGGAGGATGCGTGGATGCAACAACCTGTCTGGAAACCTTCCACACCTGTAATCCTTGAACACACAAGGCTGGAGCTGGAGCCACAGAACAGAGCGAGAGACCAGAGGCAGAAATCAATACAGACAGAGTTTTATAATTAAAAAATTGTGCATTTCAACAAACAGCTGGCAGTTATAACCATCCCCCATCCCCCTCAATGCAGAAAATACATGTCTGGGACCCAGACATCTGATATTTCAAATGCCATGTGTAATGACCTCCTCAGACTGTGCCTGCACTGACTCCTGCACTGAGCCACCAGACGAGCCCAAAGGCAGGTCCACCCTGTATCGACTCTAGCTGACCCTAGAGAGAATAAATCCCCCTGTTCCAAGGCATTATAGTCGCTGAAAACCCATCATTACTACGTTGTGATTGAAAATGCCTCTGAAAATCAACACGTGGGACACGAATGGATTTATTTTTATTAAAAAAGTAAACAAGAATTTTGATGAGGTGACTGGTCTGTTGGTTTGTTTGTTTGTTTGTTTTTCAAGATGTCCATGGGGAAATAAGGCTATTTCTCTTCTAGTGAACTAAATGGCACCGTGGCTGGTTGTTTTGTCCAGAGGCCAAGGACCCAAATAAAACTTCACCACCTGGGCAGCACCAGGTTCAACACTGATGGACTGACTGGTACAGACAAAGCTCCAGTGCCCAAAATACCTCCTTCCTTAGCAGAAAGAAAAGACAGTCACTGAGCTTTGAAGTGGATGGAGAGGCATCACTGAGGGGTTATGTACTTTGGGGGATAAAGCACTGAACTCCACCCCAGTGTCCCCACATGGATATGAACCCCTTCACGATGTTAATTTGTCCCTCCCGTGGAGACCTGTGGAGGCACATGAATTATTTGCCTTCTCTGCATTGACCTCTGTGGAACCCCAAACCTTGAAGCCTCATTGCATCTTCCCAGGCACGTCGGAGTCTCATCGGATTCTGGTTCACGTCACGTTTCGGAACAAAGGCATGAGCCCACCCCTGAGCCTCCTGAGTGGGGCATCCCGTGGGCTCACATGCACACACACAACAACTTACACACACACACGCACACACAGCTTACAGACACAGCCAGCTACAGGCACATCAACACAGCCACAGAGCTGCCAGCCCACTGTGGGGTTACACCTCCCGCTCCTCCCCACGCCTTGGGCTGGTGCTGGGTGGGCACAGTCACGTTTGCTCAGCCAAAAACTCCCTGCTCGGGCACGTGGCAGAGAGCAGAGCTGGGCTGGAATGATGAATAGAATGGTTTGGGTTGGGAGGGACCATGAAGATCACCTGGTTCCAACCCCCCTGCCGTGGGCAGGGGCACCATGAGAGGGTTGAGATATTGTGCCGCTCTGGCAGGGTCAGAAGCGGTGTCGGCTCCTAAAGGCACCCACTCTTGGTGTAAACACGCTGTCTTGGGTGCCAGGTGTCCCAAGATTGCCATGGCAAGACCTCTTGAGTCCCTGCCCTTGCTGGGCAGCACCCCAGGTCTCTTCCCTCTGTTCCAGGTGTGCAGTTGTGGGCACTGAAAGGCAAGAAAATACAGCTTCCATCTCACATGCTCACATCATATTTCTCCCCTTAATTTTATAGTCACACTTTGAGTTCATTACCCCCCAAAAAAGTCCCTTTTCTCCTCTTGAAGTTCCTTTCTCCGACGGACATGTGTTGTTAGAGAGGATCCAGGATTTGCTGGTGCTGCTGTCGGGGCAATTTCAGCATGGGGTGATTTCTCTGACAGGAGATGTCTCAGGTACAAGTTGCCTCCTTTGCCTTAGTGCTTGTGGGGATAATCACACGGTGTCCTGTGGCCACTGCTGACAACAGGATCAGAAACCTGTCCTGCTCTGGGTATGACTTCCAGGGCACACAGGAGACTTCTGGACAGCTGGAGTCTAAAGAAATGTGTCCATGATCAGCCCATAATCTATGCCACGGACAAAATTTAGTTGGAGTACCCTGCACTCAAGGGAGGAAGTCAACAAACACACTCCTCACTTCTTGAGGGCTGCACACCATTTAACCCACAGTACTTCTCCTGCTGGGAGGGCTCGTCTCCACTGGAAATCAGCTTCCCACCTGAAATAGCCCCATGGACCCTGTGCTTGGGCCCGCAGAGGGGAGGCTTGATGCCCAAGGAGACATCCATGGAGGAGAGTGGCACTTGCTGAAGAGACAGATCAAGCCTGGGAGAGGGTAAAGGGGAAGGGAAAAGGGACTTTGCTTTGTGGCTGATCTTTGGCCTCTCCTTTGATTTTTGAGTGCAACCAACCACGCTGAACTGTGTCCCCTTAGTTACTGTGGGGGGAAGAGAAGGAGACGGGACCTTGCCAAGGAGCAGGCTAAGTGCATGTGTTGGGTTCAGATGCACTCCATGCAGGTCCTGTCTTCTCCATGAGCGTCCCTGGGCCGGCTCAGCACTCAGCTCTGCTGCTCTACCCTGCCTCCAAGACCAAGCTGTGGATTCCCTGTTTGCCCCTGTTCCCTCTGCTCCTCTTTGGCCTCTTTCCACCCAGCCACGAGGCAGAGAGAGCCCTGTCCTCTCTCTTTCTCCCCCATCTTCTCCCCCTACCACTTCAACACAGCGAGAACCGGCGGGAGTTGATGTTCATCTTGGTGACCCCGATGAGCTTGAGGGGTGTGGAGAGGCTGAAGGAGCTCACGAGGGGAAAGTCGCAGAAGAGGTCGGCGAGCTCGTCCCGCTCCTCCAGCTCAAACGTGGCATCGTTGAGCATTCGCTGATGCAGGTGGCACGTCTGCTCGATCTTCAGCTTGTTGATGTCCCCGCGGAGCCGCATGAGCTGCCTGGCCAGCTGCTGGTCCTGCAGGCGCATCTCCGCCTGGAACACAACACGGAGGGTGGGCAGGGAAGAAGGAGTGTTGGAAAGGGCACGGCAGGTTCGCTCCTTGGGCTGCTCTCCCTGTTAGAGGCTGCACTGAGTCATTAGAAATAGGACGGGGCTAGAGATGCTGGAGCAGGGAGGGAAACAGGGATCTTCCAAGCCAGTCACAATACCAGCTTGGAGGGGAAGTTTTAGCGATCAAGGAAGTGCATGCCTGCCTGGGATTTCAGGAGCACCAGGAATACAAGAACAATATGAAGCCATTAGAGAGTGTCCAAAGGAGGGAAATGGAGATGGTGAAGGGTCTTGAGGGGAAATGTGTGAGAAGCAGCTGAGGGCACTTGGTGTGTTCAGCTGGAGAAGTGGAGACTGAGGGGAGAGCTCATTGCAGTGACACCTTCCTCAGGAGGGGCAGGCACTGATCTCTGCTCTGTGGGGACCAGGGACAGGACCCAGGGAATGGCCTGGAGTTGTGTCAGGGCAGGGTTAGGTTGGGTATTAGAGAGAGGTTCTTCCCCCAGAGGTTGGTGGGCACTGAACAGGCTCCCCAGGGCAGTGGGCACAGCCCTGAGGCTGCCAGAGCTCAAGGACTGTTTGATGATACTTCTCAGGCACAAGATGTGACTCTTGGGGATGGTCCTGGGCAGGGCTGGGAGTTGCATTTGATGATCCTTGTGTGTCCCTTCCAACTCAGCATACTCTGTGATTCTGTGAAACTGGAATTCAGCCATGCCGAGGCTGTTGGCTTGGTCACCCCTCAGCTCAGACTCCAGAGCCTCCATCTCAGCATTAAATAAAGCCTAAATTAATTCTGTTCATAAGGCGGCAGCAGCCACAGTGAGATGGAGCAATTAGAGGTGGAAAGGACCAATTAAAGAACACCAAAGAACCAATCCCCAAATACTCAGCCTGGGTTTTCAGCCTGCATAAATCAGAGCTGGTTCGTGACATCTGGGAACAGGGACCTGCACATTCCCCGTGGCTTATCTTATCTTATCTCATCTCAGTGATTTGAAGTGGCTCTCGGGATGGGACCCCCATGGGTTCCCACAGGAGAGAGAACAACCACCCCTGGGCTAATGATCTAAGTGCTTTGGAGGCTTTTTTATTCCCCTGGCACCTAACCCTGCAAGGTAGAAGATTCAGAAGTGAGGAAAGAAAAGGGCTTTTATATTTTTTTTTAAAAACTTCAACTTATAATTAAGCAAAAGATTTATTGGCACAGAATGCTGTGAGTGGTGAAGGAAGGAGGTGAACACTTGGTGCAAGGATCAGCCTTTGTCTGGGGAACATCAGCAGGCACAGCTGGACCAGAGATGCTGAGAAGACAATCCCCATATCTCACCCCACTTCCCTCCTCACAGAAAAGCAACAAACCACAAAAGTTGCAAGAAAAGAAGGTGATGGGAGAGAGAAACTGGACAGCTCTTAGCAAATGCTGGGACTTAAATCTTTGTAACTGCTGGGAACGAGGAGGAAACAAAACTGGAAAAAAACAGCTCTGCATTTGCCCCAGTGAATGTTGTCTCTTGCCCTGGTGTTGCCTCCACCACAGGACACAAGCTGGCACTGGAAGAATCTCCCTGGAATCTCCTAATTTTTGTTTTGTTTTGGGGTTTTTGTTGTTTTGGGGTTTTTTTCTTGTTTTGTATTTTCTTTTTACCTCCCAGCATCTCCCTGGGTAAGTCCTTTCCTCACTGATTTCTCAGCATATGAGAAGATGTGATGAGCTCACTTCCAGGTGCACCAAGGAGCTGCCCTGACCCCAAATCCATTCTTTACCTTGGCCCTTTGACTTGTATCACTGGTTTCTTGGTTCCCTTCATTCCTCCTCGGGAACAGACCCAGACTACATCTATAGCACTGCATTAAATAGAGCATTGCAGCAAAGTCTTCCTCTCTGCTTTGTGAGCAAGGTTCTGGCACACTTTATGTTAAGGCCAGCTTTCACCATCCCAAAAAATTCCCAAAGCCACTTTTGAGCAGTTAACACAGAGGGATTCATCCTCATCAGGCATTTAGTAAGAAATCCTTCCCTGAAAGGGTGGGGAGGCCCTGGCACAGGTTATTCAGAGAAGCTGTGGCTGCCCCATCCCTGGAAG
Organism: Sclerurus mexicanus; assembly: GCA_013396755.1. Lineage (NCBI taxonomy): Eukaryota > Metazoa > Chordata > Aves > Passeriformes > Furnariidae > Sclerurus > Sclerurus mexicanus. The sequence continues at coordinate 295,621 of VWZF01002307.1, read as the reverse complement.
TGTCCAAGGCCAAGTTGGACGGGGCTTGGAGCAACCTGGGATAGTGGAAGATGTCCCTGCCCACGGCAGGGGAGTGGAACGAGATGGTTTGTAAGGTGCTTCCAAACCCAAACCATTCTATGATTTGGGATACAGTCCCTTTTCTAGATTCTAACAGCATGGATGTGGTCAGACCATACCAGTTTCCCTCCAGGCCTGAAAATGCCCTGTTTAATTTTTGGGTACAGGTGTAGCTCTAGGAGTAGGGAGTAAAGTACTCCTACTCTGGTGGCTCATGCATGAAGATGCAGAAGTGAAGGGAGGAGGGAAAATTCCCCTCAAGAGACTCCATAGGTGGCCCTGACATTTCCACATGAGATCTTTCCATGCCTGATGCCTGGGCTGCTGCAAGATGGGTGGGAACCAAAGCAGCCTCGGGGTTGCTTTAGCTTGTGTCGTAATCCTCCTCCTCCAGGGAATCATGTTATGGGTTGGAAAGGACCTTCAAGATCATCTCGTTCCAACTGCCCTGCAATGGGCACGGACACCTTCCACTATCCCAGATTGCTCCAAGCCCTGTCCAACCTGCCCTTGGACACTTCCAGGGATGGGGCAGCCACAGCTTCTCTGGGCAACCTGTGCCAGGGCCTGCCCACCCTCACAGGGAAGAATTTCTTCCTAGTAAATAACTGAAATCCCTTCAACCCCAAACCATTCTATGATTCTCTGTCTGAAACTACAGAGATATCCTGGAAGACCTTGCCTGATGCTCCCAGTAGTAACTGGACTCCAACTCAGCTGACTGGAGAAGATTAAGTCACCTTTGTACCAAGCTCTGAGTGAATCCCTCTCTCTCAGGAAATCTCTCTCAAATTGTTGGCAGGGTTGTGGCCATTGACCTTCTTCAAGAGAACCCACTATTTCCTCGCAGACCTCGTAGCCTGTGCCACTCGGCAGGTTTTCCTTCTCCCAACTGAGTCAAAATGAAAGAAAGAATAATTTTGTTGATATTTTTCCCTGTCTCACAACAAATGCTGTGACTTGACATTTGATCAGGAAGGCGATCGTGGGTGTTATGGAACTGACCCTGGGTCACTCTGTCTTGCTGGTTTATCAAGTTACATAAGAAACGTCAACAACTGCTTTCATTGAATGTTTTGAAGACTGTGGGATTAAAAAAGCCACTACTGCCAGGAAAAAAGAAAAAAAGGGTTTTAAAAGAGCATTATGAGGCCATTGTGGAGAGGGATGTGAGCTGGAGTTCCTATTTTTCCCTTGCAAACCAACTTTATGCTTTTTGTCCAGTTCCTGCTTTCCCTGTGTCCTGAGGAAGTGGTCTTGATTTCATGTGAGCTGGAAGACAAAGCCCTTCAGGAAAGAAAGGTGAGTAACAAAGCCTGGCAGTGGCTGACCCAAGACATACAGATGTGGCACTTGGGGATGTGGTTTAGTGGTGGCCTTGGCCGTACTGGAAGAACATTGGACTTAGAGAGCTTTTTCAACCTAAGTGGTGCTATGAGCTTATGAAAGGATGACGTGCACAATGAGGAGACTTGTGCTCCTTGGGAGCCTGCCTTGTGTTCCCGAGGGCTTGGGAGTTCCTTGCATGGTGACAGGTTCTGTGGAGGCAGGTTCATGGGGTGACGACAGAGCAAAATGCTGGGCTGCTCTGCAGGGTATATTTTCTCTCACTCTTCCCACTCATCACTAGGGCTTGGCTTGAGATGCAAATACCCTGTCCTGAATCCATGGAGTTGTCCCATGAAGTCCTGCTTTATTCAAACCCAGAATTTTGTCCAGAACCCAAAAATCCTCCTTTTCCTTCCCTCTCCCAGAGGGTCTGCACAAAAGCATTCCATCTGTCCCATGCTGAGGACCAAACAACCACCAGAAATTACAGATGATGCCTCTTTAAAAGGAGCACTGTCAGGTCAGCAGAGCTCCACAAAGCTTTCCAAAAATGAATAACAGGATCACAGGGGCCACATCACGGGAGAAGCCGTGGGGCTTTTGGTTTACACAGTTCACCCACAGGGCCAGTCACCCTGAAGTGACTCTGCACTTCATCTGTGTGGGACAGCACGACCCCACACACTCTGTGCGGTGTTCTAGAGAAATCCATGGGGAGAATCCAGCAGAAGCCAGGCATCCTCCTTCCTTGGAGTCTCTCATGCCAAGGGCAGGAAGAGCCTTAGGTATGTCTTGCTCATAAAATCCAACTTTTCAAGACATTCTGCCTCTTTTTGCACACTCAGCTGCTGCTGGGTTGGACAGGATGCTGGTTTGAACTTCCCCAAGTGGGAGAACCAAATTCTGGTCCTTCCTGGCACAGAAACAACCACTAGACTGAAATGAAAGTTGGACCGCAGGTTCCTATGAACCCAGGAAGGATTTTCTGTTTGGATTGAGCCTCAGAGTCTCCCAGGGCTGTTTAATACAGCACAGAGAGGGAAACTTTGGATATATCATTGCCTGTTTTCCAGTCCAGGTGGCTCAGGCAAAGCTGCTGTGAGGAGCTGCCTTCAATTTTGCCTTAACCATATGGTTATAGAAAGGAAGACCAATAATCTCCCCATTCCCAGTGGTTCATCTTCTCCCTGCACTGCTGTGGGGGGATGTTTCAGCAGGGAGCTAACTCATGGAATCAAGATGTGGAGCCCCCTGGGACCTATTCCCAAAAGAGAAGAGTCCCATGGATGTAGTCCCAGCCTGTGGTCCATGAAGCTCAGGGGGATGGTCTGTGGAGAAGCAGCTCCTCCCATGGGTCCAGCCCTTTTTATTTCCAAAGGATCAAAAGAAACTGGTGCTTTCCTGGGTGCAGCCACTTGGCTTCAAGCAGAGAGAAGCACAGGCCAGTTATTAGATCCTTGCCACACACTTCAGAGAAGTCTGTGTTTTGGTTTGAGGCTTCTTCAAAGGTGCTCAGATGCCACCCTTCCATGGCTAATTTTAGATGCTCACGCCCTTGTGGTGCAACCCGCAGCCCCAAATGAAGTATCCCAGCTCCTTCTACAGTGCCTGGGAGTTACACATCACCAAAGCCCAGGACACCTCTGCCAGCTGGCACAAGCCAAGCCTGTCATGGGTCTCAAATCTCACTCTTCTTCAGTGTTGTTTACTCTGTGTTTGCTCCCTCAGAATTAATCTTCATAAAACCTTTCCTGAAGGCAGTAATTACCTCTGGATTTTGTTAAATTAAGGGGTGTTAAAATGCATTCAGCACTGGGAATTTCCCCACCTCCAGGGGAAAAATCTGGAAGTTTAGAATCTGAGAGGGACCTCTCAGTAGGGTTACGTGTGGAATTACAATTACATGATTTCTCAGAGCTGCAGTTACATCTCTGCTTTGCACATAAATCCACAGCTACCCCATGAAACTCCCTCTCTCTCCAAAACAGGTGGCTTGGCCCAAACTGCCCCTTGGGGATAATCCTGTTCCATGATAACTCCGAAACTCTTCCCTAGTTTTAGCAATTTAACAGTCGAGGTCACAGAATCATTGAAGGGTTTGGGTTGGAAGGACCCTTAAAGATCATCCTGTTCCAATCCCCTGCCATGGGCAGGGACACTTTCCACTATCCCAGATTGCTCCAAGCCCCATCCAGCCTGGCCATGGACACTTCCAGGGATGGGGCAGCCACAACTTCTCTGGACAGCCTGTGGCAGGGCCTGCCCACCCTCCCAGCCAAGAATTCCTTCCCAACATCCCATCCAACCCTGTCCTCCTTCGGCTTAAGGCCAGCATTGGTTTAATAATAAATGTCTGGCCAAATGGACACAGGTGATGAATGATCTCCCACCAAGAGCATCAGATATCTGTGTCCCTTTTTGAATTTTTTCAGCATTCTGGCTCACACACCTCAGATTTCAGTACCAAACTGGTGAATTTGAGACAGAAAACATGTTTTCCTGCTGGGACATTCAGATCTGTTCTAAGATGTCCCTGTTCATAAGTTTGTTCTTCAGCCATATTTAAGAGGGAAAAGACTTTGAGTGTTTCATTCTATAACTTGTAAAAGCTGACAAATTTCAAAACCAAAGAGGAAAGTACAGTGTGACCCCTCGGGTCCTCGAGTCTGTCACCATTCCCTGGCTTTGCTCTCAGCACTGATGAAGAGCAGCCACACTTGACAGTGCAAAGGCAAACACAAGGGCAAAGAAGAGGCAGGAGGGGTTGGGGAGGGAAGTGTTCCAGCCCCGGGGCTGTTCAGCACCCGCTGAAAGCTGCAATTTGCTCGTACACCTCCACAGAGCCTCTCAGCACAAAAACAAGAGCAGTTTGCGTGTCTGAATAAATCAGCTTCTTGGGGCTGGATTCTCAGCAGGTCCCAGCTGACGTGGCTGGCTGGGGCTCTGTGGGCATATGTCAGTCCTACAAACCAGGGCCAGGGCTTCAAGTGCAGAATCAGGGACTGGGACAGGCCACGTGAGGTGAAAGACCAAGAAAAGCAGGTGGACAGTAAGACCTTGGGTTTGTCTTTTGATTCACTTCTGAATGCCTGAACCTGGCTGAAACCAAACCAGAGCAGACTCTGGAAACACAGAGGCAAAATCCTTCCCGTGTTAGATGATGCTTTTTGAGTGGATTGGGAGTAACAAGAGACAGAACAAGAGGAAATGGCATCAAGCTGTGCCAGGAGAGGTTTAGACTGGATATTAGGAAAATTTTCTGCACCCAAAGGATTGTCCAGCTCAGGCACAGCTGCCCGGGGCAGCGGTGAGTCCCCACTCCTGGAGGCACTTAAAACCCATGTGATTGTGGCACTTGGGGACATGGGTTAGTGGTGGCCTTGACAGTGCTGCAGGAATGGTTGGACTCCATGAACTCAGAGCATTTTTCAAATCCTAATGATTCTAGGATTCTAATGCTTCATATTTAACATCCTGGACTATCAATTCACCAGGCAACTAACCCATGCCATGGCCCTTTCTGTAGAACAATGACCAAGGGCAAGTTTGGGCATTCACATACTACTGAAATCACTTTCCTGCCTCTACTGGTTTTGGCCGGGATAGAGTTAAACCCAAAACTGGGTGGTCCCATACCAAATGCCTGTTGGGAGCAGTTCCCAGCATGTGCAGGCTCCTGAAGCTCAAACTGCTTGGCAGGATGTGCCCTGGCACAAGCCAAAACCATGCTGGAGCAATGGCACTGAAACAACCCAGCCTGAACATGCCGTGGCTGCGCTGGGGGTGGCACGGTGTGGGTGATGAGGCTGCACGCCCTGCAGCATTGCATTTCAGCCAGTAAGGACATGGGCTGCTGCACTTCTCTCCAGGGTAGGAAGAACCTCCACATTCACCAGCTTTCGCCCTTTCAATGGATGGATGAATCCTGCAAACCCTAAGTCGACTTCTCATGAAGGACTGGGTAGAGTGGGGGAGAATCCACCCTGCAGCAGAGGACAGTGTGGCAGAGGCAAATTTCACCCCAATTGTGACCACTGGATCATTTTTGGATCATCTTCAGAGAGCTGCCTGGGATACTCAACATTTGCTTGGGGCAAGGCTGGTTGAGTGGTGCTCCCAGGACTATGTGTTAAATCACACCAGAAGGATTGATTGTCCCCTTAGGATGACATTGCCCAAGGTGTGGGGTGCTTGTGACCCACCTGGCAACACCAGCAGGGGGTTGTTTGGCTTTGGCTTCTGCCTTATGGAACTATACAAACATAGAGATAACTATGTCATAGAATCATAGAATCCTGGAATGGTTTGGGTTGGAAGGGACTTCAAAGGGCATCCAATCCCACCCCCCTGCCATGCGCAGGGACGCCTTCCACTATCCCAGGTTGTTCAGAGTCCCATCCAACCTGGCCTTGGACACTTCCAGGGATGGGACATCCACAGCTTCTCTGGGCCACCTGTGCCAGGGCCTCACCACCCTCACAGGGAAGAATTTCTTCTGTACATCCAACCTAAACTTACTGTCTGTCTGCATGAGGACATTCCCCCTCGTCCTGTCACTCCATGCTCTTGCAAACAGTCTCTCTCTGTGTTTCCTGTTGACTCCCTTCAGGTACTGGAATGCCACAATTAGGTCACCCCAAAGCTTTCCCTTCTCCAGGCTGAACAATCCCAATTCTCTCAGCCTTTCCTCATAGCAGAGCTGCTCCATCCCTTTAATCATCTTGATTCCTCCTCTGGACTCTCTCCAGCAGCTCCAGGTCCTTGTGCTGTTGTTCCCAGGGCTGGAGGCAGCTCTGCAGGTGGGGTCTCACCTGAGGGGGCAGAGGGGCAGAATCCCCCCCTCCCCTGCGGCCCAAACTGTGGGGTGAGCCCAGGACATGGGGGGTTTCTGATCTGCATCCTGCTATGGAGCCTTCCTGATTACTTTATTATCACAACATGGGGATAAACAAGGAAAAATCCCAGCTCTGTTGGGATGTGCAGCGGGTCGTTCTTTTATTTGAAAATAAGCTGGGTTTCACCCTTGAAATGTAATGTGAAATTCATCTTTTCGTTCCAGCAGCCTGTGATGTGATGGCCTGGCTGTGCTCTCATGGCTGGCTGGCAGCTCTTACCCACAACAGTGCCTCCAACACAGCTATTCCAGCCTGTGGTCAGGCAAATCCGTGCTCTCTCTTTTGGGGAAATTGTCCTAAATTACATGAGTCACGTCCAGATCCAGCAATGACCAGTATAATTAAGTGGCAAGAAAATGGAAAGTGAGGAACAATTAGGGTTTGCTTTGTCCTTTTTTCTTCTTTAATTTAAACTTTCAGTTTTCGACAGATGGTGGTTTAGATACCACACCCCAGTCTAAAGGGTAGAGTCAGATTTTGAGACAATTTATACTTCCATCATGGGCAGAAATCGAAATAAAAACCCAAATCTTTTAAAATCAGTGTTCTGAGAAGGGAAATCTGCTTCTTACTCTTTTTAGGCATCGTGACATTTGGGGTTCACATGAAGTGCACTGTGCCTTCAAGGTTGCACCATGGATGCAAGCACAGACCCAGATTCAGGTCACAGATCTCCAGAGTGCTGAGTGGTTGTAGGAGATCATCTCAAAGCTCTTCCTAACAGTCCTGGAGTCCTGAAAACACTTCACCCACCTTCCAAAAGCCATGACCCTGAGAAACAACTCAACCACCAAACTGTGACATCCAGAACCACTTCTGTAAAACAACTTCTCTAGACATCCATCCAGCTGGGAGAATGCAAGAGTAAGTTGACAAATAAATATTCACTGTTGTCAGAAGTTTTTCTTGAAGACTTTCAGTGCTTTTCAAAAGCCAAACATTTGCACAGGAACATTTTCACAAGTGTTGACCAAAAGTAACATCCCAGCCGCTGTTACAAATATTCCTGCTGAGACTCACAGGCAAAATTCCAACCAGGCAACAGAAACAAAGCCACGTGTCATGAGTCACTTCCAGTAATCTGGGCCAAATAATAAAGATTTTTCGTGCCAGTGAGGACAAGGGAAGGATCACTGGGAAGTCTGATCTTGGTGTCTGGTGGTCCCTGCATTTGCAAAGAGGAATCAGACTCATTCTCCAGCCCTAAAAACACCTTCTCTGATAGGGCCATGTCCGTCCTATTGACTTCCTGTGGCCTCCAGAGAATCTTAGAATCATAGACTATCCTGAGTTGGAAGGGACCCACAGGGATCATCAAGTCCAGCTCCTGGCTCTGCATGGGACACCCCCAAAATCACACCATGTGCCTGAGAGTGTTGTCCAAACACTTCTTGAACTCTGCAGGCTTGGTGCATCCATGCTTCCTCCTGGGAATTATCCCTAGGCTGTGCTGACTCCTGAGCTGGGTCGGGAGCTGCCTGAGTCAGCACTAGTTGGTCCAGGAGGAATTTGTGCCAAAGCCCATGATAGCAACGTGACACATAAAAGATGAATTCCAGCCCTCATGCCCTGGCTCTGTGAACTGTCCTAGCACAGGTTCCTGAACAAGACCAAGCATTATTTGTGAAGCCACCACTATATAACTACCAGAACTAAACAGATGTGTAAGACAGGGCCCAGGGCTGGGATGGAAGGATGCCCAAAATGTGCATCTCATGAAGCAGAAGCCAAGAGATGATGGCCCTGGAAGAGCCTGCCACAGAAAATTCAGTGACTGGTTGTTGCCTTTCCACCTGGGGCTGAAGGCAGGTAGGAAAAAGGAGTTTCCTCATTCTTTTATATTTTTCCCTGCTTGAAAAGGTGTCCAGTCTAACAGGGACAGGAAATCACTTACCAGTTCCTTCCTGAGCCACGTCAAAGCTTCGTCGATGCTCTCAAAGCCGCCTACTCTCCCCGAGGAAAGAGTCACCTTGTCCTGGACAGGGCTCCCATTGAGATGGAGCTGCACCTTCCTCAAGGGGACAGTCTCCCCTGTGGTCTTTTTTGCCTCGGTTCCCTCCTCCTCCCCCTCTCCTGCTGGCTGGGGGCTCTTCCATGCCTGCTCCTCCAGCTTTGCCTTCCACTCCAAGTAGGAAGGGCGCCTGGTCTCCAGCCTCAGCTTCTCTGTCAGTGCCTTGAGGGTCCTCAGGTGGTCATCAGGTGGAGGAACACCTCCAGAGCCACCATCCTTGCTGTCCGGAGCCTCCTCTATTTGGATTTTGGGTACAGACATCCTCCCTGGGAGTCAAAAGGCATATGGGTGGGCTGAAAAAGACCAGGGACGGGAATGGGAAACACTCAAGGTTTGAGTGGTGCCAAACACAGCTCCTCCTCCTGCTCAAGGACCGTAACAACCGTGGATGGACACCTGGAAGAAAAACAGAGGATTGATTTCCAGTCTGAGAAGGAAAAGGGAGAGAGGAACAAAAGATGGCTCTTTCTGAAGCAGAGGGAGTGAGAGTTTTGGGAGAGGCACGGTGCCAAGGTGCTGCTGGGGAGTGTTACCTCACCTCAGCTATCTGACTGCTTTTGGGGCAGGAACAGACAGGTCTGGCTTTCAGCAAAGCTCTGATTACCTACATCTCCAGTCAACTCAAGGGGCCATGAAGGGGTTACCAAGGAGAACAGGGCCCAGTTCCAGACCCCTCTGGACCTGGATCACACAACCCAATGTCCTCTGGAGAGAGCAGTGGCCGCTGTGGGACATCAGGGTGTCTGTGTTTAATGTTTTGCTGATTTTCTGGCTGGCACACCTACATTCTCCCATTTGGGCAAGTCAGGTCCAGGCAAAGTAAGACAACCTGAAAGAGGGAAAGTTTAGATTAGATATTAGGAATAAATTATTCTCTGTGAAGGTGGTGAGGCACTACAGAGGTTGTTCTGAAAAGCTGTGGCTGCCCCATCCCTGGAAGTGTTCAAGGCCAGGTTGGATGGGGCTTGGAGCAACCTGGGCTAGTGGAAAGTGTCCCTGCCCATGGCAGGGGGTTGGAATTAGATGATATTTAAAGTTCCTTTCAACCCAAACCATGCTTGGATTTTATGAACCCAAATTTCCCCTCAGAGTTTGAGTTAAAAGGAGAACTGACAAAAGGGACTTGTTCTTTTTTCCACCCTCAGTTTTACAGAGTTGTGTTCAGGTCTGGGTTTGCTAAAGATGCTGATCTGCAGCCATAGGATTCATCTCCCTGCTGACCTGCAGGCTCCAATCAGGAGCATTATCCCAGGCAGGAGTGGGAGAGCCCGTGCTCAGGGGGTCTTGGACTTGTGGTTTCTATCACTGGCCACATCCAATGTGCCCACTGGGAGTGGTCCCTTGACAACACCCAAGTGGGGGACTAGCACAGAGGAGCCAGGAGCTTCCTCTCCACTTTTCCTCATGTATGGACTCAAGGAAGCTGTCTGCCAAAACCATGGGACCTGCAGGGACACAGGACTCAGCAACTCTGCGAGAGTTAAGCTCAAGCAGCTTCTGCATTCATTTGCCAGCAGGATCAGATAAGGGACTTTCTCAAGGTCATAGGCTCATCTATGGCTGAGCTAGGAATAGATCCAGAGCTCTCCTCTATGTGTCTAACACAAAACAAAATACTTTTTGGCCTGGTAAGATGCCCAGAAAAACCAGCCGGGATACAGGCAGCTTTCTAGAGTTACTCAGCCATTCTTTTCCCTGCTATTTCCACAAAGACATGTGTGACTCTGAAATCCAGACCATAATTACACCTCTTCAACCTTTTCAGTAAGAAGATTCGACTTAAAATAAACACCAACAGAGAGCAAGATTTATGCCACAATTGTGTGGAGGCACATGAGCTGAACGAGGAGTTGATAATATACACACAGACAGTCTGGGGGTGGAGAATTAGTCACGTCGTGGTCTTTTCCTGCTCCTATTTATGCCGATGAGAGTTTTACGGCGAGCACGAGCACACACAGATACCCTGTCAGGTTGAAGCCATCAGCTCTCGTGCCTGGAACACCCAACGATTTTCCTTCTTCCATTGAAAAATAGATTATAAGGAGGGGAAAACAAAGTGAGCTGCCCTGTTGGAGAGGCAGGTCCTGCTCCAGCTCTTGCACGGATGCTCTGCAGGGCCGAGGGCATGTCGATGAATTTGCCTTGCCTCCTGCTCCAGCCTACCAAAATCAATACAGGAAAACACTCAATGACTTCAAAGATCTCACTTCTGAGCTTTCTTTTCCTGTCCACTGAGGTGGAGATTGCTAAGGGTGGCCAAAACAATCAGCCTGACAGTCTGCTGCAGATCCACACTGGGCTACTGGATTTGTTAATCCCCAGCAGAGATAATATTTTTGTCATAAAGCTGAATTTTCTGAATGCCACAGCTGCAAAGCAAAGCCTCCACAGAGTCTTTTATCCTGTGTTTTCAGTGTGTATAGAATCCTCAGGGCGGAAAAGGCCCTTGGTGTTTGAGCCCTGGGTTAACATTCAGAGCACTGAACCATGAAAGCAGGACAGCAGCTTGGAGCATCCCCTTTGTCACCACCCCGCTGTCATCTCCCCCTCCCTGTCACCACACCACCCAGTGGCTTTGGAGGAAATTCTGGTTTTCTACTCTAAAAGCAGCATTGATTCAACCCATCCTTCACTTTCTCTCTGGTGCAACATGAAACGTCTCATTCCCCCTGTATGGACCCCCCCCCTAAACAGGCAGCTCTGTTCCTTCTGCCTGGCCAAACTCAGAAGTGACAGAAAGGACCCACCTCTAATTTCCTATCAATATCTTGGACTCAGATCAAAGAGTCGCTGTGGAAAAAGAGATCTGAAAGTGGTAATCGTGTGAAAAATGCCTGTGTGTGAGGCTGTAACACAAACCCTTTGCTGCCTGAGAGCTACTGAATTCCCAGGAAAAAACCTGCCTCTGGCTCCAATCCACACACTCCCAGTCTCCTGCCCCAGGCTCTGTTTCCCCCTAGACTGGCCTGCCTGAGGGAGTTTAAGTGTTTAACCCTTGATTTGTCTCACTTGCCACAGGGTGTTCATGCCGTAAGTCATTAGGGGTAACAGGAGTTCACCACTGAAATGGGGTGAGGGTTTGCTTCCACCTCACTAAGACTCTGCTCAGGGATTTCCCCCTTCCCTTGCACGAATCCTGAAAGCACAGGACACATCAGGTCACTGAGACAACAACAACAACAAAAAAATCCCTTTAATTTCTTTCTTGGGTTAGCTTTCCATCAGAGAAGCCAGCTGACCTACCCCAAGCTGTAATGCAAAGGGATCAGCAGAAAACCCAAGTCTGGGATGGACAAATAATAGGACCGATAAACTGGAAGTTTTATAAGTCCGTACCTTCCCCATCAACCCTCCGTGCCCTGGTCAGATTTGAACATCAGGCATTCAGGAAGCAGCACTGCTGGGTGCGTTCTGGGCACAGGCACAGCCTGCTCAATTCAGGGCTGGAAATAAGGGCACATGGTGCTTCAGAAGGTCACACGCTGGGGAGCAAAGAGGTCCAGGAGAAGAAAGGAAAAAAGGAAGGGGAAAATACTCAGAATGGAAATGGGAGGGGAAAAGCAGAATCAATCAACCAGCCAAGGTGCAGGGAGCAAATTATTCTCCCTTCGCTATTCCTGGCGGACTGCAGCTTAATGGAACACCACTTTTTATTGCAGAGGAAGAGCAGTGATTGTAGCGGTCTGTGTTGGAGTATTGCTGCTTGTCTGGTGTCTGGGAAGACAAAAAAGCCTGGATGTGAGACAAAACCCCAGCTGAGAGAAGCCCTTTAGACCACACAGCCCACAGATAACGCTTCTGACATGGGGTAAACAGGGCAGAGGCAATTCAGCCTGTCCATGACCTTCAAAAAGCACTTCAGCCCCTCTGTGCCTCAGTTTCCCTCTCACTGAGTAGTCAGTTTGTGCGACTGGCCTTCAGGAAAAAAGCTCTGAGGATTTTTGGAGATGTACAGAATTAACCTCTGGTGTCTTCAGGTCTCATCTGGGTACCTGTGCTCACACTCCAGTCGGTACAGGGACACCTTCTGTGATCCATGGAGTTTGGGATGTGGTCACCCTGATCCTTTATGGGCATTTGCTCTGAAGGTTTGCGCAGGTGGGCCATGCAGATCCACCCTGATCCTACAAAGGAAACCCCTGGAGTAAATCACACCTATCAACATCATCAGCGAGCTCTGCAGGTCCCAGTGGGTGAGGAGGACCCTGAGCCTGAAACAGTGGGATGAAGGAATATGGAACTGGAGTGAGAGGTAGGGGGATGGAGCCTGGTGTGCATTCCCCAAGCAGGGAGAGCTGTATTTGCTTCCCTTTTTTGGCACAGCGACAAGGCAGGGATGGGGTAGGGATGGCTGACCCCCCTGGATATCTGCAGCAGGTCGGAAGCAGGGCAGAGAGGAGGAGATGCCTGTGAGAGGGGGTTGCCATAGCAATGGAGTAAGGGAGGACTCCGGCTTCTCCTGGTGGTGGATGGAGGCTCCCGAGCATCCTCAGGGCACTGGAGACACAGAAGCCTCAGGAATCAGGTGAGGGAAGGACAAACCAATCTCAGTCATCATTGCAGCTCCCTGGAGCTGGTGATTCCCTTTCAGGGAGGCTGCACATCAATCATTCCTCTCTCCAAGCCAAAATGACCTCACTCAGGAAAGGAGCTACTGTGCTGTGTGAGCTTTGGTCAGCTGGGAGTTTCCTCACCCTGGGGTGCCCCTGCCACAGCCCCCCAGCAGCACAGCTCCATCCTGCTTCTTTGCACAAAGGTTCTACAGAGAGGGAGAGCAAGTTGCTCCCCCAGCCATCCCACTGACTCAGAAAAGAGCTGGAATCCCTGGGATGTATTATCCGGCATTTGCCCGCTCAATCCCTTTCTGCAGCACCCAAAATCTGCTGCTGCAGGAAACTGATCTGGTTCCCAAATGCCTTTCTCACCTGTCCCAAAGTGACCTTAAGATTCCTGCCCCCCAAAGATTCCAGCAGAATGAAGACCTGTCAGATTCTGAAGCCAGGACATGCTCTAGGGCTGCAATTGGTGCTGTCAGGATCAGATGCTCTCTGCCTGCTTGGGATGGTCAGGTCAGGAAGGGGCTCTGCCCATGGAAGGCTGAAGGAGCCATGGCAAAGACTCAGTTAGTGCCCCTGGACACAGCGCCCACGGAGACCTCCTGGCCACATTTATGTGGGCTGTGAGTTTGTTCCTTCCTCCACAGGCAAGATGATGGCACTGATGGGACCAAGGTGGACACCACAAGCATGGACTGTCTGGTGACTCTGCCTTCAGGCCTCCATGCAGGGCTGCCCATGTTGTCCGTGTCCCTTCACACACACACAGACCTGACTTCCAGCTTCATATACGACAAAAGCCCGGGGAGGAGACCAGGATTCTGTCTCCAGACTGATCCAGAATGCAACAATCGTGGAGAGGTAGTCAGAGAGCCACCCCATGCAGTGGGCTCAGATAAGGGTACAGCACCCACCTGAATGGGATCCTGGACACACGTGGATATTCCTGTTTGTCTACTGCCAGGAACAATCCCTCCAGAAGACATTCCAGAGAGTTTGGATGCTGCTTCAGCCCTTTGGATGGGGACATAGCATTCACAGATAGATGGGGAAAGAGGGGAAAAAGAGGGGCTTTCCATTCATGTATGACCTGGAGCAGGATGAGGGCTTGCCCTGGCACATTATTCTGCCCAAATGGCCTCCAGGAAGGCCCCTAAACACTGCAGGGGGAGAACAGGGGTGGTTGCAGAAAACCCATCAGCCTGGTAAGAGGAGTGAAACAGGAGTGCAGAGATGGCTGCCTCATCCCTGGACAGGGCTTGGAGCAACCTGGGCTAGTGGAAAGTGTCCCTGTCTGTGGCAGGGGGTTGGAAGAAGGTGAGGTTTAAAGTTCCTTCCAACCCCAGACCGTTGTGTGATTCTCTGAGATGGGAGGGGACCAGTTTGCACTCCCTGCCCTAAGGCACTTCTGCCTGGCTGATTTCCAGCATCACTAGCAGAGTCAGAACCTGTTTCAATAAACACACCTGTACCTTCCTGCCTAACTACATCCCATCCCTCCTGTGTCCCCTACATGAAATCCAGCAGACTCCTTGCGAGGAAGCAGGACTTGAGATTGCTGCCTGCTTCAGATGGACCTCTGCTGCTCCATTTTCAGACCAGCTCAACTCCCCTTGATCAGCAGGAGCTGTGTGGAAATGCTGCATGAAGAAATATTTGGCATTCCAGCAAACCAGTCTTCCATCGAGGGGGGAAGTTTGCAAACTGGGAAGCTGGATGGGGTCAAAGCTCTCAAACCATAATCCCAAAACCACGTATGATTCCTCCTAGGAGGAATGGGATTAAGCAGCACATCAAAGGCAAGTTTACAGGGTCTTGGTGAAGTCACCACATCCACGCTCGTCATCTTCTGGTGAAATCAGTTGAGGTGAAGGGACCCACAGATTATGGTCTAGGGTTTCTTCTCCACACACTTCCCCAGACTCCTCGCAGGTTTTGGGACTTAATTTTGGAGGTGACATGCCTAACACATCCCCAGAGACGCCCCCAAAGGACTTGTGGCTTGGCACTGCCAGTTATTCCCTTATTTTTTCCCTGCTGCCATCCCAAGCACGGCCACGTTTCAGCAAGGAGAGGCAGGGGCCTCCCTGTCCCTATGACCAGGGTAATGAAAAGGGCTGGGATTCCTTGGGAACGAGCCAGGGCGGGCTGAGAAAGGCTCTCTTCCCAGGGGACTAGCACAGGGAGTTATTTTTTTCCCTAAATGCAGCATGGAAGGGTGTGTTTTCAGGAAAAAAATAAAAACAACCCACCAAGCTTTGTGGGTTTTTTTTTGTTTGCTGAGCTCCATCTGCCCAGCACCGAGCTCACCTCCCTGCAGAGACAATCCCCAGGGCCAGCTCCCACCAGAGACCCCCAGGCTCCAAGTTAGCGTGATCGGGAGAGCTGGGTCAGCCCCCCCGGCGACCCCCTAATCCCCTTTACATGCCCCCTGTCCCATCCAATTACCCGCCTTGGCAGCTTCCCCAGCCGTGATGGTCCAACCTCTGTCCCCAGACCTGTCTTCTCCCGGTGCTGAGCTGCACTTTGGTGTTTAATATCGTTTAAGATGAGCTGGTTGAAGGCAGACTTCCCTCCCTCTCCTCCCCGTTAATCTGAGGCTGCTTACATTTATTTTCTTTTTTTCCCCTGCAGTGTTTCTGCCACATTTCGCAAACACCTAATGGCTACGGGGCTACTGCAAACCCAGAGCCCGGGAGAAGCCAGATTTCTCCCGTTTTCCTTTATTTTTGTGTTGTGTACATCCCCCCACCCCACGAAGGGATCCGTAATGGGCATTTGGAAGCAGAAGAGAGCTGAGATTCAAATAACAGCAACAGCTCCCGTATGCTGAAATGATGGCTGGCACAGAGGAAACCCACAGCCGCCAAAACAGCCTCGTTCCAGCTGGAAAGCGGGGAATTCCTCGGATACAGGGGATGAGCAGACAAAGCCAGGGGAATCAGCTGGACACAGCTCTTCTCTGGAAGCAAAGGACTTGGGTTTCATCCATTTCACCCCCCTCCACTGAGGTCCCTGATGTAGAGAAGCTCTGAAGGGTGCAGCAGTATGGAATAACACAGGGATCGTCGCAGGAAAACAGGGAGCGAGGGAGAGGTGACAGCCTGCACCGACCGGAGAGGGTCCAGGCTGCAGGATGGGGATGGTGCGGGCTCCTGGCTGAGCATCACACCACGGATTTTTGGCTGGGCTTGCACAAACGCTGGCGCTGGGAGGGGCGTGGGCTGATGTTATTATTTTAGCAATTAGCCCCAAGCTGTTATAAAGGGCTCCGAAGAAGTTCTGGCTGGCTTTTTGTTGCTTTCTTTTTTATTTTTTTCTTTTTAATCTCCCCTTCGGTGTAAACCTGAGCTGCAAGGGCCAGACCCGAGCAGGTGGAAACCTGCTCCGCTCAGCACACAGCGCCTGCTTCACAAATCCAAGGTAGCTACGCCCTGCGAGGCCACCGCGCTCATCCCACCGTGTCCGCACTGCACAACCCCACGAACCTCCCCGCGGGTCCTGCAAATCTCGGGGAGGGGGCAGAAGGAGCAACAGGTGATCGTCCCGAAACCTGGCCGGGCTCTTCCCTCTTATCCCTCCTGTGCAGCAAAACCCTCCTGGATGGAGGGGGTGAGTACCCCCACGCCGCTCCGAGCCGAGAGCAAACCCCACGAACCATGTCGGAAAGAAGGACTCAGACACTGATTCCCAGCCCGTCCCAGTCAATGGGGAGTGCTGGCCATTTCCAGGGGATCTCAGCAGGCAGCAGACTGTGGCTGGGGAGGGGACGCATTGCAAACCCCCAGCCCCACCACATCATAGCCAGACCCCAGCGCTTGAGCTCCACGGTGCGCGGCGGGGTCCCCATCGCCCCCCCAGCACCTGGTCCCTGCTGCTGCTGCCCCTTTCCGTGGGGCTCAAAAACCCAGCGGGTCCACCGAGCATCCCCCGCACGACTCCCATCCCGGGGGCAGGGGGTGTCCCCAGCCTGGCTGTGTCCCCAACACCACGGCCAAACCAACGGGAGCAGCAAACTTACCGGGGCCGGGATCGGAGGGAGGATCGCACGCACGTCCGGGCTCCCTCCTTCCACCTCGGCTCTCCAACTCGGCGTTTGCGGAGCGGTGTCACCAGTGCCTCCGGGAGTCTGTCTCATCCTCCTCTCTGTCTCGCTGCAGAAATCCGTGTGTGCGCTTTTTGGTGTGGCTTTTCTTTTCGGTTTTTTTTTCATTTAAGGGACTTTTTTTTTTTTTTTTCCCCCAGCGGTTGCGTCAGGCTTGTTGCCTGGAGACAGGCGAGCTATTCCAGTTTGAGCTTTTCAGTCCAGATTTCCTCTCTCTCTTTCATTCATACCACCAAGCCCCGAACCTACCTCCCACCAAGCAATAACCCTGGAGACCTGAAAGGGAGGAGCTGCGCGGCCTGGGTCCTAAACATCCTCCGGCACCCAGGGAGGGAGGAGGAGCAGGGATGCTTTGGGCGTGGGGACTAGGGATGAAATGGTCCATTGGAGGGCAGGGACCCTCAAGGCTCGCAGGAGATGCCCGGAGAGCTGATGTGCTCCTTCTGGGGCTCTTCCCGAGCTGGTGTCCCCACGCTGTTCCCGTTTCACACCACGGATATCAGCCCTTCAAGGAGATTTGGGTCTTCTGGCACTTGGGATAACGTTTTCCAGATGCCACAGCTTGCCCAGGGTCATTGCGTGTGTGGAGGGGAGTTTTGCAAGGATGCAGCAGCATCTCTGGGAAGCCCTGAGATGGTACCTCTGGGCACCGTGGTTAGTACCAGCTCGCTGAGGCCATCCATCCCCGGGCAGAAACCAGCTTAGAAACCAGCCTTTGCCTGAATTTTCTAGTGGGAAAGCGCCTGTTGCTTCCACGGCTGTCCCAGTGGGACTGGGAACCATTTTAGCTGCATTCAAGGGGGGACAGATGGAGGCAGTGCCCCGGCTGCTGGCTGAGCTGGGGCCAGAAGCAAAGGCAGGGCACAGAGGGGGATCCCTTCCTTCACCAGAAGATGAAGTTTAACCTCTCAAAGCCCGGGGACAGCTCTCGAAAGCATCCCACACATCAGTCCCCACATTCGGCTACTGCACATCTGGTGGCTCAGAGCCCCCAGTCATGTTTGCAAAGCTGATGGTGGAAGGGTTAAGTGCTGGCCACCGACCCCTCAACCATCCAGGCCCCTTCCCACATGCCCACACTCAGCTTTTGTGAGAAAAACCCCTTCGAAGCCTTTTTTTTTTTTTTCCCACACCCTTGTCATGCTTTAACCATCCCTCCTCCCTCCACAGGCAACTGGGAGAGATTTACAGCCCTTTTCTGAGCTCTGCATGGAAGGGCTGGGATCTCCCACCTCCCTTCAAATGCCAGCCATGCTGGGGGTCCCCCAAGCCCCCCCCCCCCCCGTAATTTAGAGGCTGTGCCTCTAAATTGTGCCAGTAATTTCGAGGTGTACAGCACCAAGTGCAGGGGAGTGGGTGCTCTGGGTGCAGCAATACAGCTTCAAAGAGGGAAGAGCAGCACTTTCACATTTCTGATGAAAATGCAATTTTAAAACACTCTTTTTATTTTGCTTTGCCAGCACCCTTTTTTGTCAGATCTCAGATCTGCATATGCAAACTCAGCTTGGTGATCAGCTTTCGCTGTGCCTCAGGCAGGCACCCAACGGCTGCTGATGATGGAGAGGGATGAGGGAGGTGGAAGAGCTGTTCCCTTCATGCTGAAACCACCTGACACAGACCTACAGCTGCATCAAAGCTCTGAGCAGCAAAGAGAATCACAGAATCACAGCATGGGTGAGGATGGAAGGCACCACAATTGGTCACCTGGTCCAACACCCCCTGGTCAGGCAGGGTCATCCCAGAGCGCACGGCACAGGATTATGTTCAGATGGTTCTTGAGTATCTCCAGTGAGGGAGACTCCACACCATCTCTGGGCAATCTGTCCCAGTGCTTGGTCACTGCACAGGGAAGAAGTTCTTCCTCACGTTCAGATGGAACTTCCTGGGCATCAGTTCCTGCCCGTTGTCTCTTGTCCCATTTGTGGGCCCCCCTAATCAGAGCCTGGTCCATCTAACAGATGGTGGTTCAACATTTCCTGTAACATCTCACCTAAACCAAAACTGGATCCATGACGATGAACCAAAACAGTGACAGGGAACAGACAGGGTGAAACACAACCCCTAGTCTGGTTCTGAACTGGGATGAGCAATTCCAGGACATGGCTCAGGAATGAGCAAAACTGGGGCCCCTTCCTGACAAACAAGTTGGATTCAGCCACCCAGATTCAACAGCCAAGAGCATTTAATCACATGGACATGGCCAGACAGGGTCAGTTGGCCTCAGGGCCAAAGAGCAGGTCTAGCACGGGTTAGTTTACCAGCAGAGGTGTCACCACTGAGGCTGCTGTCTCCTCGCAGGAACAGACCACACACTGTCACACGCCTCCTCTTCTGTAAATGTTTATTTTTGATTTAGTTGTGTAATGGATTTCAAACGAGCTGCTGTGAGACATCAGTGAAAGGCTGCAGCCAGGTCCCTCTGGAGTCTCTCCGTGGGTTTTGAATGCTTTTTGGCCTGAATTTATCCTGGTTAAGTTGTATTCATCCAGAAAAACTGTGATGGGGACCTGCTGAAGAGCAGTGATGCTCCCAGTAACCCCAGCCACTTGCAGTGGGCATCTGAGATCAGGTGTGATGACTCAAAATGAACCTGTGCAACACCAGCACTGTCCACACCAATGGCTCAGAATTCTCTCCATTTCCTCAGATACAGGGAGGCCTTCTGGTTGCTCCAGAAGCTGCCGCTTCCCAGAGCTACATTCCATAGCATCCCCTGGGCACAGCACCTTTTCCAGTGGACTGCTAAATGTTTGGGATTATGGAGATTCAAGATGAGATGTGGTTTAGCAAAGCCCAAGCTGGGAATTGCTCCTTGTAGTGGTAATTCATAAAATTCTGGCATTGCTTGGGTTGGGAGGGACTGTAAATCTCATCCAGTTCCAACCACCCTGCCATGGGCAGGGATGCCTTCCACTATCCCAGGTTGCTCCAAGCCCCATCCAACCTGGCCTTGAATACTTCCAGGAACAGGACATCCAGACTTTCTTGGGAACACAAATCTCCCAAACTGTAGCACCACAAATGCTCTAAGGTGCCCTATAATCCACTAAACATCATCTGGACCTTCTGAACTGCCTCTTATCATCCAAGATAGGCAGAAATGGCCATTCCTCTCTCATAACAGCAGCAGTTCAATGCATTTTGCATTTGAACCTTCTGCCTCTTGCCCTGGCTCCTGGCTTTGGGTGATCTCTCCTTGCAGGCATCCTGCAATCAGAGCATGGAGGAGCTGGACCTCCCAGCAGGGTTGTGTGGCCATTCTGTGGGACCATGTGCTAGGAGAATCTTGCAGGAGCATTGATGGTTGGTCCCCAAATAAATGCATTTTCCCTAAAGCAAATGCCCTGTGAAGCAAAGTGCCCAAAGCAAAGCTTTCCAGTACCTGAAGGGAGCTTACACAAAGATGGGGCAAGACTATTTAAAAGGGCTTGGAGTCACAGGACAAGGGGGAATGGGTTTCCAGTGAAAGAGAGTAGGTATAGATGGGATATTGGGAAGGAATTCTTGCCTGTGAGGGTGGTGAGGCCCTGGCACAGGTTGCCCAGAGAAGCTGTGGCTGCCCCATCTCTGGAAGTGTCCAAGGGCAGGTTGGACAGGGCTTGGAGCAGCCTGGGATAGTGGAAGGTGTCCCTGCCCGTGGCAAGGGGTGTTGGAACTAGGTGATCTTCAAGGTCTTCTTCCAACCCAAACCATTCTAGGATTTTATGATTCCCTGGGACTCAGCCTGCCAAGGCTGGGATGGGAAGAGAAGGCTGTGGTGCTCCCACCATCGCCACCCTCTCCTAGCCAGATGCAGCTTCCAATCCCTCCACAGAGTCTGGTAACGGAAAGTCCTCTGGCATGGTTGGAAGGTCTCCTGGGAGCCAGACACCCTGGAAATGTGGCAGGGGCACCTACAGAGGGCAGCAGGTCTCCAGGTAATGCTGTCCCTTGGTGTCCCCAGGGGAACACCCCGTGTGAGCACAGAAGAGCTGCAGGGGGTTGTGGTCACCACCTGGCTGCTCATCTCCATGGATCACTGAAGGACCTGGGACTGAGGGACCTTTTTCAGTTTTCATAGAATCACAGAATGGTTTGAGTTGGAAGAGATCTTAAGCATCATCTTGTTCCAACCCACTCCCATGGGTAGGGACACCTTCCATTAGAAAATTCCTTCCACTACTGTCCACTAGTCTTGCTCTGTTATTTAGTCTGGGCCAGCTGGTTTAAAAGATGTCCTTTCCCAGCTGGAATGATGCAAGACTTTTGAGCAACACAAGGCAAATATCCCACTGCAAGGACAAGCCCCTGCACCCATGTGTTTGGTCCTGCTCTGCATCTGGCTGATGCTGAGCATCCATCCCTCACCCTGCCAAAGTGATTCTCATTCTGGGACTGAGGAATTGCCTTTCCCGTGGAAAGGGTTGTCCATCCCTGCCTTCACGCTCATCTTGGAGTGTGATGCAGATTGTCAATTACTGGGATGAAGCATGAGGAGAAACTGAGCAGCTGGGGATGAGGAATAACATGGCAGAGAGTTCTGGGACTGTTTCAGCCTAAAAAAGGTTCAAGCAAGAGGGGAGCTGAGTTTTGGACCATATATGCTGCAGGAAGTAGAGCAGGGATATAGGGATGCAGGGGAAAGGCAGTGATACGTAAAATGCTTCAAGAATAAGGCAAAAGGCTTTAAATAATTTGCTACTTCTTGAAATAGTTCTTAACCCTAACCCTCCTCTTTCAAATACCATCCCTGTGAGCCATTAGGTGCCTGTACCAGTTTTTTCAGAGGTTGCTATTTCATTGTCCTGTGAATTTCCAAACCAGTTGTGTTGTCGGTCCATCCACCAACCCCTCCCACCAAAATAACTTGCAAAGTGTGTGGAATTTTAGCTGAGTTTGGTAAAGGAGGAGATGTTTCAAACATTCAAAGAGGTGTCTGAGCAGTAAGGTGGCTAAGTCCACTACAGGAAAAGCCTCTTAAACATCAAAACATCAACAGGAAATCAAGTTTTATAAGTTTCACCATGATGGAATATTATGATGTTTATTGCATTGTGTGTTGCTTCAGGATATCTGCAGTATTTTCTGTATGTGTTCCTCCCAGGTGAGTCAAAATCAAAGACAAAAGCAAAGGACAATTGAGCCTGAAATCCTACTGAAATCATGGTGGGAATTTTTATCCCATTTGTGTTTTCTAATAGGTAAAATAAATCAATTTGGTGACTCCAGACCTAACATAGTGTGTATATTGAGTTAGTGAATGATTCCTTCCTCAACTCAAAAAAAATTCCCCAGGCCCTGAAGGACTATAAATCATTCACAAAAAAACACCAGACTTTTTCCACAGATTTTAAGTAGTTTCTTTGTAATGACTTTCCTCTGATAAACCTGCTAACCCAATTCATTGCAGCAATCCATAGAAGTAAAAAGCATTTTAAACCTCAGGACTGATACGTGTTTTTTCCACCTCTCTGCTGGAAAAAAAGAACTTCAGCTCCCCTTTCACTCAAAATACTTATTCTAAATTATTTTCCAGAAGTGCTAGGGAATCAAAAATTCCCCCTCCAGTCTTACCTGGCTACCCAGTAAGTCTTCACACCGAACCCCACAAGACTGGAGGGGACCTGGGTGAACACCATCTGCTCAAAATTCAGTTTGAAAATTCTGTGATTGCCCTCAACTTATTTCCTTGGCTTCACAAGGAAGGGAAAAGGAAGAAAAGCCCATCCCAGACACATGTTTTAGGTTGAGGTGAAGGAATGATGAAGAGTCAGCTGCAGCTTCCCTCTCCTTGTCACCCTGCTCAGTGCCAGAGTCACTTTCTGCTCACTCCGACAACGAGATCCGGGTGAAATTTTCTGGATTTGCAACTGCTTGTCAGAAAACAGTGTTTCATTTCAACAGTTGGTGGCTTGACAAACTGAATGTGGCAAAAAACCTCAATCCAGGCCTAAAAAAAAAAAGAAAAAGAAAGATAATTGGTTTTTACTTTTGTTTTCACCCCAGCTGTTTGATTTTTCTGTGTTTCTGAATCCAACTGACCCTTTTAGGGGGTATTAAAATGAGCACAACAATGGAAAGGCTGTTGCTTGTTAGATTCCTCTGCTCTGCTGTTCGTCCAGCCTAGTGAGTGAGCCATTAAATGTTTGCAACATTCCCCATGTCCAGTATTCCAGAGAGACCCATGCTTTGGAAGTTGTCTCCAGACAACTTGCCCCCTACAGATATCTGAAATCAGGAGGTGGTTGTGTCAGCCAACAATGAAACTGCAGGACCAAGACTAAAGATTCAACCTTCTCTTGCACCTCAAAAAAGAGTCGACGAGCAGCCCATGGCTCAGCCAGTCTCAGCAGGATCCCTGTTGTCCTGCTTGATGAAGCTTTGGCTGGTTTGGGTCTTTCTCCTTGTCCCTCACCATGGCAGAGGCTCTATCCAGAATCCAGCAGGATCAGCAGGTGACACACATCAGCTTCCTGGCCTCCAGGTTGCTTGGTGGGTCTGAAACCCTGATGCTGAGGGTGAAAATGAGAATGATTGAGCTTCACAGTATTGCATGGTGAAAAGAAGAAGAATGTGGAGCTGCTGGAGCAATTCCAGAGGAGGCCACGGAGGTGCTCCAAGGGCTGGAGCCCCTCTGCTCTGGAGACAGGCTGGGAGAGCTGGGGAGGTCACCTGGAGAAGGGAAGGATCCAGGGAGACCTGAGAGCCCCTTGCAGAGCCTAAAGGGGCTCCAGGAGAGCTGGGGAGGGACTGGGGACAAGGGCCTGGAGAGACAGAACAAGAGGGAATGGCTTCCCACTGCCAGAGGACAGGGATGGGTGGGATATTGGGAAAGGATTCTTGGCTGTGAGGGTGGTGAGGACCTGGCACAGGTTGCCCAGAGAAGCTGTGGCTGCCCCATCCCTGAAAGTGTCCAAGGCCAGGTTGGATGGGTCTTGGAGCAACCTGGTCTAGTGGAAGGTGTCCCTGCCCATGACAGGGGGTTGGAATGAGATGATGTTAAAGTTCCCTTCTAACCCAAACCTTTCTGTGGTGTCCAAAGACCCTTGGAGATGAAAGGCACCAAAACACCCCAATGTGGTGAGATCTGAGCTGCTCCCTGCCCAAAGCAGCTCCAGGTGGGCACTGGGTGCTCAGCACAGGCAAAGCTTTGTGCAGTACAGCAAGTAGTTAATTGAGCAAAACAGAGGGAAGGCAGATCTCACAAAATCTTACACACAAGTGATAAAGAGATATCAGGATGTGCTGGCAGCTGTCTCCTGTACTCTCTTCCCCCCATGCCCTAAATGGCATCAGCTGTCTTGTACTTGTTGAAGAAAGGAGGAAGAACATGACCAATATCTTTAGGTGAGGTTTTAAGCAGAAACGGAACCTCAAATGGAAAGTGAGTGAGGTTACAGCACCGTAAGCTAGATGATTGCAAAAGGGGAAACTCTTCAGACTAGAACCTGACTGGAGATAAGCTCTCTGAAAGGTTAAGTGCACGCAATAAATATCCCCACCCCTTCTGTTGGCCCACACTGCTCTGAGCTGTGAATGGGCCAGTTTAGACAACTCTAGACCCACCTTTCTCCTCCCATTTTTAGACCAGCTTTGCACCCTGTGGCTCCAGGGCATGAATTTCAGCTCAGGGCAGCCTGAATGAGGGCGAATCGGGGCATCATTTGTAGCAGGATGGTACTTTTTATAGCCTGACAGGCCTTTGTGGGTAACAGCTCTTTTAAGGCAGACACCTTTCTAACATTAGCACTCCGTGAGCGGTGGGGTTGTACTGCCAGCCCTTCGGTGCTATAAGTGTAACAAACCAGTTCAATTTGTCATTCAGCTGTTGTCGACAGGAAACCACCAACAGCAGTCAACGGACGAGGCCAAGAAGAATTAGGGTTTCTCTTTCTACGTGCTCTAAGGATTAAAACTCCCCAAGACGAGCTGATGTTCTTAAGCACGTGTCCTGGAAGGGATTTTTTAACTCTGATGGACAGCTAAGATCAAGCAGGATATGATTTAATCCCAACACAGGACTCGACAGGTAAGTGCAAGTGATTTTCCAGCAGTCTGGCTTCCTCCCCGCTGCCTGTTTATTGCCTGGTGCTCCATTGGGTTCATCCCTTGGAGCGTATAGAGACTTGGTCCATCTATGGATTGGTGGTTATTAAGGCCTTTAGCATTGGGGTGGGATGTCCAATGGGCCAAACTGCTGCTTTCAGTGTGTGTGTCTGTCTTTCCTTCTGGCAATGTTGAAATCCCCCCACCTGAGGTGGGACTGACGCCCCAAGTCAGACAGTAACCCAGTGGGTTCTCTCTTGAGTGTAAATCAAACTCTTTCTCTTAGAAGAACCATAACAGTAGATGAAAGCCCTTTAAACAGCAAGGAGTGAATGACATTCTTCCAGCTAAATTCCTTGGAGAGAAAGGAGAGAAAGTGAAATTAGGGTCCAAATTCTGAATTAAGTGAAGTCAAGGTCTGGATGCTCACCAACCTTTTCTGAGTTGAGCCTGTGTGTGATGTAGACAGTGCAGAGACGGGTTGAGGTTTTAATTCCTGGCACATTTGGGGTCTTTGAGGATCTTTGCTTTCTTTTGCCCCACAGATGGTTTGAATGGTCTCATTGGAAGTAACACTTTGTTTTCATCAGCTCCTCCACTCAGGCTGGTAAAATTAGTGCAAAGTTAGTGATGGTTATAGACAAAGCTTCTGCAAGTTGGAGATCTCCAGTGGAGTTATAGGAAGGGTGGAATTACTGCTTCTTCCCCTGGTCGCTTCTCATCCCCACACACGCGTGGTCTACACTTAAGTCCATAACTTTGGTTCCTGATTAAAATTTAGGCCAGATTCAAAACTCCATAGAGCTCTAAGTTGGAGCCTGGATATCTCAGAAACCACCTTGCTGGCTGTGACACCTCTGGGAGGGAAGAGCAGTTTCTGTGTTGTGGGGTATTTGCATCTCAGACCTCCTCAGGTGTTTACTCAGGGCTTTGTACCCAGTGATACCTGGCAAGGCAACACTCTTCAAGGTGCTCCAGTTACCCCACCCATGATGTGGGGGCTTTTCTTGCCTTTCCTGAAGGGCTGCTGTGGTATTTAATCGAATACGGATCTTTAACAGTGCAAAATCAGGCCATGGTGTTTGCACTGCCAGCAGTGAAGGTTCCTGCTGCATGCAGAGCACACACACACGTGGTCCCTGCTCTGGTACGTGCTGGAGATGGAGAAGGCAGATGGAAATTAGGAATAAAAAAGGGACAGCTGCAGGGCAGCCAAGGCACCCTCATTAATATGCTCCGCCAGTCATTCTGTCAAGGTTTAAGTCATTTTTAGCAGAAGATTTGAGGGCTGCAGAGCTTGTGATTTCTTGTCCACATTTTGGTTTTACTCCCAGCCACCTTGCAGCGCTATCTTTATGCTCGTACCCAAAAATGAGTGAAAAAACCCTTCTGGCTTATTCTTGCTTTGTTCTGCCAAAATAGGGCTATTGTTGCACTTGGAGGGTTGCAAAGTCAAAGGCTGAATTTTCTGGTGAAGACGGAAAGCATATTTAAGTGAAAATTCTGCAAAGGTGCTGCTGATTTTTCTTCTTTTTCTTCTTTTCCAGTGACATTCCATGTTCAGTTTAATCAGTGTAGGGTGTTCTGGGACGCTGTTATACCCTGAGATGGTGTGCTCCCCATCCCCTCTTAAATAAGTCCACAATACCCTGGGATGAGCATCCCATTTCCACGTAATTTGGGGTGTGTGTCCATTTCAAACAAGGCAATCAGCCTTTTTATTTCTGGTTTGTGACTTTTTTCCTCACTGACCTTTCAACCTTTATTTCTCAGTGGCATCTTTATGGGCATATCAGCAGCTGAAAAACTCCGAAGGCAATTTTCAGGAGCAGCCAAGGTGTTTTTCATCTTAGGCAGGTGTGGAAACAGGATTTTACGGGGCTCACGGAACCGTGTTGAGCAGAGTAGGAGCTCTTGGGCACACTGTTGCTTCATCATTATTTGTCTTCCTTCCTTCCTCTCATTCTTTCCATTCTCTCTCTCTTAAAAAGGGAGTTTCTTCACTGCCCTTCCACGGTTGACGAGACTCTGGAGGCGACCAAGCGTTGACTCCATGTGGGTGAGTTCCCTTGTAGCGAATAGTTTCCTGCAGGGGTTCTATCGTGGGCAAGAATCTTTCCAGACACCTGGGGCTAAATCCTACTGGAACCCTCTCCAGCCCTGAAGTTTCCATCCACGTCTTCATTTCACATGGTGCAAGTCAGATTTCTGGTTAAGTCGACACCACCTTGCAAGTTAGAAGTAGTTGGGGGGGATAAAAAAAGGTGCAATTCCCCCTGGGCAGAGGTCTTGGCAACAAATTATAGCCTGGAGGTCCTGAGCCTCCTTGTGGAAGGAGTTGTTGCACCACTGGACATTACTGTACAAAACAGGCTATGCAGGGTCATGGTTATTGCTTAAAAATAAATGCCAAGGAGCAATGAACACAATAGGAATGTAAACCAGGACTCCAGAATTTCATGCTGGACAAGCCATTTGCATCTCACAGCTCAGCCTGTTTTCCATATCAGGGTTAAATCCCTCTCTCTGGCCAGCCAAAAAATTCCCTCCCGTCCCCAAAAACCAAACTTCAAACCACAGCAGCTCCTTGTGTTGAAATAAAAACCAGGTTTCCAATTACGAGTTTTTCCAAGAAGGAGTTGCAGCTGAGCGGGAGAACAATGTTTCTGCGGTTTTATGGAGCAATTTTGTCTTTGTTAATGCTGGTCAGTTTTAATTCAAAAAACATTGTGGGCTCGCCTATTCAAACTTCCAAACTCAATTATAAATGCCTGAAGGAGAGGGACATGGTGGAGCAGAGGTGTGGAAAGTGGGAACTGCGAGGAATTATTGCAAGAAGTAATGTTGCTACATTTGCTGGAGACATAGCAAAGAGGGAGGGAATAAACCATGGAATCATGGAATGGTTTGGGTTGGAAGAGACCGTAAAGCTCATCTTGTTCTGACCCTCCTGCCGTGGGCAGGGACACCTTTCAGTAGACCAGGTTGTTCTAAGCCCTGTCGAACCCGGCTTTGAACAATTCGGGGATCCACCATGGCCAGGAAAAGCAGTCTTAGGTCTTTCAGTGAAGGAAATTGGTGTTAATCATTCGGAAGTAATTTTAAGGCTACGGGAACTGGAGGGGTGGGATAGGCTGATGGGGAGCAGGAGGAATTTCCATGACTGAAAGCCTTGAGGTACAAGTTAGGAGGTCTCTCAGAGCAATGTAGATCCACCAGATTAATGACCTTCTCAGGGCCAGTCCAACATTTCTGCCAGCCCGTGAAATACACGTGGCTTCTGAGGTGAAATGTGCTCTTCAAAATCATTCTCCTGCCTTTCCCCCTCTTTATTTATTCACTTGCATATTTATGACATTATCCTCCAAATTTGACCCAATCTCTCTGATTTCTGCTTCTCTGGAAACTGTGATATGTGTTACTGATCAAAAAGCAGCGAGCAGGACCCCTGCGGTCCTGTGTGTCAGGAGACAGAGCAGAAATAATAAACACATGGTTTCAAATAAATCTTTTGCTACTTAATGAGGGGAAAAGAGTGAAAAATTGCTCAGTTGTCTGGGATGTCTGGTCTGCCTTACTGAAGGTGGAATAGGCAACAATTCTGGTGGGTGAAAGTTGATTGAAAAACTCTTTGTCCCTTGATAAAGGGATTTTATAGCCAAGCAAAAGAGTAGATCGACCCCATGTCCAAGTTTCCAGAGTCCCAATTTACTACATGATGATGTTTCCTTGTACACAGAAGGTCCATCTTCTCCATGAAACCAGGGGTGGGAAGGAAAAACCTTGGCAAAATACTGTGGGCAGAGGAGCTGCAGGACTTCTTTCAACTCAGACAGTTTCTTGGTCAACATCCGAGCCACGATGGCATCCACGGTTACGTGAATGACTTGTGCCCATGAAATTTGGGGCAGAACATCTCAAAATATGTCTATGGGAGGATGATGCTTGAGAAGTGGGCTTTGAGTAGAGGTTAAATTTGACCTGTGGAAAAATAAAGACGTCGCCCGCAATACATGATGGAAAGACTGAGGTCGTACTGAGCACGTAGAGAAATTGATATAAAAGCTTTAAATTGACTTTTATCTCAAGAATTTTTCCTGGCTGCCTCTTACATATTTTGCCTAGACCATTTTAGAAGCAGAGGGAGAGGACCACAGCTGCTTGAGACATTAATGCAGCAAACTTGCACAATTATTATTACTTTTTTCCAGTGAACGATGCCAATATTCGGGGTGTTTTTGTGACAGAACCTTTTCAAAGGTGGTGATTTCCCATGGAATGCTTTTTTTTCCCTGGAAATTTTGGTGTAAAAGTGGGAAAAAAGGGTTCTGTGTGAAAGTCACCATGTGGGCTGCCAAGGAATAATAACTGCATGCAAAGGAATTGGGAATGTGGGACTGTACAAGAAGATCTCAGCCAGGTGGGATGAAATCCTGGTTATTTAAGTGCAGTTCTGCTGATGCCAGGGAGAGTATGGACACTGGCAAAGGGAGAAATAAGAAATTAGGAAATAAGAATTAGGAAACAAAATTTATTCTGGCTCTGCTGCAAAAAATTTAGGCCAGATCAAATGTGAGGTAACCAGAGAGTGGATCAACCCCATCACTTCTGTGCCCTGAATGATTTCTGCAACAGAGCTGGCTGCAAGGTTTGACCTTGCTCTGCCACCTTTCTGTCTCCTTCCAGCACCACAGGGATATTTGAATTCTATTTTAATTCTGAAAACTGAGTTAATCTTCCAATTTTGGATAAGGGGTTAAAAAAAATAGTGGATATTTTCCTTATTTACTCACATCAAAAAGGAAATCATATTGAGATAAGGTTTTGGCTGCCGCAAGTGGCCAAGAATAGGCACGTTGGGAGCAGTGCAGAAGAAGCCTGGCAGGGAGGACTGGTGTGGGTGGCAGACAAGGGTCAGCACCATCATTTCCAGCCCGGGCAGACTGCTGGGAGCAAGGACCACACGCTTCTCCAACATGGTTTTGTGAGGGCTGATCGTGCCTTGGGGCGGAGGGATGTGCGAGGTGCTTCTCCACGGGCTGTTTTCTGCAAGTGGTCATGCTGCTGCTGAGCAGTGGAAATTCACCCTTCCATGAGGTCACCAGAAAGGACTCTGCTTTAAAATTGTTAGCATTTCTCTTCATTAGTTCTCTGATTTAGACGGAAGAAAAATGAAGTTTGCTTTCTCCTTCAAAAAGGCTTTTCCTAAGTGAGTCCAGACAAAACCACTTCTTGGTCCCTGTGAGCAGCATATGTCCCAGTTGCTGTCAACCAAAACCACTGCTGCATTTTCATCCCAGTCCCTTGAGATATCCCTGCAGTACCCACAGGATTTAACGATAAATAACAGTAGTAAAACAAGAGGGAGCCACCACCACCCCTGCACTCAGGGACTACACAAGGTGCCTGTGTCTGAGTGTCATCCTAAACAAGGGCATGGGATCAGGGGAAATACCCTGATTTCCCCCAAACTGGGGGAAAAGGAACAGCCTGTCTCTTGGAAAGCAGACACCCACCAGGTGGGAAGTGAAATCAGGATAGGCTTTCCTAAATATAATCCAGGAGATGGCACAGCTCCTGTGCAATGGGGACTACAAGGGGTTTGGAGGCAGCCACCAAAATTTTCAGGGTGGGAGAAAAAGCCCAGATATTACCTATTTTAGTAGTGGAGATGCTTCCTCGGGGTCCAGAAAGTCCTCGGAGAGCTCAGAGAGTCTCAAAATGGAGGCTGGTGGGTTGGTTATAACGCATGGGCATCTTCCAGGAGCAACAGGACATTGCCTTAAAGGAGCTTTTAATCTGCTAGAGGAATGGGAACAGGGATGTTCTGATGGTAAATGAGACTATTCATTCCTAAAAGGGAAGAGAAAAACATGGCCAGACCATGAAAACAGTATCTGGAGGAAATGAGCTGCCTGGCTTTCACAGCAGCAGGACAGGGAAGAAGTCCAGTTGGAAGAGGAAAGGAACCTTCATTCCTGTTTATGTTTCAAATCCAGTGGGCCACAGGTGTAGGATTTATCCCAGTGGGCTGTGGGTCATCTGGAGGGAGGTTGCCACATATCCTGGTCCCCCTGTGGAGTGGTGGATCTGAGAACTGCCAGGCAAGCCTAAGAACCCATGGGCATTTGCCACGTGGTTTGGAACTCTGGTCTTCATGGATGTGTTGCAGGGAGTTGTAAGAGGTAGCAGAGACAAATCAGCCGTGGGATCAACCTGGACAAGTTGGAGACCAGGGGAATTTCACGAGGTTTAACAAGACCAAGTGCTGGTGTTGCACCTGGGTCAGGACAACCCTTGGGATCAACCCAGGCTGGGGATGAACTGATGGAGAACAGCCGTGGGGAGAAGGACTTGGGGATGCTGGTGGGGGAGAGGCTGGACATGTCCCCCATGGGGACTCGCAGCCCAGAAACCCTCCGTGTCCTGGGCTCACCCACAGTGTGGGCAGCAGGGGAGGGGGGGATTCTGCCCCTCTGCCCCCTCAGGTGAGACCCCACCTGCAGAGCTGCCTCCAGCCCTGAGGTCTCAGCACAGAAAGGACATGGAGCTGTTGGAGCAAGTCCAGAGGAGGCAACGGAGATGCTCCAGTGTCTGGAGCCCCTCTGCTCTAGACACAGGCTGGGAGAATCTCTTCAGACTGGAGAAGAGAAGGCTCCAGGGTGGCTTAATTGCCCCTTCCAGTATGTGAAAGAAGCCTTGAAGAAAACTGGAGAGAGACAATTTATGAGTGCCCGGAGTGACAGGACAAGGGGCAATGGCTTCAAACTGACAGAGAGTAGGTTTTGATTGGATATTAGGAAGAAATTCTTCCCTGTGAGGGTGGGGAGAAGCCTGGCACGGGTTTTCCAGAGCTGTGGCTGCCCCATCCCTGGATGTGTCCAAGGCCAGGTTGGATGGGGCTTGGAGCAACCTGCTCTGGTGGAAGGTGTCCTTGTGCACTATGTGGAGGAGTTGGAACAAGATAGTCTTTAAGGTCCCTTCTAACCCAAACCATTCTATGATTCCATGATTGCACACTCACGTAGAGGCCCGAAAAGTTACTGGAGAACATCTGGGGACTGATGTATAAAAACAGGGTGGAAACCACCTCCAGACAGACCCTTCTCCGCTGGGTGAGATCGCAGCCTGTGCTCTCAGATCAGGGAAGCGGGGGCAGATGGAGCCCATCTGGAGTCACTGAGAGCTTCATATGAGGGACTTTCTCCCTTTTCAGTGCCCTTTTTCACGTGCTTTCTCAGTGTTCTCCATTCAGCTGGTTTCAAAGGACATCCTTGGGCTGAGAAAGCAAATTACTTTGGCTTCTTGACTCCGAGTCTCTTCTCATGACCATGAGTTGTCCAACCTGGAGGAAACAGAGGAGGCACAAAGACAAAGGGATGTGCCCCAGGTGACATGCAGGATATCTTAGATACAGTATGGGATGCACTAGGCAGAGCACACTATATGTAATCCTTTTTATTTTTATCAATTGCTTCTGAGCTTCTTGAACCGCCACCACCACTGGAAGAGTCTTTGCAGCAGCCCAGCTGCAGCTGCTGGGATTCCCCACTGTCAGCATTGGGAACGTGTCTCAGATCAGAAGCAGGTTTCTGTCTGGAGCTGCCACGCTCTTGCCCTCTTTCCCAAGATGACTTGGCAGCCACCAGCTCACTGCTAAGCCTTTGCTGCACCTCGTGGTAGCTCCTCCTTTCCACCTCAGCGGTGGACAAGCGCAGCTTTCTAAAAGAGCAACTTCCCTTTTCATAGGGATAGGAAGTGAAGTTAATGTAGCAAAGAGAGCTCAGGTACCTCAGAGCACTCTCCGCCAAATGATGGGCCCCTGCCATAAAGCTCAAAGAGCTCCATCTAACCTGAAACTGTCCTTTTCTTCCCCAGCCCCAACCTGACCACTGCCACCTCCCTCCCCTGCCATTAGCTGGAGAAGAACTGGGAAGGAAAAATGCAAGGTGGCAAGGGAGAAGTTTAACAAATCTGCAAGGACTTCCTCGTTTCCATATCTCCTTGGCATGCAAACAGCAGGCACACCTGCCTGAGGGGTGAGGGGGTGGGTGTCTGTCCTGGTTGTCTTCAGACTCACCCTGACGTGGCAGGTGTCAAGAGGATGGTGCCAGACTTTTTTCAGTGGTTCCCAGTGACAGGGCGAGGAGCAATGGCCATAAACTAAAACACAAGAAGTTCCACCTCAACATGAAGAAGAACATCTTTATTTTGAGGGTGGCAGAGCACTGGAACAGGCTGCACAGGGAGATTGTGGAGTCTCCCTCTCTGGAGATATTCCAAACCCACCTGAGCCTGTGTCACCTGCTCCAGGTGACCCTGCCTTGGCATGGGGGTTGGACTAGCTGATCTCCAGAGATCCCTTCCAA
This sequence comes from Sclerurus mexicanus, assembly GCA_013396755.1. NCBI lineage: Eukaryota > Metazoa > Chordata > Aves > Passeriformes > Furnariidae > Sclerurus > Sclerurus mexicanus. Next base: position 262,268 of record VWZF01002307.1, on the reverse strand, counting down.
CTATTCTGTGATTCTGTGCTGACACTCTTGGGTAAAAGACATGGTGTGACCCCTGAGGGCTTGCAGAGCCCTGTGTATGGCCCAGACCGCCTTGGGGTTGTCTTCCTTTGTCAGTAGCAGAGTTGCAGACCCAAGGCTGATTTCCATGCCATGTGGGCATCAGACACATGCATCCTGGAGCAGCATCTTGTCCTCAGCCAGCCTCATCTTGTCCTTGTGTCTTATGACTGGCAGAGGTCCTCTGCCATGACCTCAGCTTAGATCTGCTCCTTGAAGCCTCTCCTCCCGTAAACAACATCACCAGCGTGTGGGTGATCTTTAGGTTGTGCATCACACTGGGCAGATGTCAGCTCGTGTTTGTCCTGCTCAGTGGGGGCAGCTGAAGTGTAAACTATGTGAGGTCATTCCAGCCTCGAGCCGGCCGAGACCAAGAGTCTCTTCCCTCCTGCTGCCACACATAACGCAAAAGTGACGTCGTGCAATTACCCACAGAGGTTCACACAGTGGTTTTTGGGGGCCTCAGCTCTGCAAGAGCTTAAGAAAACACACTGAAAACACCCCAGAGAGGCCAACTCGTTATACACCCACCATGGGAAGCCTCGTGATCCTGTAGAAACAAACTGTGCTTCTTATATAACATTTGTCTCCCAAGGCAGAGGGGTCTCAGCCTCCCTGTTGAACATGCTGAGGCAGAATGAGAAAGTCACTTCCTCAGAGTCACCCACAAGTCCCTGGCCAGGTCTCCATTCGTTAGACCATGCTGCTGTGGTTGAGTAGGTTCATAGAGGGTTGGGGCTCACTGGAACAAGATGTGTTTCATCAGAAAAAGGTCCTTTTTTTTTTTAATCACAGAAAGGAAAGATCATTGCAAAGCCAGTTTGTTGTGCTGTTTCTTAAAATTTACATAGTGAAGGCACAATCCATTCACAGGCACTGTCACTGTTTTTAATGACAGCTGTTAATAGCCTGTGGGTTTTGATGGGTTTCATGTCTGGATTCTCTTTGGGTTTCTCGCCTTCCTCATTGCTATTTTCATTGGCCAGGTTGTCTGGGAAGTGCAACTCTCACCCCCCTCCCAGATGATCATTTTTATATTCAAAATAGAGCAAGGAATCCTTAGGGGGGAAGAAAAGAGTCAGTTCTGACACAAAGACCTGATTAAAAAAAGAAAGCCCATTAAAAGCATTTGCAAAACGAGGCTGCTGCTGCAATCCGGGGGTGTAACATTCCAAGGGGCTGGTCCGATGGATGGTGTGGATGTGGTGGGAGCCAGAGGCCTCTAACAGAGAGATTTGGCAGGGGCCCTCAGCCCCATGGAGCATCTGTCATGGGTCCGACCTGTGGCTCGTACGTCCTCGGATCGTGTCCCCAGGAGCAGCAGCGTGGGAAGCAGGCAAGTAGGGAACATCCCACGCACATTCCCTGGAGGGTGGGGAGAAGGCCAGCAGGTTTTACTCCATCCTCATCCTCTCTCCCATCCCTCCTTCACGTGATTCCACCCCTGCCCTCTTTGCCTTCCTCACACTCTGGGTTAAGGAGATGATGGGGGCACTACCCAGCAGCTGCTAGATCTGGCACTGGGGGTGGTTTTCAGGGGTGCTGTTCCCTTGCATTACTGCAAAAGGAGAGGAGGACAAACAAGTGCCAGGCGTGCACACCCTGGTACTCCCATCCTCCCCTGCCCCCAGGACCTGGAGGGGTGGAGAGGATATATGTGTGGGAAAGGTTGGCTGGAGCTGGAGGCAGCTGTGATGAGCAGGGACGTGCTCTGCCATCCCATCGCTATTCCTGAAATGCAGTTGGAGGTGCTCAGGTGGGGAACTGGAGACGTACGTATTTCCCTACAGCCCTTTGCCTCATCTGAGGGTGGTGGGAGGGAGCAACGTTCCCTCTGAGACCCAATCCGAGGAATTGAACTCCTGAGTACCAGCCTGCTGCCGGCTTCATTGCTCCTCGTGGGACATGGCTAGGAGGTCCTACAAAATGCTGTCCTCTTGTTGGAAAAGGCCCTGGGATGCAGGGCCTTCAGGAAGGACCCTTCCCAGGGCAAGAATTTAGGGGGCCACACGTAGAGGTGTGGAGGAACACCCCATCCGTCTTCTCATGTTACCAAGGCTGGGAGGGTGAGGATCTGCCCACATCCCTGCAGATCATCGTGGTGTGCCCTCCCAGTTCTGTGCATCAGGAATTTTGGCCAAGGGGGCACAGCCTGTGCCCGCTTCCATGGGATTTGGATGCCAGTATTTCTCCCTGCTGAGCTCCAGCTCCTCCACGGCCCATCCACAAGTCTGGCCCACACGTGTTGGGCAGAAGACAGATTGGAGTTGAAATTCTGGTTGTAATTCCGGCCACGGCAGAAAATGCTGCTGAGTAACGCAAGTTTGTCATAAAACCCGTCACACCTGAAGAACCCCAGAGTAGCTGAAGGTACCCAAAGAGATGTACCCCCTTCTCCTGGACTCATCCTCCTCCTTCTCTACTCCAGTGCATCCCACTGCTCCTGCAGAGCCATCCTCAGCAGAAACCCCACCTGGCTGACGCAACGCCAGGGTTGAGCTCATGAGGGAAGCATGTTCAAGGGAGGTGGGATAAGCAGTCTGCCCTCCTGGTTTTCCCTCCTCCGAGACCCTGATCCCTGGCTGTGCTTCCTGGCCCGCAGCCTCTTGCAGCTCAGCCAAGCATCTGCCAGGTTCCAGGGGGGCACAATGCTCAATGTAAGCAGCCGTTTTTCCTCCAGACAGATGTTTTGATTAGCAAATGACCACTCTGGCAACAGGCAGCTGTTTTGTGCTTCTGGAGCGAGAAAGAAGATTTTATCTTCTTTTTTCTCTTTCTATTTTTTTTCTTTTTTTTAATTCTTGCCTGTCAAAAAACTTTTTGTGTCTGCTTAAACTCAAGGGCCTGGAAACATGTCTTCTTCCACCCCCCAGCCTCACACACAGCCTGGAGAGTCCCAGCTTTTCAGAAGGGCCTGAAACAGATGGATTTCCTGCTTGGCTCCTTTGCTTGGGCCAGGTTCACCTGCCCAAAGAAAATGGCCTAAGGAGAATGGTAGATTTAGGGCAGATAGAAGTTGTAATGGAAATGGAGAGCTGCCTTGGATTGAAGGGAAAGATCCTAAAACAAGCCAGTGGGCTTCAGTCTCATCCCTGAAATGTGTCCCACTCACTGAGGGGTGAATCACAGGACCACAAAGCTCCTGGATTTATTGTGCCTCTGCCCTGGGCTGGCAGGGGACAGGTATTCCCAACACCAGTTTGGCCACACTGCTCGAAACTGGGACTTGAACAGGGTCCAAGACAAGGAGATGGGATGCCCTGGAATGGGGAAGGAGGAGGATGGGACTGGGAGAAGGAGGCATCTCCAGCTATACTGGGGTTCTTCAGGTGTGAGAGGTTTTATGATGGAATAGCACCAACATCAGGACCTCACCAGCATTGGCTGGACAGCCCGGCTGCTCCTGAGGGTTGTCCCTCATGTTCCCTCAAAGACTGTTTTCACAGACCAGAATATTTGACAGGGTCCTCAATGCACAACTAGAACTTGGTATGTTTATCCATCTAAGACCAGGACTGGATGGGATCTGAACATTGCCAGTAGGATATTCCCAGTTTCCTGGCAAGGATGCAACATGCAAACCTGACTTCACTTCCCACCAAGAGTCTTGATGCTTCTTGCTCTGGACTCTCCAGCGCTTCACAGGGACTTTCTGCATTGCTGTAATCATGGAATCTCAGAATGATTTTGGTTGGAAGGGACCTTAAAGATTGTCTAGTTCTAACCGCTTGCCATGGGCAGGGACACCTTCCACTAGCCCAGGTTGCTCCAAGCCCCATCCAACCTGGCCTTGGACACTTACAGGGATCCAGGGGCAGCCACAGCTTCTCTGGGCAACCTGTGCCAGGGTCTCACCACCCTCACAGCCAAGAATTTCTTCCTAATATCTAAATCCATTCCTAACAGCTGGGTCATACTGGTCAGCTATGAAATTCCTGCTGATTTTAGCTGGACACCCAGCACTGTACCACCACAGGAGGTCTTGCTGCCCTCCCGCCTTCAGGGACGGGGCTTCAGCAAGACCTTGGCCCCTGTGTCACAGGGGGTGGTGGCCATAGCCTCCCCCTTCTGCCTCTGTCCAAGACCTTGTCCATGGTCAGTGCTCTTTATAGCACAGAGCATTGGTTCGCCGTTGTCTTCAAATATCGTCCGAGCAACAAAGCTGCAAATCTTTTGAAAATATAAGCTAAAAAGACTTTGACTGGAACCCAACAGAAATGGAAAACAGTCACAGCAAAAAAAAACCCACTTCAGCAGCAAATCTTCATTCTTATTTAAGTAGCTGATCCACCAAGATCTTCAGTAACTCTCCAATTTTGTGTCTTGCAAAGCAATCCAAGTGTGCCAGGTCAGGAAATATATTGAAGAGCTATTTTATTGCGGAAAGAGAGAATTTAATGCATCTGTGATGTGGCTGGAGCTGGAGGAATTTTTTTTTACTGAACTGTTTCACTCCTCGCTGATGCAAATCTGGAACACTTAAATTATTGTATCTGAAGTGAGTTGATTTCAGCAATTCTTTCTGGATGGCGAAGGACTTGCAAAGAGAAATTCAGCATTTTAAACCTCTCACAATTGGCCAGATCTGCATTTTCAAAGTAGATTTCGTAGGGGTTTTAAAGCCATATCCTTTTAAAATGTACTTTCTAAAAAAAAAAAAAAGAGACATACTTAAGTTTTAAAATGAAGTAAAATATCTGACCTGGGAGAAATATGAAAACACTTTGCTGCACCCACCTTAGAATCTGGATGGAAAGGGTGCTCATTTGGGGATTTCAGTGTGCATGGAGGGTTTTTTTGGAGCTGCCCTCACAGAGAAACTCTACTGACTTGGTTGGGTCTTTAATTACTTTTCCATGGCAGTTTCATGGGGTTGAGGCAAATGGTGAGCCAAGACTTCTGCTTTTCTGCCAGATTTGGTCTTGTTTTTGCCCCACAGCCGCCCATGCAATCCCAAGGCCATTTGTCGTGTCATCACATCCCTGGGGCACAAAGTGCTGCATTCACTTCAGAAACAACTTCTGAGCTCTCTTGCTCTGGTAGTGGAAACTGGCCGACTGCAGTAGATGGTGCAGGGCTGCTCCCCAGAAAGATGAGATGGACAGATACTTCCAGGGCTTGGCTTAGCCCAGGTACTGCCATCCCACCTTCTGTGCAACCAGCATGTCCAATTCAACGCTGTCCTGTTTGCTTTAGACCACCCTGGGCTCCCAAAACACATCAAACACAGGGGCGAGGTGGGTCTCCAAACCCTGTGATCAGCAAAGACTTGGTCTGCCTGGAATTCCAAGTTCAGCTCCATGGGTTGCTCCTGCAGGGTATGTTCACCAACACTCCTTGAAGATGGGCGAGTGATAGGATGTTTAGTCATATCCTGTCCTCTCCACCATGAAGGTGTGCTCCAAATGCCAGTGGAGCTGCAGCAAGGCTTTGTGGTGCAATCTTGGACCTCATCAGGGTCTACAACTTCCTGACAAGGGGAATTGGAGGGGCAGCACTGATCTCTGCTCTGTGTGACCACTGACAGGAACTGAGGGAATGGCTGGAGCTGTGTCAGGGAATGGTTTAGGTTGGATATAAGGAAAAGATCCTTCACCCAGAGCGTGGTCAGGCACTGGACAGGCTTCCCAGGGCAGTGGTCATGGCCCCACAAGTCTGCCCGAGTCCAAGAAGAGTTTGGACCATGCTCTCAGGCACATGGTGGGATTGTTGGGGTGTCCTATGCCAGGCCAGGAGCTGAACTCGATGACCCTTATGGGTCTTTTCCAACTCAGGATATTCTATGACTCTATCTTCAGAAATCCTCCCCTTGCCCCATTTCTGAGATCACTTACCCCTGAATCCATCTCTCTATAGCAAAAACGTCACTCAGGTGCCTCTCTGAAGGCTGCTGGAGTTACCTTCTGTAATGCCACAACGTGGGCACGCAGCAGGTTTTAGAGGTCCTACCCAAGCATCCAGAGCTGGGTACTCCACAGAGCTCATTGTCCTGGTGTCTGTTAATTTCTTCAGGTTGACTCCTCCAGGAGCATGTCTACATCAAATATTTTTCCTCAAAACTTACCAGCAGCTAAGCTGGACTAAGACAATCACAGAAATTCTGAGTTGGAAGGGACCCACGAGGATCATCAGGTCCAACTCCTGGCCCTACAGGAGGCAGGATAACCCTAAGAATTCTACCTTTTCTTTTCTAAAAATGTCTTTTGCTAAAGTTTTTCATGCATGTAGAATCGCAGAATCACAGAATGGTTTGGGTTGGAAGGGACCTTAAATATGTTTCTCCAACCCCTGCCATGGATAGGGACATCTTCCACTATCCCAGGTTGCTCCAAGCCCCATCCAACCTGGCCTTGAACACTTCCATCCTCACAGGGAAGAATTTCTTCCATATATCTGACCAAAATTTCCCCTCTTTCAGTTTAAACCCATTATTCCTTGTCCTATCACTACAGTTCCCGATGAAGAGAAATACGGAAAAATTTGTGTTGCCTTAGAATTTTTTGTTCTGCTCTGTTTTCTGGTTGCTTTACAAAGAACCAGTTTTGTAAATGTTGGGGTTTTTAAACTTGAGCAAAGTCGAGGGAACAGGTTTCCCCACTCTCTGTTATTAAACATAAACTAATATTTTTAGATGTGAAAAACTATAAATTCACAAAAGGAAACGTTCACGCTTTTCTGAGTTAACTGTTTTCTCCCCAGCACTCTTTTCCACTGGAAAAAAAGTAATAAAAGAAGGCTGGGAGAGCTACTATCAGCTTCTTTTCTCGTAATTTTTTCTCGTGAAGCTAATTTTAAGAAACATTAATCAGGAGCCGAAATACCTCGGAACAACGAACATTCAACTCAGCCACCTTTTTTTGGAAAGAAAAATCAGTGTTTATAAAATGAAGCCTCCCCCAGCTGTGCACTGGGAGCTCACCAGCAGCTCTCTGTTTCCGACAACATTTATCTGCAGCTCTATTTTGGGATTTTGCCTCTTTGAAGGATGGGTCGCGTCGGCTGCCGAAGGGTGTGGAGGCAACTCGGAGAGCGAGACCCGTGGATTTTTTAGGGACTGTGAGCACCCAGAGCTTTGGTAACATCTTCTGTGCGTGGGTGGGAGTGAGTGACCTTTGTGGGAGGCTTTTCTGGTTCCATTTCCCACCCGAGGCGGGTCGTGCTGCTCCCCTCTTGGTGCTGCTTTGCACAGGCACGTTTTTGACACGTGTGTGTGGGGAGAAAGCTGAGTTTGTCCAAGACTGCAGAGAGGTTTTTCCAGGCTCAGCAGAAAGGGTTGCAGCGTCTCCCCCCAGATACAGGAGCACCGTGGGGAGTTGCACAGGTCAGGTCATGGTCCCCACTCCTTGGACACCCTGTCAGAGGAGATGGGATGGCCACAAGTCTGTGATGGGACTTGCTGAGGTTGAAGTTCCTCCATGCCCTTTCCCACTCTGCCCCAGCAGTGTAGCAGAGCAGTTGGAAGAAGAGTCTTGGCCTGGCGTGAAGAAGTAGGAGACAGTGTTGATGTGGATGATTATGATTAGATCTATTGCTGACGCAGTATCTAATTATCGACAATTCGGTATCTAAATAACAGCTCCATCATCTCTTACAATGGTTACAGTGCCATCAGGCCATGGTCCCTCCTGTTGAGTTATGAGCTCCAGTGAGACCCTCTCACTTTCCAGACTGCTCACAGAAGTCTAAGTGTGGCTTGGTCCACTTAGTCTCAGATTTAGCCAACAGTCTGTGACTAAAGGATTATGAGGTATGCAAGTTCAGCTAGAAATGTACAGGTTTACAGAATTCACAAGTACAAAGCACCTATGGAGACCCTTTAGGATTTTAACTCTGTATTTGAATTGATCTTAGTGCTTTTATTCACCCATCCAAAAGTGAGTCTTCCCTGTTTTTGGGTTGCGTGTACCCTGCAGGAACCCCTGCCAGGGTAAAGATCCATCCAGAAGCTGCCTTCCATCTTGGAAGACCAGTTGGCCCAGGCTCCAACAGCATTTTGCAAACACCAAAATCAATCACAAACATAGTATTGTTATTGTTATTATTCTTTCCATTAATTACGTGAGCACCTGGTGTTTTCCTATTAGAACAAGGTATATTTCCCGTATGTGTGGGGGAGGACACACTTAAAGACCCAACAACCCTTTGTTGCCATCACTCACTGAGAGCAACTCAAAAGCCCAAAAGATGCCTCCATCATCCTTAGATGGTCCATCAGTCCTCTCCTAAGGTCATCCTGATGACTGGACTGGCAGTCAAAACATATTGCTGGCTTGTGCTGTATCTCACATCTCCTAAATCTGCTGAAAAGATGGCAACTGCCACATCTGTATCTCCCATTCGGGAGCACATATCATAGACCCCAAGATGCCCCAGCGAGACAGCAACCAGGATTGCAGATCGATGTCCAACATTTAGGTAGACTTTCTGTCTTTCATGGTTGATAACTAGTGATATCTAATCCTTGTCTATCATCCAGCCTTGACTTAAAATTATACGTTGCTGTTCCCTGGGTAAAAAAGAGAATTTTGGCTACTTTCCTGGCAAATAACACTATCCTGGATCAGAAATTCTGGCACAAACCCTTCCACAAGCTGAAGAACAGGAAAAGTTCCCCTAATAAATCACGTGCCATCGCATGACAACCAGATCTAAGCAAAGCAAACCTGGAAAGGAGGCTGCCAAATTAAAATGAAATTACTGCAGGAAATGCTGTGCTTGATTTAGTAGGTGCAACTTCCCCTCTGACTGTGCTGTCAGTGCCTGGAGCGGTGCTGAGACCTGCGTACAGATGGATGTGCCATCTGTAAACTCAGGGCAAAGAAAAGCTCCGAGAAGCTGGGATGCTGAAAAAGTTTTTATTGGGGGAAAAAACGTATGTCAGGCAATCCTGAAACATTCCACCAGTTCCTTCTATTTTGCTCATTTTATCAGTGCTAATAAAGATGAGGCAGAAGGGAGAAGACGTTTTAAAAAATAGCACCTTAAAATATTGGGATGGTTTCGTTAGAAGCCTCATTTGAGAGCCCCAGTTTTTGAAATATTAGATAGGTGCTAGAGAGCAAAAAAAGTTGCTTTTGCTGGGATGTTTTTTTCCTGCAAGTCTGATTTGCTGGGAGCTTTTTTGAACATGTCTGTTGGAGTCTGACTGTCATGCCAGTGCCAGGCTGACTTTTGCGGGGGGTCTCTGGACCTGCACTCCCTGATCCTCTCACGGAAGACTGAGGTAATTTGGCAAGAAGAGGAGTCAATGTGTTTTTTTACTCAGCTATGAGTATTTGGGGTTTGGATTTTGGGGGGGGTTTTTTTGAGCATTTAGTCCACACCTTCCAATGCCTTTGGTTCAAAGCAGGAGCTGGGGCAGAATTTGGCACTGGATGTTGTAGATACCTTGTATATTTGTGGCACCAGCACTTCAGTATTGCTGGCTTCACCTGTTTCCTTAATTTTTGAGGACTCTGAGCAGGCTGTTTGCCTTAGTTTGTCCATCTTGTCTACCCAGCCCCTTTATTAGGCTGGAATTACTGACTGGACTTGAAATTACATTTGTAGGATCAACATTAGACACCCCTCAAGCCCAAGTTTGGAAACCCTAATGGGGACCAGAGGATGATCCATGGAAAGAGTTTATTTGTGTCTAGAGATCCTTGGGGTGTCCAGGAGGTCTGAGATATGCATATGATATGGGAAAACAATCCATGATTTATGGGAGACCCACACCTTGTGAGAAGCCTGTTCTGTGTCAGTTGGGATCTCTGCATTGGAGAGGGGACACATGCAGAGTGTGTTTGTTGGTATTTTGGTTTTTTTTTCTGGTAACTTACAGTGTCTGTCTGAGCATCATTTGCAAAGCGTGAAACACCAGAGTCATGTGGGAACAGAAACTATGGGGTTCACAGGGTCTGAGGTAGCAGGAGGCTGTAGACAGAATGATTTTAGAGTCCTCTTTCCAATGTCCCATCAACCTGTATTCTCATCTTCTCCAACTTGGTATTCAAGGTTGTTTTGTCCCCCACTGCCTGCACCTTTCCCCAGGAGCAGTCTCATTAAAAAGGAATTTCTGCTCTTCCTTCCAGGATGGGGTTGCTGGGGAGCAAAAATCAGCTGATGCCCAATGATAAACACACTTCTGGAGGCAACACAAAAGCCAGGAGTAAACCCCCTCCTGCCCCACCCAAGGTAAGCCTGCAATTCTGTGCCCTTTTGGGATCCTCCACAGCTCGGTTAGTGTCTGGAGTGATGCAGGCAATACTTAGAATCATACAATCACAGAAGGGTTTGGGTTGGAAGGGAAAGACCATTTAGTCCAAGCCCCTGTCACAGGCAGGGAAATATTCCACCATCCCAGGTTGCTCCAAGCCCCATCCAACCTGGCCTTGGAACCATTCCAGGGATGGGGCAGCCACGGCCTCTCAAGCCAGCCTGTGGCCTGCTGGTCCTCCCAACTGATCCCTGTATCTTTCAGACAGGGATGGGAAGGGTTCTGAGGAGCCTCTGGATATTTAAA
>VWZF01002307.1:96104-251672 GCA_013396755.1 Sclerurus mexicanus | reverse complement strand
AAAAAAAGAGAAAAAAAAGAAAACCCAGTATATTGGTACTTTGAAATATCTTCTCATCAGCTCCTTGCAACCCAAGCTGACGTTGCTGACTTGCAAACGGCAGAAAGATGGGTCAGATTCCGGCTCAAGACTCAGAGTTGCAAACCACAATGGAAACTTTACCATGTGAGGGCAGCGGGTTCACCAGGGAGGGTCTGCAGCCAACCCGTGCTGGGGTGAGCTGAGGATCAAATGCTGCTCCCTTGGGATTCACACAACCTTGGCTTGCAAGGACACACGTCAGCAAGGCACTGGCTCAGGATTTAGGAGACCTCAAGCTCCTTGCTCAAACTCTGCAGGTCACTTTATCGGTCTGTTGCTGTACAGAGGACATGAGGCTGCTTGCCCCTCTCAGCTCTGCATCCAGCAGCTGGCACAAGGGAAACTCAGGATGCAACTGCCTTGTGAAAACCATCTCGGGTCTTGGGCCCTGAGAGAGGGGAGGAATTGCCTATCACCGCTTTTTGTGACAGGTGGAGATGTTTTTCGCTCCTTTAATTTCACTTCTGAGTTCTCCCATGGTTGAACAGTCCACTTTCCACGACAGCAGATGTCAGGTTGACCAAGAAGGTGTTATTTTCCGAAATTTCCTTCTCTCCAGCTCACTGGAGAGAAGCTGCTCTCAGTATAAATGCAGTATCATCGATCACCTTCTGCCGCTCATTATTTTTTGCCACAGGCACTCAGCTCTCACACGTCAGGGGAAGTCCATCTTCCTTTCATTCACTTAAATTAGAAATGGCAGTGGATGAGCAGCTTTCCCACCCCACACTGCTCCTAAGTGGGGGTCAAGGGGTGGCACAGCCAGAAAACACTGGATGTTTTTAATTGTGTCTTTATTTCACTCCTTTTGCACCTGTATAAAAATACCTGGTAGTGGTTGAACACCCACGACAGTCAGTGGATCCAGTACCTTGGACTGATCGCAGGGCTGACGTTTGAAGTTGGATGGAGGCCAATTCCAAACTCTTCGCCCTGAAAACAAGGTGGTTCCATCCCAGCTGATTTGGAATGATCTCTAGGCAGTTTGCCACTTTCAGCAGCCAGGCCAAACCAAACCAGGGACCGTGTCAACATTTTAAAGTGTGCCCAGATGAGTGGCAGTACCTTGTTGCTCTTTAATTGCACAGTCTGCAGCTTCCTCAGAAGGAAAGTGGAGGGGCAGGCACTGATCTCTTCTGTCTGGTGACCAGTGGCAGACCCAAGGGAACAGCTGGAGCTCTGTCAGGGGAGGTTTAGGTTGGATATTGGGAAAAGGTTCTTCAAGAGAAGGTGGTTGGGCACTGAACAGGCTCCCCAGGGCAGTGGTCACAGCACCAAGACTGACAGAGTTCAAGAAGTATTTGGACAACACTCAGGCACATGGTGGGATTGTTGGGGTGTCCTGTGCAGGGCCAGGAGTTGGACTCGATGATCCTTGAGGGTCCTTTACAACTCAGGAATCATAGAATCATATAATAATAGAATATCCTGAGTTGAAAGGGGCTCACAAGGTTCATTGAATATTCTATGAATTCTACAATTTCTACGATTAATTTGCTAATATAGTCACTGCCTCTGCTTTTTGAACATAACCCCAAGCAAAGCATATTGCATGAGCCTTGGGACAATTATGGCAAAGAGAATCTCCAGTTTTCTGCTTAAAATAATATTGCAAATGCCAGTTCTCAACGGGGCCATTTGTGTCTCATCCCCCACGGATCCGAGATGTTGCACCAGCGAACAAGGGTTAGATAGACCAGGGTCCAAATGAGTGGGTGGCAGATTTATGCTTTAATTCCGAGGGAAGCCAAGGGTTATTCAAGCTGACTGCGAAGACAGCCACAAACACATCACGGCAAAATGTGCTAAAGCCATCAGGACACATCCAGAGCCAGACACAGGGGCTGTTGACTGACTCCCACTTGTCTGTGAAGCTGAGAGCAGGTCTTCCTGAAAACACAGCAAAGTAATAAATACCCATTTTTTTTCTCTTTCTACCCAAGGGCAGACAACTTATCAACAACCCTCATCTAAACCAAGCCTCTGCACAAGGTAAGACTCTGTTTTCTCTGCCTTCCCATGGGGTTTTGCAAGGTGGTGGTCTCCAAATGGCAGGTTTTGAGAACAAGCTGTCACGTCACAGGCATGTGGTTTCTGTATCTTCAGCACTGCCAAGCAGGGAGTTTATCAGTGTGCTTCAGAAAATTCAGTTTACATCATCGAGTGTCTGTAGCTGCCAATTTTTCCCCTGCTCATCAGAGAAATTAAGAGGGCAAAGCACCAATTCTTCATTGGAATGAGATAATCTCCGAGGTCCCTTCCAACCCAAAGCATTCTGTGATTCTCTGATTGGTGGAGAGAAGGGAGATGTGAGACATCAGCTGTGTGAGATTTCCCTGTCTACTGCCCTGTCTGCAGCGTGACAACTCGTAGATGCTATTCCAGCCAGCTGAAAATTCCAGAGGAAATAGCAGAGAGACTGCAAAGAGAATGAGAAGAAAAGAAAGAGTTTAAAATGAAGATACACAGAGCCCCTTCTTGGAGACTGGTGGCTTCATCCACCTCTGCGGTTACCTGGGTCACAGATGGTGTTTGGAGATTATTGTCTTTTTAGGGAGCTCTCTGCCACCCCTGCCCAGCCTCCAACAGCAGCTTGTGTGTTCCTGTCACAGAAGTTTTTCAGGTTAAGGATACACAGAGAGATAGTTAGAAGAGAGAAAAAAAAATAGAGGAAGCTTGGAAGAAAGCTGTTAGCAACACATAAAAGTTCTTTACGTGGATGAAAGTGTAGGATTAGGGGAGACAGGGCATGGGGATAGGAAGAATGGGGGTGATGAATAAATGGGATGGGTGGAATGACAGAGATCTTCTTAGGTCTTATGGATGATGATACACAGGACACAGGAACTCCTGCAACTTCGAAATGCTCTTCAAATTTGGCATCTGTTACGGAGATCAAAGATGTGGCATTTGCTATGGAGATTGAAGTTGTGGGAGGTGAAGCTCCTACACCATGCGAATTTTCTATAAACCACACTTTCTTTTGCAAAATCACTTTCATGGCACATTTCCAAGTGTCCATGCTCTCCTGCCTCCCCAGCTGAGCAGACATCTAGAGCTTCTCACAGTTTTTATCAACCTTCTCACCCTGGCCAGAAGCACAACACGAGTTATTTTCAACGAGACGGCTTTTACTTCTCCTTCACACCAGAAGGCAGAAGTGGAAAGATGCTAAAAAAAATGGATTAAGTACCAGGTTAGCCATTTTCAGCTCTCAAAAATATTTTGGTCCATTAGATTCAGTTCCAGTTCTGGAGGAATATTCACACTGACAGTCTGGGAAACTTCCTATTTTTCTCTACCAGTGTCTGATTTCCCAGAATGATGCTGCATCTGACTCTGTGCCGTGCAGGGCTGACAGGAACCGTGTGAGACACGTGAAATATCAGAGACAGTCTCCTGACAGAAAGCAATTCAAGTGAATTGATGGAGAAAGCACAAAATCCAGGCAATCGCATCATATTAAAAAAAACCCAAAAAGCTGAATTATATCCTGTGGGAGCACTTAAAATTCAATCAGGGAAAATTATTGACTTTGGAAGCGTGGCATGAAATGTAAAATCAAGCCCTTTTTTTCCTTGGGCTTTTCATTTCCTTTCCTTTTTCACTTTCCTTGCGTTTTGATTGTTTTGGGCTTGGGTTTTGGTGTTTGTTTGTTTGTGATAGTGGTGTTGAATTTGTTTCACACTTCCCAGCTTTCACACCACTATTTCAGGAATTATTTATTTATTTATTGTTAACAAAAAGCCTAATCCTTCCTGACATTATTTATCCTAATGGAAGTAACGCAAAGGCAGGCAAGGGCTGCATAACTCTGGATTCAGCGTGGTGTATGTGACATCACCAATCGCTTTTCACTTGTGTGTGAGTCTGTTATTCATTTTTAACACGGTTCCCTAAGCAATCCCAATGTTTTTAAGGCTGGTTCTGGGTCTCCATGGAGTCAAAACTTGAATTCTGCGCCACTAAAGCCACCAGTCCAGCAAAGTCCTGGCCTGTCATGGTGGACCTCAAGCACAACAGTCCCACTGTTACAGCTGCTGCTTGGATAGATAAGACATAGAAAATGGGTAGAATAAACCCTGCCCTTGCCCTGCCAGCTGCTCACAGCTGGATTTAAGTCCTACGGATGGAGAGAGCTGGTTGTTTTGGGTGCTCGTCCTCAGGCATTACAACAACTGTGACTGCATAAAGACTTGGACTCTGCAAGGTTGTTTCTTCTGATGAGGAACTGCAACTTGTTCCACCTCTTCACTCGCTTTTTGCAAACCATAATATGAATAGGGCTGAATTTCAGGAGGTGGGAAGTTGGCATGTTTTGGAACTTGAGGTCTTTTGAGGCATCTCAAGGTTAACATCGAAATTCTCGGTTGTTTTTACTGTTGCTCCTTGAATATGGCTCTGAGTTTAAAAGGAATGCTGTCAGAAACGTGGGTTTGAGTTTAAGTGGGAAAAAAAAGGGTTGTTTCTACTGAAAAGGCTGATTTTTTGATGACAAGTTAAAACTTCCTGCCAGTCATAAGCAAGAGGGGAAATGAAGGTGAGAGGGAATTGCCCCAGATGTTCAGATCTCCTAAGGAAAAAAAAAAAATAGGAGTTTAGGTCTGATATGATTTTATGAGAAAGGCAGAAATTATCTGCAGAAACATTCACTGTGTCAAAACACAGGGCAGAAAGGTATCTGACAGAGCACTCTGGCAGTGCAGCCCTGGATATCCCAGGAAACATCTCCTGGTGCTGTCACACCTGGGCTTGCTGATCATTTGGGAGATGCAAAACTCCCAGACTGTGGTTTTCTGCCTCTCCACTGATGGGACCTGATGGTGTTTCTCTTGGTGACAGCAGCAGGTGTGTGTTTTAAGGGCATCCTTTTCTAGCACAACTTTACCATGGTCTGGAGCACAAGTCTGATGAGGAACAACTGAGAGAGCTGGGGGGGCTCAGCCTGGAGAAAAGGAGGTTCAGGGGGGACCTTCTGGCTCTTTCCAACTCCCTGACAGGAGAGGGGAGCTGGATGGGGTTTGGGCTCTGCTCCCAGGGAACAAGGGACAGGACAAGAAGAAATGGCTTCAAGTTGCACCAGAGAAGGTTTAAATTGCATATTAAGAAAAATTTCTTCACAGAAAGGGTTATCAATCATTGGAGTCCCGATCCCTGGGGAGACTTAAAAGGTGTGTAGATGTAGCACTTGGGCACGTGGGTTAGTGGTGGCCTTGGCAATGCTGGGGGAATGGTTGAACTTGATGATCCTACAAAGCTTTCCCAACCTAAATGATTCCAACCAGCCCATGCCGTGCTGAACGTAGAAAGCTGGACCCATTTTCAGCTGCAGTGCACCCAGCTGGCCAACACATGTGCTGCGAGTTGTCACTTATGCCACGACCCTCCTAGAATGCCTCTAAACCCATGGATGATCCTCTGGGACAGCCTGGCACAGTCTCAGCCTGGCTCCACGGCCACGATAGGGTTGCAAAAACCTTCCATTCATGACAGGACAGCGATGGGAGGACTGGTTGAATTATTCCTATTAAGCCACTAAACTGGCACTCAGCCTATGCAAACCGAGCTGGTATCGAACCCTCCTGACAGCAGCTCTGAGCCAGGGTGGACTTGGCTCACAATCAAAGTCTCGGGGCTCAGAGCATTATCTGCAAAGCAGTCGCTCCTCACAGCCCCGACGGCTTCTCTGCCATGGAGTCACTGACGGCCAAGAAAGTGTTATCAGCACTATTTCTCAGCGGGGTGACGGGCTCAGACACAGGAAGAGTCACTTTCATCATGAGATGTCAAGTCACCCTGGCTCGGGCAGAGAGAGCTTTTCTTCTGGCTCACTTCAGTGTGCAGTGTTTCTCAGCTCCTGTTTTGAGAAGGGGATAAGAGGTGATTATAGTATTTTTTCAGCATATAAAACCTTTTTGTATTTGCTGTATTTGCTCTTTTTCTTTCCTCTCTCTCCTTTTTAGTTTTTGTTTTTTTTAATGTCATTTATTTGCACTAATGTCAGTTGCTTCAATATCACCACCGCATTTTCACCTTCTGGAATACACGGCTTGAGGATATTTGCACATTTGGCCTCTGTTTTTTTCAAAGCGCAAGTGTGAGCGCGGCATTGTTTTCCTTTCAAGAGGATCAGGACGGGGGATGTGGATCAGCAGGCTTGCTGTGGACACCTCCCAGTGGGCACATGCCCCCAGAGCTTTCATGTCAGAGAAGCCGTGTGATAACAACTGTCTCAAGGAGGCAGCAGGAGTTTGGGTGCGTTGCTAATTCGAGATCCCTCAAGGGGAAGCCCCCAACTGTGTGAGTTATTTTAAGACTTCAAAGCGTTCTCCCTCATGACTGATCATCCCTTTCCCATACTAGGAGAGATAGAGCCTCTGCTGAAACTTCTCTGGATCTCTGAGTTCCTCCTGGAAAGCCTGAAGGGAAAAAGCTCGTGGCTTTGGTTTACAAAGCTGCATTTCCTCCCACATTGACCCCTTCTCCTCCCTCACAAATCTCCAGCAGAGCAGCGGCCAACCTTGCACAGACACAAACCCCAAGTTGCCCCAGAGACAACGGTGGAGACAAAGGGCCAGTCTGGCTCTCTTGCTGGTGGCACCGTTTGAAAAGGTCACACAGAGACTGTGGCTTGACAGGCTGCTTTGAAAAATGCTAATAATAGGCTGGCCATGGCTCTGGGTGCATTAATTAGGCTGAGAACAAGCTAAAGCCTTTCTGCAGCAAACAACCTTCATTCCTCTTTTTCTTTTCTCTTTTTCCCTTTTCTTTCCTCTGNTCTTTTTTCCTTTCATTTTCTCCTTCTCATTGTCCTTCTTGTTCTTCTCCTCTTTCTCTTTCTTGTTCTTCTTTTTCTTCCTCTTTTCTTCTTCTTCTCCTTTTAATTCTCTCATTCTTCTTTTCTTCTTTTTCTTCTCTCTTTCCTTCTTTTCATTCTTCTTTTTTTATTTTTCTTCTTTTCTCTTTCCCCTCCATCTCCTCCCTCTCCTCTCCTTTCCTTTCCTTTTTCACCACAGTGTTTATTTTTGATATTTATGTCCACACGTGTGTGCTGATACCTCTTTATAAACATTGCTCTGCCCCAAAATAGCTGCTCCTTTCTGCTTCAGCAGCTTCAAGCACACCCGTGAGCAGTTCCACAACCTCTCTGAGAGCAGCACCGTCACAACCCGGACGTGCAAACCGAGCCATTGGGCTCCACCCTTCAGAGCTCTGCCTCGGGATGGCTCAGAGCATCGTGGCACGTGCACAAGGTGCCCAAATTTAGGTCTGGGTCCAGATGGGCTATAAGCAAAATGGGACACACAGAGCACGGGTTTTGAGGTTTGGAGCATCTCAAGTGCATCGGAGGCCAGGTAGAGGGAAGGGGATCCTGGAGCATCCCGTGGGAATTACAGCCAGGTGGAGCAGCCAGGTGCTATAGAGGTGCTGGGCTGAAAGCAGCAGCGTGACAATTGTAGGGGCACATCTGGAGCACCTCCCTGATGGAGACAGGCTGAGAGAGCTGGGTGGTTCCTCCTGGAGAAGAGAAGGTTCCAGGAAGACCTCAGAGCCCCTTCCAGTGCCTAAAAGGGAAGGGCCTTACAAAAAGGAGAGAGAGGGACTTTTTATACAGGCAGATGTGGCAGGAAAAGGGGCAACAGTTTTAAACTGAAAGATTTGGATTGAATGTTTGGATTAGATATCAGGAAGGAATTTACTCAGAGGGTGGGCAGGCCCTGGCACAGGCTGCCCAGAGAAGCTGTGGCTGCCCCATCCCTGGAAGTGTCCAAGGCCAAGTTGGACAGGGCTTGGAGCAACCTGGGATAGTGGAAGATGTCCCTGTCCATGCTGAGGATCAGAACAAGATGATCTTTAAGGTCCCTTCCATCCATTCTCTGATTCATTCTATAATCTGCAAGGAATAGCATGCAAGAGGGATGGCAAGATACCAGCAGAGCCCAGAGCATCTGGAGGGAGATTTAAATCCCAGAAATGGGCTCAAATAACAAAAACTGAAATAACTTTATACCTTTTGCAATCAAGAAAGCCTCATTGTTTTGAGTCAAATTCCAGAGCCACGCTGGGAATTGTTGGTCCAGCAGTTTTCATTTACTGCCGTGTAAAACTCAGGCCAAACACTGACAGGTTATTTATGACCCTTCCTATTCCACACAACCCCTTTTTTCTTGTTGACACACTGTGTTTTGTTAGTGGGGGGGTCTGGAGCACTTTAAAAACACATCCACAGGAAACCCTTTGGTGGATCAGTGTTAATCCCTGAGCAGAGGTTGTGGTGAGCAGGAAAGCTGGGTTGGTGCAAAGGTTGGATTTGGGGGACAGTGGAGGTGACAGACCTCTGTGTTTGGGGGTGTGAAATGCCCCACCACACACCCAGGTGTACGTGACCCCCCAGCAGGGATCTGGCTGGACTCAAGGGTGTTGATCCTTCTTTCAGATAACTTGATTGTGGTTGCACTGTACGATTTTCCTGCCTCAAGCGACCGTGACCTGGAGCTGGTCAAGGGGGAGAAACTCCAAGTCCTCTCCAAGTAAGTGACCTTCTGGCAGAAGGAAGCTCAAAGATGAGCATGGTGAAGCTGGGAAAGGGGGAACCTTGGGGTCAGACACCAATTTGCAGCTCATCAGAGCTGAGCTTTGCTTCAGAGTGTGACTGTGGGTACCTTCTTCTCTCTGCAAGATGGGGAAGGTGACACTTGCATGGGTCACAGATGCTCTGAGGTTGCATAATGTCATCACCTGGACAGTACTGGGACCTTGCTTGCTGTCAGTGCCTGAGGGTGCAGAGGCAGCATAAATAACAACAAAAAAAACTAGCTCCTGTCCTGTTTCATATTTTGTGCTGATCGTGCTTTTGCAAAGGATGTGGGTTGGGTGTAGTCAGAGGAAAGGACAGAATCGAGCCAGAGAGATGTGCGGTTTCATTTCAGCTTCTTGTCAAACTCACACAGAAGAGGCCAACTCCATAACAGGGCAGAGGTGGGCTTGGGTCCCCCAGGCCTTGTAGGGCTGCTCCATCCCTCACTGCTCTGTGGGGTGGCCTCCAGAGGTGACATTTCTCACACAGACACCATGGGCTGGAACCCAGGGGCAGGGAGATGGAGAGCCCGTGACGTGGGGATGGCCTTTGGTGACAGCTGTGTCTCAGCCAGCAGTGGGAGAGCGAAGCGAAGTGTCTGGCAGATAAAGGAAGGAACAAAAAGGGCCCCCAGCGCCCCTATGACAGGGACAAAATAAACCCACAGTGACCCAGATTTCCCTCCTCTCACTTGAGGCGCGTAGCAAAGGTCTGTGGTCATTCTGTAGAAAGACTGTCACCTCCAGAAGTCCCTGAGACGCCAACAGCATTCAACCTGCTGGTGGCCCTAGGGAACCCAGAGGGAACTGTAGAGTGGATTAAGGACCCCTAATGTTTTTGCAACGCTCTGAACCCCACGATCTGCATTCTCACAGCCTCACTTTGTCCTGGAGCCTCCTCTGGGCACTCACAATCTTTCCTCTAATCCCTTTGCAGCGACGGGGACTGGTGGCTGGCAAAGTCCCTCAGCAGTGGGAGGAAAGGTTACATCCCCAGGAACTTCGTTGCACAGGTGGACAGCTTGGAAGAGGAAAAGTAAGTGTGAAAGCTTATGAACCCTGTCTCTCAACAAGCTACAGGAAGAGCTTTACTTGATGGATGGCAGGAAGATGTCGCTGCTGGGCTGGATGGCAAGAGGTCTTTCCATCATCCCAAACAACGCTGCCCAAAAGTTCAGGAGAAGTTTTAAGCACTGTATGGGTGTGGAGAAGGGATGAGGAGAAGGGATGATGTTGTTATGGGGAGAGATTTGGCAAAGACCCTTGTCCCATTGATTGCACCCACGGTGGAAAACGAGGGTTTGGGGGAGAGAACGTAAAGGATACGTTTGCACTGGTAAATCAGCAGTGCCAGGGATCATGTTCTGGTCCCACTGGGCCAATCCACCCACACACAGTGTTAAACTTCCTCAGCCTTCAGGAGGGTATCCATATGTAAACTGGGAATCTCTCTGGACGGGTGCATTGATCCAGGTCTCGGATGTGCCAGGGATCACACCAACAATTTATCAGGGCAGACAACTGAGTGCGGTGCCCAGACCCACAGCCTGCTGCTGGTTTTTTCCACTAGCTCAGATGCAGCCTTCCTGCGAGGAAGACGGAAAGACTTGAGCCAAAAGAGTTTGCTACGTCTGTAATACAAGCAGCAGAAGAATTTTTCTTCCACGACTTCTCCTTTTTGTCATTCAGCTATAAATGATCAGTCCTGCCTGCAATCTCCCCTTGGAGGGACCCAACCATCACTGAATTCAGCAACTGTTTAGCAGCACACGGAAATGTGGTTGAGATATAAGGGGGTTTTTTTATCCAAACTTACACTTCTGTTGTGTACAGGGTCCTGCACATCCCATCTGTTCCCTGCTCTGTCTGAATTTCCAGGTTGTGAAACAAGCCCAAAGTGACCAAAATGTGGTGTTAATCTACCAAAACCAGTCCATTACTGTCACTTTCCAGCAGATAAAAAAACTATTTGCTGGTAAAAATAACCCTCAGTTTCACAATGTAATGGCACAAAAAAACCCTAAAAAATCCAAACCAAACCAAGAAAAAAACCAAAAACCCAAGACAAAACAAAAAATACAATAATAAAAAAAGAACTAACTGGAAATAATTCCCTTTTTTTTTTTTTTTTCCTTCAGAGCTTCTCCTTTTCACGTGTTAATTTTGCCTTCTCTCTCCCCCAGGTGGTATTTTAGAACTCTGAGCAGAAAAGATGCTGAACGGCTGCTCTTGTCTTCTGGTAACAAAGTTGGCTCTTTCCTTGTCCGAGAGAGTGAAACCAGCCAAGGTGAGAGCCCCCGAGAGAAGGCAACTCCTTGTTATTGCCAGGGCTTGGGAAACCTGCCACACCTGAGCTGCAAAGTGCAGCTGTGTCTGAGTTTTATGGATGTGGCTGGGTGAAAGAGATCTTTGAAATAATAATTCCTAGACTCAGCGAGGCTGTAGAAGCGAGCTGGGGGGTTTGGAGGGTTAAGATTTACTCAGGATGACACTCATTTGTGTATTTCTGGTTGTGGAAAGAGTGGCTTTTGCCACCACAGTTCATGGCAGAGACACAGGAACATGAATAAGCACGGAAGATTTTCCAAAACAAGGTGTAGGGGTTTTCTTTTCTGTCTCTTCCCAAGGAAATGTTGTATTTTTTTGGCAAAAGGAGATAGTTTTATGCACTCTTGAAGAAGTGTTTGCAACAGAAACTCGCAGAATTTTGGACAAAGCCTTTTAGTGGAGCGTTTTTCCAGGGGAAACATGTTTTTTCCTGATAATGTGTAGCAAGGGGAATACATACAAACCAGAACTTCTGGAAGGAGACAGCCTGGAGCAGGAAAGGTGGATTCATTCCCTTTGATATGAACGTGCCTGCTTTCTGAAGACATGACCCAATGAAGATGGACAGGGCAGAGCATTGTGCTCACTTCTCTTGGGCAGTGGATATAGTTATTAACCATAATACTGAATCATATAATTGCAATTTCCATATTCTCTGCTGTTAATTTGTGAAGTCTGGAAGTTAGTTTGGGTTGCCCTATGGGAATTTCTTATTGTTTCTTTCCTACATTTTTTCTCCTTGCTTCCTCTGGGCCAGCATGTGTGTTTACATGGAGGAAATGATGCTTATGGTGGTCCCATGGGTTCTGCTCTGCTCTGAACCAAATCCATACAGTAGTTCAGGAAAGTATTTCTAGCTGTGATTCGGTTTCTTTGCTGTGAAATGGATACAGAACCCTCTCACCTACTGTAGCTTCTCCTCCCTCCTTTCTTGTCTCTTGGAATTTCTCCCTCTGCCCCGTGCCCGGGCTCGCCTCCACAACCCCTGCTGAGCTGCTGCCAAGCAGGAGGGTTGCTTCCCATGAGGATTTGCAGCTTTCAGAATTTTTAAGGAAGACTCAGGTCAGGAAACATTGAAGAGACTTGTGTCTGGGCATTTCACTTACAGGTCACTTGTTCTGTTGTATCTTGGTTTCCCTGCTACCTTTGTGGTGCCTTTGCAATCTCAGGCTTGGACTAGTCACCACGTGCTGCTCTTCTGTTTATCCCCTTCCCACTCTGCCTTGGTTTGCTGGGATATTTGTGGAGCTGTCATTGCAGCCAGGAAGGGCAGGGAGTAACACACGTGCCATCGACAAGCCCACCAAACACTCATGTGTTGTATCTGAAGGTCTGGGAAGGAGTGAGATGCTCTGCCCACACATGATCCTGGTCTTCATGGCATCTCTAGATGCTACACATAGATGGGATCAGACCTTCCCCTACACTTGTTCAGGACAATTGGCCCAGATTTCTGCTTGCCACGAGCTGTAAACACAGCATGGAATAATTCCCTGCATTTCTCTGGGCTGTGGATGGGTCTAGGTCACACAGGGCTCAGACAGAGGTGGTGCAATCCTGAGATTCAAGGAGAAATAACCAGATTCTTAATACTCTGCTCTCTAGAGAATGGGGCTGTGTGATATCTGCGTTAGCAGGTGTGGTGGGTTCCCCTTCATGGAAGCCCCATGTTAGTCCCAAATGCTCAGAGATCAGCTTCTGCTCTGAAACGTGACTCTCACCTGTGCCCCCTATTTAGTGTAAAATATGGCTGTTGTTCCTACAAACACCTCATCCTCTGAATCATCCTGTACTCTCAGCTTCTACCTGAGCACCCTGTGCTTTAGGATGCCTGAATGGCTGTAGTGACACTCTTTGATCCATCTTAACCACAGCTTCCTCCTCTGTAAAGAGAAGGGGAGAAAGAAAGCCCTGCATCTCCAAACGTGCTGTGAAGCTTAGTTCACTAGTGTAAAGCACCCTGTGACCCACCAAGAGATGTCCACATCAATGTCATGGAATTAGCCTTGCCCTTCAATCCCCACAGGTTCTTTCTGTTTTCCTTCCCCATGACGTGTGTTTTCATTCACTTAGCACATCACCAGCAAAATTTGACCTTCAGTGCCGAGTGCTGGGTTGAGCTAATCCCCATTAGCTGCTTAAAGTGGAAGGTGATTGTCTCACACTGGGCTGTCCCAGGCACAGCAGGATGGATTCTGCACCCTGCCTAAGAGCAGCACCTATTCCCAGCTCATCCTAAGCAGAGGCTCATTTTGCTCGTGGTTTAAGACACAGAAACTCTGCAAACCTGGGGGCAAACATTTTGCAGAGTCTGTGAAAGGCACGTTCAGCATCCTGGGAAGATGGGAAAATGGAGAGAGTGTGGGAAGCACACCAGTAGGCAGAGAATCACAGAATGTGCTGAATTGGAAGGGACTCACAAGGATCATCGAGTCCAGCCCTTAGCCCTGCACAGGAACATCCCCAAGAGTCACACCTTGTGCCTGAGAGGGTCATCCAAACACTCCTGGAGCTCTGGCAGCCTCGGTGCTGTGCCCACTGCCCTGGGGAGCCTGTTCAGTGCCCACCACCCTCTGGGGGTAGAACCTCTTTCTAATTTCCAAACTAACCCTGCCCTGACACAACTTCAGGCCATTGCCTGGGTCCTGTCCCTGGTCCCCACAGAGAAGAGATCGGTGCCTGCCCCTCCTCTGCCCCTCACAAGGAAGGTGTAACTGCAATGAGGTCTCCCCTCGGTCTCCTCCAGTCCGAACAGACCAAGGTAATTCCAACATTTGGGAATTGTGAATCCATCAGTGGAGCACCAGCCTTGCCGAAGCTGCTGCAAATAAACCAATGTCCCCCTGAAGTAACAATCATTCCAAAGCCTGCAGGAGCACATTCCCACAGCTGTGCCGAGTCACGAGCTCCTGGCTCCCAGCAGGACTGTTGGGTCTGTGCTCCCAGCAGGAGGGACCTCGCTGAGCCCAGCCACTGCATCCAGCTGAGCTCCTGCATTCCCATCAAGAAGGAGTTAGGAGGCTGATAGAGCTGTAGGAGATGAGGATGCCACATGTGGTGGGACTCAGTCTGAGGATCAAAATGTAGATGGAACAGCCTGAGCTCGCACTGTAGCCAGTGGGGATTGATTTGGTTGTGAAATCCTGAGCATCATAGAGCCATCTCCAGGTGCTCCATGAAGAGGTGGGGTTTTGAACCCTATCTGCCAAACCCATGCAGATCATAGATTCACAGAACCACAGAATGGTTTGGGTTGGAAGGGATCTTTAAAGGTCATCTGGTCCAACCCTTCTGTAGCAAGCAGGGTCTTCTTCCACTCTCCCAGGTTGCTCCAAGCCCTGTCCAACCTGGCCTTGGACACTTCCAGGGCAGCCACAGCTTCTCTGGGCAGCCTGTGTCAGGGCCTTACCTCCCTCATTGTGCCAGGGCTTCTGAAGTGCTACCAAACACCCGTGTTTGCACGACCAAATCATCTTCCTGTGTGATGTGAAGTTGAAACTAACCCTCTACATCTTCTGCTGCTGCTTTCCACACAAAGCTTTGAACAGAAAGGACCTGAACACCCTTGCAGGATGGTTTTGGGATCTCAGATTTGGAACAGGAGGGCCTGACACCCAGAGCTTTCCAGGGCAAGATATAATTGTGCTCATGGGGCTCTAGTGGAAGGTGTCCCTGTCCATGGCAGGAGGTTGGAATGAGATGAGCTTTAAGGTCTCTTCCAACCCAAACCACTCTGTGATTCTGTGAAGAGAGAATTGAAGCTTTTCCAGCCTCAGTGCTTTGCCTTTGCACAGCATCTCCCAAGAGCACAGTAACCAGCCATGGAGAATGACAGGGAAGCTCTGCCACACTCACCCCAGGAACTAAATTGTGTCTTGGGGTGAAATACAGCATTGGCTCTAATGACAGCGGGAGGATTGACACTGGTAGGAGGAAGCTGAGAGATTGGTCCTGTCACCCTTTGAAGGGTCCGTGGGGTCTGGAAAGCAGGTCCTGCAGGAGAGAAGGTATTTTGGGTACAACCCCCCTAAGAAACAGAACAGGTCTCTGCTGACTCTTGGCCCCCAGGCACACCCTTGCAGCCATGTTAGTCATTAATTCCTGAACTCTCTTCTGCAGAATTGTCTGTTTTCAGTGCAGCTGCTTTCACACCACGTTTGGCTCCTTCTCTGAGCAGTCCTCACCCTGTAAAAATCCCACACAAACCCCAAGCCGTGTCCCAGGCATGCAAAGCACCCTCTAGGGCTTGTGCCATAGGAGCCCAGCTCTGATGGGCTGCAGCCTGACCTGCACAGAATTTCAATGTCTTTGAAATTAAAACAGCATCATAATCCTCTTCAACAGCAGGAATAGAAGTTAATAATAGTAGCAGAAATAATAATAATAATAATAATAATAGTAGTAGTAGTAGTAGAAATAATAACAACACTAACAATAGTAATAGAAATAATTATAATAATACTGATGATGATAATGATACATAGGTGTTGTCATCTCGTATTCTTCTTCTTCACAGTCATAGAATAATTTAGGTTGGAAAAGACATCAAAGATTAAGTCCAACCTTTGACCTTAATGTTTATTACCATTATTTTGGAACTTAGGGCCATGTGGGTACCACAGAGGAGCTAGAGGTGGTCTGGGGCCAAGTACTAAGTAGCATGAAGGTGGCTCTTAGACTCCGGCAGGACTTGTGCTGCCCTGCCCTGCAAACACAATTCCCAGGAGCACCTCTCTGCACCCACCAGGGACCAAAAATCACTCCTTGGGAAAACATCCTGAGCTGTGCAGTGAAGTTTGGTGTCTAAAACACGTCCTACAAAAACGAGACATTCTTTTGCCCTTCCCTTGAGGTTTTATTGCCATGTTGTA
Organism: Sclerurus mexicanus; assembly: GCA_013396755.1. Lineage (NCBI taxonomy): Eukaryota > Metazoa > Chordata > Aves > Passeriformes > Furnariidae > Sclerurus > Sclerurus mexicanus. The sequence goes on along the minus strand of VWZF01002307.1, from coordinate 235,815 downwards.
GATGTTTCTCAGTTGTTCAGCTTCAGGACTGATAAAACCAAGAGCTTCTCAGTCTGTCTTCTGCCTGACACTCAGGGTGAAGGAGTTTCAGGAGAGTGCACTTTCAATTTGAGGCTCTTTCACTCTGCATTTAACCCAGCAGGTTTTTCCTTGAACTTTATACCACCAGATCATGTAGTCTGGTCTCTATAGGAAGTAAGTCCCCTCAAAGGGATTCCTGGCACTTGGAAAAATTTTAGACTCTCCCAAACTCTGCTTGTAAATGTTTACAATCACTGCAACAGAGCAAACACCCACAGAGGAGGTTTTCTTTTGCTGCCTTTTATAAATGCAAACAGTGTAGGGACACAGTGTAGGGATGGAGAAGCAGCAGCCAGTGAGTGTGTTATGTTAGCAAACTTTCCCCTCCCATTCAGGATTAGGGTTTCAGAGTCACTGTGGACAGCCCTGCTTCTGCTTATGGTCCTGCATGACAGATCCATACTTTTAAACATATACAGCCTTGCCTTTGCAGACATTAAAACAGGCAGTCTATCAACCCAAGGTGACGTATTAGACTTACAACAGCCCAGCTTGTAACAACTTACTCCGTAAATATGATCCAGACAAAGGGAAAAACCCACTGCTTAGACTGTGTTGAATCACGCTGACATAGGCTGGGAGTTCTGCTCAGCAGCAACACCTAGTGATGCTTTTGTGCACTAAAAACCAACCCTATGGCTTAGATTCTCCTGGAGGGAACAGCAGGTTGGAGCAGTGGATCGTTGAGCAGCTTCCTTGAGGTTAAAAGGCACGTGATTCCAGATGGGAATCTCTACATGTGACCTGGCCACAGCCACAAGTTTATGGCTTAACAAGGCAATTCTCATGAACCACCCTCCTGTACCTCCCAACTAAACCACTGACCTTGGCACAAGGTTTATAAGGGATAACAAGGACACAGGGGCCTTGCATAATGCTGAGAAGGGACACATATTTCTTGACCTTATTACTCCCACCAAAATTCTCTTTGTGCTGGTGGGGTGGTCCAGCTCCTCCTCAGCCCTGTGTTTCTACAGACTGGTGTGACTGCAGTCACTTTTTTCATCCAGATGAAAATGGCTTTAAATGGCTTCTCACTGCCAGAGGGCAGGGTTAGATTAGATATGAGGAAGAAATTTCTGACTGTGAGGGTGGGCAGGCCCTGGCACAGTTGCCCAGAGAAGCTGTGGCTGCCCCATCCCTGGAAGTGTCCAAGGCCAGATTGGATGGGGCTTGGAGCCACCTGGGCTAGTAGAAGGTGTCCCTGCCCACTGCAGGGGGATAGAACTACACAATCTTTAAGGTCCCTTCTGATCCAAACCATTCTGTGATTTCATGATTCCATGAGGTGCTGGGGTTAACAGAGGTCAGATAGGAGATATGAATCTGGAAAAACCATCACGAACTAAGGAGCATCTGATTGCTCTTTCTGGAGATGTGCTGTAGATTCCAGCAGTGCTTCCATGGGGTTGTTGGCCATGGCATAGGCAGGTCATACTAACCAAAGCCTTGACAGGGCCAGCTGAATTCTGGTGAACCTTTATCCTCTCCACTTGCCTTGGAGAGAGGGAAGTGTGTGGCTCTGAAGGCCTGACAAGGCATCAGCAAGAGCTGGGGAGGGGTGTCTGCAGCTTTAGACAGCTGAGGAAAGCAGAGGTAGCTTGTCCCTGATGAGGGTGCTGGTTGTCCTCACAGTTCCTTCTGCTCCTTCTCCAGGTGCCTATTCCTTGTCCGTGAGAGACAGCAACTCTGCCCAGAGGGACACCGTCAAACACTACAGGATCCGCTCCTTGGATGGAGGGGGGTATTACATCTCCCCCAGGATGACTTTCTCCAGCCTGCCAGAGCTCATCCAGCATTACAGCCGTAAGCTGTTTGCCTTCCCTAATGGGTTTGTGTCCTAGAAGGAACTGGGGACAGAGGGAGGAGAGGCTTATGAGACACCCCTTCTTCTCCACCCACTGTCATGGACCAGGTGTGTTCCTACAAGCAGAACTTGGACACCCATGTCCTGGTTTTCATCCTGGGGAATTGCAAGAGTGGGCTCTGCCCCCAGCCCCAAAATCAGGGAGTCTCCCATAAGGAAAGGAAAGAGCTGAATGCTGTTGGGATTTGCAGGAGGGATGCTTGGGAAGCAGGGTTTGACCTTGCTGGGCAGGATAATTTGCTCCTCTGTGGCTTCCTTTGAACTTTTTCATTTCATTGGGTCCACTCTGGGTGCCTTGATCCCTGTGGCTGAAACATTTTGAGGAATCATAGAATTATTAAGGTTGGAAAAGCCCTCTAAGACAGAGTCCGACCATTAACCCAGCACTGCCAAGGCCACCACAAACCCACGTCTCCAAGTGCTACATCCACACAGACTTTAAATCTCTCAGGGATGGGGACTCCATCACTGCCCTGTGTGGTTGTGGAGTTTTCCTGGCATGTATAGACGGAGGAGGAGGAGGACTAGGGAGAAGCTCTGCCATCCCGTTGAACTGCCCTGTGCTTCCTCCTCACACAGAGAGAGGGGATGGCCTGTGCCAGCGCCTCACAGCTCCCTGCATATCCCTGGTACCCCAGAGACCCTGGGCACAGGATGAATGGGAGATCCCACGGGAGTCCCTGAAGCTTGTGAAGAAGCTGGGCAGTGGGCAGTTCGGGGAAGTGTGGATGGGTGAGTATCATTTCCTCAATTCCAGGGAAGAAATAAGTGAAGAGAGGAGATGGAAAGCCCTGTTTCTCTAAGACGAGGCTATTCTGGGAGTGGGAATCCTTAAGTATGGACACACATTTATGAGGACACACACGGCAGGAGTTGCTGTATCCCTGGAAAGGACTGGACAGCTTGTGTTTGCACAGATCAGTGGCTGAGCAAGGGTTTCACAAGCTGGATACGTGTGATGGGTGTGGAAGTAACTATACTCATCTCCTGAAAAATGCTCTTATTCTTCCTATGAATCCTGAGCATGGCTGTAGGATCCTAAGTTACCCACAGCAGGGTACCTGGGTGACATCTCCCCAGTTTTTCTGCTTCCCTGTTCCGCTTCATAACCCAGATCTGAATCCCTTATGCCTTCCTGCCCACTGCTAATCAGTGGGAGAGGAAGTGGAGTGAGCTCAGCTTCCTTTGCTGTCCTCTTTGTGGTTACTGGTTGTCGTGGCAATTGAGATTGTGGACAGGACCAGGCTGAGTCAATGTCCTGACTGAGGAGTCCTACCTTTTTTCATGGCATTTGGAGCATTTGAGAGCCCAGCTGGTGGGAGGCCCCAGGGGTTTCACCCGGAAAGAGCCGTGCAGGGCTGGGAGGACTGTGTGAGGATGGGCTCATTCCATGGGAATGCACCACCCGGAGCAGGAATGATCTCTCATGCAACCAGTTGTGTCTCCCTTCTCCTCTCATACGCGCTGGCACTGGGATTTACCATGTGTTCCCTTCTGAGAGATTCAAGCTGTTGCTGTAGTTTTCTGCTCCCTGATCCATGAGCTCTTCTTATTGCACAACCTGGTAGAGCCCACAGAGAGCCCAAAATTCCAAAAGGAATCATTATCTCTCTGCAGGCTACTACAAGAACAACATGAAGGTGGCCGTGAAGACCATGAAGGAGGGCAGCATGGATCCTGATGCCTTCCTGGCAGAGGCAAACTTGATGAAGAAGCTCCAGCATAACAAACTGGTCCGGTTATACGCAGTGGTCACCAAGCAGCCCATCTATATCGTGACAGAGTACATGGCCAATGGTAAGAACCCTCACTGAATTCTTTGGAGGAGGGTTTTGTACCAAATCTATAAGCAGAAGGACTAAGAGACAGGAAAGGGACTCTGGGTGATAAAACAAAGCTTCACATGATGGTGATGCTCCATTCAAAGAGTATTTAAAGTTCTCATCTCCACTGTTCCTACTGCAAATTTGTTTCAGATTTTTAGTCCCCTCGTGGTGAAATTGTCCTTTCTTTTTGCCCCTCTTGTCTATAAGGATCGGAGTGATGAATACCCAGCAGTTTGCAAAAGGTCTGTACAAAACAGAGGAGAAATTGAGCTGAGTTTGGGGACTTTCCTAATGGAAGATGCTCCAGCAGACACCCATTCTGATTCCTTGGATTTTCTCTAGGATGCAGAGAGATTTGTTGCCCATATTCTGGGAAGCACCAGGGAAAACAAATGCACAGACTTATTCAGAAGAGTTTCAGCAGTGTCTCCTCTTTCGCAGGGTGTTTGCTGGATTACTTGAAGACAGAAGAAGGAAGCCAACTGAACCTCCCCAAACTCATTGACATATCTGCTCAGGTCAGTGAACAACCACTGGGAAAAGGGCTTGTTATTGCCTCGGCGAAATTCTTCTGAGTCTGAAGTATCTCAGGGTGTGGATTTCAGGGAGAAAAACAGCTCCTCCTGGTGTGTTCTCTTAGGATTTGTCTTCAGCCCTCTCGTATTGATGGGAATGTGAGCTCAGCAAAGCTCAGCTGTCCTTAGGATTGCCCCCAGGCAGCTCAGTGCAGTGCTAGAGATCTAGAGTTTGGGGTTTTGGGGGGGAGGGACTTTGGTTTGTTTTGGTCTGTTTTTATTTGCTTTGCTTTTTCTGGCCTGCTGGGCAGGGAACAAGTTTGTTTCTGTTTTTAACAAAAAGGAGAAAAAGCTCAACAAACAGATTTTTAATGCAGACACACACTGGCTTTCAGCAGTTTTTCCCTTCTGATGATGAAGCACAAAGGATATTCCAACCCTCAAATCTGGAAATATTGTTCCTTATAAGAAGAAACCTTTACTTTTGTAGGGTCATTTCCCTATAAGCATCCCCAGCCCATAAATCTTAATAGTTGCAGCTGCACCATAACTTTTTAGTCCACAAGTGCCTCTAAACACAAATAGATCAAAATTAGGGAAACCCCATGAAGGATGAGAAGGACAAAATCACTCCATGTTGGTCCTAGCCAGCTCTTGACAGGGTTTGGCTCACTCAGAGCAAAGTTAGGCTATTTAGGAAATACTAGGGGGAAAAAAACATGAAGCATTAATAGGCTGGATACGACTGAATGAAGGTCTGGGATTTATCCATAAGATCACTCATCCTCTCTGTGTCAGAGTGAGCCTGAGGAAATATTGTGTAAAGGCTGGTTGGCTGGTTCCAGCCACCATACAGAGGTGGGTTTTTTTAATTAATTAAAAAGTGGAGAGCCTTAATATTTGAGCAAATATTTTATGACAGCAAAAGATTTTCCTTCTTGCTTTAACCAGGATCAAAGTATTTATCTACTTTAAAGCAGTGCCACTTTCTGTCATTTTTACTTTGCACTGTTCAAGGGAGTGGAGAGGAAAATGTTTGTGTTCCTTCCTTCTTCACTGCTGATAAATCTTCTATATCTGCAGCTTTATCACTGTTGCTTGTGAAAGGTTACAGGGCCAACTGCACACTCCCTGCTTAGGATCTTTCTCTTAATTTCTTCCCTCCTCTCTTTACCTCCTCACTTTCCTCCCTCCCTTTTTCATTCCTTCCCTTGAAAGTTACAGCCTGAGGTGTGTCTTAAGTTCCTGAGGATAAAGAAAATGATACAAATTCATATTATGGAGCCCTTGGGTTTAGTGGGAGCATTCCCCAGAATTTGGTTTGATGCTTTTCTGTGCAAGAGGAATTTGCTGCAGCCAGAACAATCTGCACAGGGGTGACCCAGAGCAATGTTACAGAATCACAGAACGGTTTGGCTTGGAAGGGACCTCAAAGCTCATCTCCTTCCACTGCCCTGCCATGGGCACGGACACCTTCCACTGGCCCAGGTTGCTCCAAGCCCTGTCCAACCTGGCCTTGGACACTTCCAGGAATGGGACATCCACCACCCCTCTGGACAAACTGCACCACACACCAGGACCAGAATAAGTGAACCCACACCAAACTGCCCCACCCCAACAATGTAATAACCCATAGAAGTCACCCACAGCATGGGGGTAGGAGGGATTTTGCCCATCCCTGAGGAACGGGCATCAATTGAAAGGACAGTTTTCCTCCTTCCCTCTCCTGCCCCAGCACCACCTCCCCAGAGCAGGGACTCAGACATTCAGAGGGTACCTCCAGGAGGAGCAGGAGGAGGAAAAGGGCAGCCTATTGAGCTATTTTGCAATGTGCTTATCTGTGGTGCTGGGTTGACATCACAGCCCAAAAGGCACCCAACCCTCTCAAGCGCAATGTTTGATCCAATGACATCTGTCAGAGCTAAAATTAGAAATCTCTGGCCTGATGCATTTGATCCTGTGGTCAGTCTTCAGAGTAAATGTTTGAAAACACCCTGGGCTGGAGCAGGCCCATCAGCAGGTACTATCTCATTAACATCAGGACAGGAAATTACATCAATTCTTCCATTTTCCACTGCAGCAACCAGCACTTGTGCTGGAGGGGTGTTGACACAGGTTAGCAATGCAGCATTGGAAAGTACGAGTTAGTATCCTGTTTAAAACCACATGTAAGCTCAGATATTGATGTGAATCTGACTGGAGTGGAAAATTTCTCTGCCCTCACGCACAGGCACTTCAAAGCTCTAATAGGTGCTACCCACTGCTAACAGGGGCTGCACAAATCCATCCCCCTTCCCAGTAAATGCCTAACCCAAATCTCAGGCTCAACCTTGCAATCCGTGTTTTCTCTCAATCTTTCTTTTCAAGCTGCCAGCGCTCATCAATAAAATATTGCTGCTGTCATTTATAGAGGCTCATCACACACCAGGCACCTTGATTGGATAGCAGGAAAAAATTCTTCCCTGTGAGGGTGGGCAGGCCCTGGCACAGGTTGCCCAGAGAAGCTGTGGCTGCCCCATCCCTGGAAGTGTCCAAGGCCAAGTTGGATGGGGCTTGGAGCAACCTGGGATAGCAGAAGTGTCCCTGCCCATTGCAGGGGATTGAAAGTAGATGATCTTTAAAGGTCCCTTCCAATGCAAACTACTCTATTACTCTATGATTAGGTTTTTTCTTTTCTTAGTTCACATTTATTCTGGAGTGTTTATGATTAAAATCCCCACCAGAGAGGAGAGACTTGTGGCAGAAACCGGGAATCCAGTGATGTGGTTTCAACTTTGCTTTCAGCTTTCTGCCTGTCGCTGCAGACACAGCTCACGGCTGTAACTCCTGAGCAAAACAGAGAGTGATGTTTCTGCTCGGCTTGATTTGTCTGCTCAAAGCTTTTCGTGGCTGGGTGTGCACTGGTAGAACTGAACACATGCCCATTTACATGGGAAATATTTATTTATTAATGGGTCTGTTTGTCTGGTGATCCACCTGCTCATCCACCCATCCATGGGGCACTTATGCATATCCACGCACACAGAGGCATATGAGCAACCCTGTGCTCTGTAAGGGTTGCAAAGAAGCAGCCAAGATAACTTGTTGCCATGGGGAGGTGGTGATGAAGACGGACTCTTCCTCCTCTCCCAGGTGGCAGAGGGGATGGCGTACATTGAGCGCATGAACTTCATCCACCGTGACCTGAGAGCCGCCAACATCCTCGTCTCAGAGACCCTCTGCTGCAAGATCGCTGATTTTGGCCTGGCCAGGATCATTGAGAACGAATACTTGGCACAGGAAGGTGGGTGTCCTTCCAGCAAGTTGCCCTTATCTCCCATCCCCTCGCCAAGATCCTGGGCTGGGATCAGGCACTGCCCGTGGTGTGGGACCTGAGCCCACATTGTTGCTGCTCTCAGCACCCAGGAAGGACACAGAGAAAGAAAGAGCCAAAAATTGGGTCCTAAGAGAGGCAGCAGCACTTGGGGACAATAAAGAACAAAGGAGGCTTGCAGAGGGAAATGGGAGAAAATCTGTCAGCACTGTTTTGGGGGGAGTCCTGCTGAATCTTGAGTTGGTTTGCTGGAGAAATGTGACCTCTGCTAATGAAACCTTCTGCCTGTGGCCATGTGCTCAGTGAGTCAGTCCAAAGGGAAGGAAACGGCAGAAGAACCTGGTCATTGCCCTGCAGAGGGGAGCTGGAGCCACACATCTGGACACAGTGGCATTTCCCCGCTGTCCCAGACAAACCAAGCCCAGACCAGATCAGGCCACTTCCATAACAAAGGGACAGCTTAGAAAACACAGAATTACAGAATCGTTAGGGTTGGAAAAGACCTCTAAGATCAATGAGCTCTGAGATTAAATTATTCAAATTGCAAAGAGATTTTATAGAGCATCAGGGAAACAAGCAGGAGTGATTGAAATAAAAGAATTAAGTGTGGCACAAGTGACACTTAGCAGAAGATTTTCAATTTTTGGTAATATGTTCTCTTCTAGAGTTGGGATGAAGCAAAAATTCCCCATAAAAGTATTCTGGTCAAAGAAAATTGAATAGATTAATTGATACTTTTTTTGTGAGATAGGAAACTTTCCTTCGATTTCCTGTCCCAAAACACTTTATGATACAAATCATACCCATTTCAACAAGCAAAACTATTTCAAAATACTAAAAGCTCCCAAATATAATTTGCAAAATGTCAGGAAGAGGAACTGTGACTTTGCTGCAAATTTTTAAGGCATTTTTTATCCTGGAGAGAAATTTTTATGAAATCACTATAATTATGTTAATCCCCAAAGGAGGTACTTTTCCAGTGGAAAACAGCTCCTATCAGCATTTTTCCAGCTAATTTTACTCTGAAATAGCAGCTGCCCCTCTGTCTGCTTTGAACAATTTTCACTTCATAGATTGCATTTCCGAGCCTCATCCATCAGTCAGAGTGTGAAGTGCAACAGCCAAGGCACTTCTTTCACACCCTGCAGTTGGATTTTCAGTCCTGAGAGGATGTGCATAATTAAAAATGTGGTTTCCTCTACAGCCTTAACACGATCGGTTCCCACTTATGAGGATGGTTTGGGTTGGTTTTCTGTTTTTTTGGTCTTAGCTAAACTGAAATAGCAATCTTATGGTCATTGGTGTCCACAGTGGGCTAAACAAGAACCTGGTGGACAAAACAGAACAGGAGTTATTTTGGTTTTAATATATATATGCAGCTTTAAGAACTGGAGAATTTATGTTTGTTGTATTGTTTATGCACTTTTGCTAAAACCAGCTCCCTTCCAGTGGGTGATTTCATAAAATCATAGAATACCAGGTTGAAAGGGTAGCTCAGGGATCATCTGATCCAACTTTTCTAGACAAGAGCCAGAGAAATCTGTACTGAATAAAATCCTACTGTTGTTACCCTCTGATAAAGCTGCCAGAGACATTGTTTGTGAGTCCCCCATCCATCTCTGGGCTCCCCAACATTAGAGGAACACTGAAGTTGTTGGAGCAGGTCCAGAGGAGGCCAATGGAGACAACCAAAGGGCTGGAGCACCTCCCCTGTGAAGAATCACAGAATCATAACCGACAGCCCCCAGGAACAAGGGATCAGTTCTGGGGAACTTCTCGCTGTGCCTGTGGCAGATGAGGGAGATGCTCTTACTCCAGGGGCTATTTCCCTTTGTTTCCTCCGGACAGGTGCCAAATTCCCGATCAAATGGACAGCGCCAGAGGCCATTAACTATGGAGTTTTCACCATCAAATCTGACGTGTGGTCCTTTGGGATCCTCCTGACAGAGATCATAACCTATGGCAGGACCCCTTATCCAGGTACAGTGCACTGGGAATACAGGATGAGCGTCCACGGACTACCAAGCACCTAGTGCTGTTTTGGGCTTGGAGGCACTTACTGAAGTGCACCCAGACACACCCAGCTGTCTCTTAGAATCACAGAATCATTTAAGTTGGAAAAAGACTCTGAGTCCAGTTATTAACCCAGCACTGCCCAGTCCACCACTAACCCATGTCTCCAGATGCCACATCCTCACATCTTTTAAATCCCTCCAGGGGTGGTGATTCAGCCATTTCCCTGTGCCAGGGCTGGACAACACTTTCAGGGAAGAAATTCTTCCTAATATCCAATTTAAACCTCCTCTGGCGCAACTGGAGACTGTTTCATCTTGTCCTGTTGCTTATTACATGCGAGAAAAGATCAACCTTCACTTGTCTTCACCCTCTTGTCAGGGAGTTGAAGAGAGTGAGAAGGTCCCCCCTGAGCCTCCTTTTCTCCAGGCTGAGCTCCCCAGCTCCCTCAGCCACTCCTGCTGTTCCAGCCCCTTCCCCAGCTCTGTTGCCCTTCTCTGAACATCCTCAATATCTTCCTTGTGAAGAGGGACCCTCCATGCTGGGTCTCCTTTTCTTAGGGTCCCACAAGCCTCAGTTATACCTGTGCTAAGCAAAACTTCTAGAAGGGACTCAGGGAGGGGCCAGAGGGATGGAGCAAGGAGCACAACCCTGAAGGAGGGATGGTTCCCACATACGTGAACCATCACAGACCCTGGTGCCCCTCCAGCTCTGCCTGGTTTTGAGCTGCTTCAAGCACCGACCTTCACCCCCAGGGTGCCGAATAACTCCTTCTGGGCTGTGTTTCCCTCCAGGCATGACCAACCCCGAGGTGATCCGCAACCTGGAGCGTGGCTACCGCATGCCCTGCCCGGACATGTGCCCCGGGGAGCTCTACAGCGTCATCCTGAGGTGCTGGCGCAGCAAACCCGAGGAGCGCCCCACCTTCGAGTACCTGCAGTCGGTGCTCGAGGACTTCTACACGGCCACGGAGAAGCAGTACGAGCCAGAGCCTCAGCAGTGAAGCCCCCCAGCACCTGGGCACGGGTGTGGAGGAATGCCAGCACCTGGCTATGGATCGTTTCGGGCTTTTCCCTTCCTCCCGTGCGCCGCCCATGATGCGCTTGGAGATGGGGAATGAGGAGGGACCCGAGGGAGGTGGATGCTGGCGGCTCTGTGGTTGTCACAGAGACTAAAAAGGTGGCTGAGAGATGTCACAGCTCCATTCTCGTCCTCCCTGGAGGTCTGTACCTACTTTGCAGACATCGTCTCTGCCATGAAGGGACAGCAAACTCCTCCGTGGCCCACCTGGATACAGAAAAACCCCTCAGCCCCGCAGCTGCAGCCCCGGGAAGACGGGACCATGGCCAGAGTGGTGGTAGCGGGGGTGCAGAATCTCTCCCCCACTTCTGATGCCACCGCTGGCAATAGTACAACCCCCTCCGTGCCATGTGCAGGGGTGGGAGCGTGTCCCGTCTGCACCTCCTTGGCCGCACCAGGCTCCCAAGCTCTGGAGAAATCTCTCCAGCGATGCCCCCGCTCCGCCCCAAGTCGTTAATAAAAAACCGGGTACGACCAATTCCCATTCCTTTATTCGGGCATCAGGGTGAGGGTGAGCCCCTGTGATTCCCGTGCCCACCGTCACCCCATGGAGAAGGGAGAGGCTGCGGGGCTCCCCGGGAGGCGCGGGGTGATGCTGGAGTGGTACCCGGGGCGGGATGTCGGGGATTCCCGAGGTGCAGCCCGCCGGAGGCAGGAGAGATGTTCGTTCTGTGGCCACGAGATGTCCCTCTCTCCCAGCAAATCCGGGCGGCTCCCGGGAATTAAAAATAAATATATTAAAATAGCTCAGAAATCCAAACCCTCCTTCTCGGCTGAGCCTTCACTGCACAAGCTCCTGGTGCAGCATCACGTCAGCCCCCAGTCCCTCTCAGTAACCAGCACCAGGAGGGTTCAAATGCCATTTCCATGGGTTTTGGTGCATCACCAACCTGCAGCTCCAGGGGAATGCCCACAACAGGCTGTGGGGTGGTCTCCAAACACGGGTTTCATAGAGGGGGGAGTGGAGAACGGGGAAATAAGGCACAAGATGGCACATGAAAGGGAGTGTGAGGACCACGGGAGTGAGCACCAGGCTGGGACAGCAGTGGAGTCTCCTTAAGGTTACAGTGCAGAGAAGTATCTCCCCAGGGTGTTTCATCTGCTGTCTCCTACCCCATGAAGTAGATTTTGAGTCCAGCTGTAGGGGGTGCATTTCACAGTGTAACAGGGATGCTTCGAGAAAGGAACAGCAGAGATGAAATGAGAAATCTCCAGGGAGACCTTATGAACTTCAAAAGGGGCTTATAAGAAAGATGGGGACAGAATTTTTAGGGGGCACTGTGTTGAATAGGACAAGGGGTGATGGTTTTAAACTAAAATACAGTTATAAGAATTATAAAATACAGTTATATAGAACAGCTATAAGGAAGAAATCTTTTACAATGAGTGTGGTAGAACACTGGCACAGGTTGCCCAGAGAAGCTGTGGCTGCTCCATCCCTGGAAGTGTCCAAGACCAGGTTGGATGGGGCTTGGAGCAACTTGGGCTGGTGGAAGGTGTCCCTGCCCATGGCAGGAGTTGGAACGAGATGAGCTTTAAGGTCCCCTCCAACCCAAACCATTCCATGATTTTATGACCCCTCTGCCAGAAAATAATACCTGACCATCCCCAGCACATGACTAAGAATTACCTGTTCATGCCACTGCTGCAAATGAACCTGGGAGGAAAAGGGTAGGAAAATTCTCCACACATTGTAGGGACAGCTGGGCAGCTACATCAGTCCAAGGCCTGGATCTTCAGTGCCATAATGCCCCCATCTGTCACCTGTAGTGAGACAAAATCCCCCTCCATGATGCCAACATCATTTCCCAAGTGTATTCCAATGGGATAACGTGCTTGTGTTGGCATGAACAGCATTTTGCCTGGCTTAAAATGTTATTTATTCTGCCCCTTGCAGACCCACAAAAAGACCACACTGGGATTGTTTAGCATTCACAGGAGGCCACAGGCTCTGGAGATGGCTGGTTTGCACAGTTTGGAAACGCCATTCCTGCACCCTGAGGGGGAAAGGAGGATTTAATAACAATAAACAAGTCTCCCAGATTGAGGAAGAAGGGAACTGGGTGAGAAAGTCCAGCCTCCTGGATCTAGTGGAGAAACCCTAGGGTGTCCAGGATTTTTTCACAGGGCTGGTGGATGGGGTTCTTTGGGAGACCTGCAACCCTCTAGGACTGCTCTGGAGCTGGATGGGAAACACTGGGCTGTGGAAAAGATCTCCACCTCCACAACCTGCACCTTATGAACACAGGGCTAGTAAGTCCTAGAACTAATTTAAGATGAATCAGGCTTGGTCCAGTTCTTTCATGGTTCCCAAGGGACAAGCTGCATGTGCTGTAGTTATACAAAACCCATTTTAAATCACAAAAATAAAGCCCTTTATTCAATAATTTCACTGCAGCTGAAGGAAAGGTCTTTCTCCTTACTTGATCTCCAACTTGGTCTTTCCCAGGCACCAGGAACCTTGTGCAGAACTAGATTTATGTTAATGAGATGATGGACAGAAAATAAATACAGATGAAAGTTATTTGACTCTTCGGCTGTTAATATGTTATTGAAGTGAAAACTGTGGACTATTTGTGCTGGAACAAACCAGGAAGAGGACTTGCAGGGTGTCTGTTGAGCACTTGTGCATTGCATTATCAACCAAGGCCAAAGTGTCAAGTATTGTAGCTCAATTTAGAAAGGAAATGGATATTTTTATGGCCAGTAGCAGCACGTGACTGAGCCCAGGGTGAACATAACGAGAGACTCTAAGCTCTGCTTCCTCTCCAAGAGACACCACAGCCTTTTTTGTTCATGCTGCACAAACACATGCTAAATGTGTTCCCTGGGGCAAACACTCACCTGGCTCCACAGTCTCCTCCATGAAACCCTGGCAGAAGCCACTGGAAACTCTTTCCTTGCTTAGGGGAGTGGGTTGGGGCTGTGCCACCAAGCTGAGTCTCTCCAGGGGATGGATGGAGAGGTGAGATCCATGGGCAGCCATGGTTTTACACAACGTCCTCTAAAACCCCTGGGAAGTGGATTGCAGAGCTCCACCACAGCAGGGGCAGAGCAGTTGCACAGAAAAAGGACCTGCACACCAGCCTGTACTCTGGACATGTAATCAGGGATTTCAGGTATGAAGCAAGATATTGTGCTCTGTGATTGCCAGCCCAGGAGGCTTCATGGGATGAGGATGTGTCCAGTGTCACCAGAAAGCTCTGGAAGAGCCCCTTCCTCCCCATACCAACCGGGCAGCCTAAGGGATGTCTCTTCACCAGGGGTGAGCTCCAGCCAGAGGCTCACAGGTGAATGTTAGAGCACGAGAAACATGATAAAAGTGATCCAGGCTCTCAAATTTAGTTTGTGAACCTACCCAAGAAGAACACGTCAGGAAAGGTATTTTACAAGATATGAGGCAATTCCTGCCACAGACAGAGCATGAATCCCCCGAATGGGCCAGACAAGGATTAAAAGGGAACACCTGGTGATATGTATCTTGCATAATATCCAATATAATCCTTTCATTTCTTCCCCAGGTGCCAGGTGGGGTCCACTGGAATAGTCTTTCCAATCCTTATACTGAAAGGCTGAGATCTCCATGACTGGTCTTTGCTTCTGCTTTCCCACAGAGCCTTGGTCCTGTTACTCCATCCCCATCCTCTGGCTGAAATGTCATCTGTGTTGGGAATGTCTATGGTAGTGCTGAGTTTGTTGTCAGTAATACTGTTTACAAAGGTTTCAAGGCTCTAGAGTGAAGGTTTCTGTGCTATTTCTCAGCTCTTCACCTTGCAGATGTAAAAATACCCCTGTGGCTGCGGTGTAAAACCTTCTCCAGGCCATAGCTGTGCACTGGGACATCCTGGCAAAGCAGGAAATGCATCTGGAAACTTGGAGCCAGGGCAGGGGTTGAGACAGCCATGGAAAAACCAGCAGGTGCTCAGAGGAGAGAGCTGGGAGCAGGAGGGAGAGCAAAGGAAAACCAGTGGAAGCAGCAGGGCTGTGGGGAGCAGAAGCACTGAGGTGGCTTCTCTGAGGTCTGTCTGGTAAGGTGTGAGCTCCACCTGTGGCTTTTCTCAGAAGCCAGGCACGTGAATTTTCTCAGGCCAAATGAAAGATTAAGCGTAGCATGTAGGCTTGCCTGGATGTCTTTGGGAAACTGAGCAGAAGTCAGACCAGGACAAGAAGAGATGACCCTTAAGGTCCTTTCCAATACAAACCATTCCATGATTCTATGATTAGCTGGCATGGAAGAGCAGAGCAGGGAGAAGGAAGGACCATATGTCCCTACTCATGGGATAAAGATCTGGGGCTTCTCAACCCTCTTTTTTCTCCCCATGTTATATCAACACCCTGAACTGCCTGCCTGGCTCACACTGCAGCCCTGTGTGTGCAAGACTCAGGGGTTGGTTATATTTCCAGATCTCCGGGTAATGGGGGACCTGGTAACTTTTTTGGGAGGGAGATTGCCCAGCAGTGAGATATCTGCACCTCCTTTATCAGGCTGCAGCTAAGCCCTGGAGCTGCGAGATGGGCTTGGGCAGCTGGTGTAAAGCAAAAGCAAAGCAGTGATGTGTAAGGGTTGTGTCACAGAGCCATAGAATCGTGGAATGGTTTAGCTTGGAAGGGAACTTAAAGCTCCTCTTGTTCCAACCCCTTGCCATGGGAAGGGACACCTTCCATTATCCCAGGTTGCTCCAAACCTCATCCAACCCAGTCTTGAACACTTCTACAGATGGGAGAGACACAATTTCTTCACAGTCAAGAATTTCTTCCTAACAACTAATCTAAATCTACCCTTCTTCAGTGTAAAGCCATTGTCTCATGTCCTGGGATATGGACTTTTTTCAGTGCCATCCCATACTGGGCTTTTGTTTGGTCCTGAGCAGATCAGCACTGGCAGGCACAGCTCACCAACATGCACATTGCCATGTGTCGGGAGCTCAGGACCTCTCCCAGGGTGATAAAGTGAGGATCCAAGTGTCTCCACCCTCTCCTTGCAGGACAGGGTGACTGGAGCTTGCCACGCTGCCACTGAAAACCGAGGCCTGGCTGTTGGGGAAGGGAGGTGGTGAGGAGCCCTCACCTTGCTCTGTTTTACCTCCACCCACACACAGCAGAGCAAATATCCCCTGGCAAATACTGCAGAGCAAACAAGGGCATCAGTGTCCTGCCAGGCTGAGCTCTGGGCTCTGAGCTGCTCCACCAAAGGGAACAATGACCACTTTTTGCCAGAAAGGCCCCCTCCCCGGCCAGGCAGCTGGTCAGCCCAGTGCTTACAGCCAAGGGAGACTTCACTTCTATTGCTTCTCCAATGAGTCTTGGCTCAGAGCATCCCCAAGGCTGATGGAGCTCCAGGTGGGGTCTGAAAAGTGTGGGTGGCCATCCCTGAGCACCCAAAGGCAGAGATGTGTTACTGGTGGGAAGCAGAGACAGAGTCCACAACAAATCTGCCCAAAGAAAGTCCTCTCCACATCCAGTGGCTGCACAGTGCAACATTCCCTCTCTGCCAGCTGCCAGAAAACCCTCCATGGATAACAGGGCTTAAGAGGAGCATTTTTGTTAAATGCTCAGGGCCCATGGCAGCGCCAGAGAGGTCTGTGGGATGTGTCAGACACTCCTTGCAGTCCTGCTGGGCTGCAGGCAGAAGGGCTGGAGCTGTTTCTGGATGATTGCCCATCCCTCAGTGGTTTGAGTCAGGTGTTACAGCACCCATCCCCGGCTTGGAAAGTCTCTAAATCATTGATTTCCTTGTTCTGCTCTCCCAGGGCTCTTGCTGCACCCTTCCCCGTGGCATCTGTGTTTGCCCACCACTGGAGATAGGCTGTGACCTGCCTCGGGTTCTTTCCTAGGCTGCTTCCAGACCTCCTTTCTCTGGAGTTTCCTTGTTCAAGGTCACTCCCGGTTAAAATTAGCAGCTTATTCAGCACTGGAGAGGAGGGATGACCAACCTCTCTGGCCTGCTCACAGAGCTGGTGTCAGGGGATCCAGCTCTGGCTCCCCTTGGAGCTGAGGCAGCCTGGGCTTGCCATCCTCGTGGTCATAAGCAAAGGATTTGCAGCCAGCTCACCCTCTCTGCCTAAACCTGAGCTCCGGATCTCTGTCAGCAAAGCAGTGGGAAGGAGCATTTCCCTGGAGCTCCAGTTCCCACCACCATCCTCTGAATGCCAGCTATCACCCTAATTGTACCCAAGCCAAACATTTTACTGGCCACAATTGTCTCTGTGATAGCAAGAGATTCCCCTCAGCCTTTCAAATCTATATTTAACTCATCCTCACCTGAACTTTCTTTCTGGCCTCCCTATCTTTCCTTCCTTTTTTTTATTTTCCAGGGCAGGCTGAAGCCACAGGGTGGAGACAGCAGAAAGGCAGCTGTGGCAGAGTGGTGGGAGTTTTGCTGCGGTCAGTCCCCTACCCGGGGCTGGGACTGCTCAGGGTAGGGGTGGTGATGTTTGGTCCATCACGGGTGGGCACAGATGGTGAAGGGAATCAGGACCTCAATCCCAGTTTGATGCATAGCCCAGGAAAGCATCCCTGCCCCAGTGTAACACTGTTGTAGCTTGCCCCTTTGTAATAAATGCACCAAAATTCAATCCCAAGGAGAAAAAATATCCCTCTTTCCCTGATGTTCCAGTCAGGATCGCAAGATCCCTTAGAAGGTTTGAAGAGCAACAGTTTTACTTCAGTCTTTCATTCTGTCTTGCAGCTTTTACTTCTGGTATTACCAAAATGCCTTCCTTTTGGCTTCATGAGTGCATGAAACATTATTCCTTCTGGATTTAGACATTGTGGTGGTCACTTCTGCCTTAAGGGTCAGTGGGCAGTAACAGGAAGGTGGATTGCAATTACCAGCTCGCAGTGAAGTCTTTGAAGGATTAAAAAAAACCACATGTGATAAGAAAGGTCACAGTTTGAGGGAGGTTCAGTGTACATAGATGTGGGGCTGTTCATGTGGACCCATGTGGGTGTTCAAGTGTTCATGTGGACCAGAAATTTAAGTTATAGACACATTGGTGACCGGGAATGAGGACACGTAGGGAACAGCCTGCCCAGGGAGGTGGTGGAGTCTCCGTCCTTGGAGGGATTTAAAAGCCCAGTGGATGTGGCACTTGGGGACATGAGTCAGTGATGACTTTGGCTGTGCTGGGGGGAATGGTAGGACCCGATGATCTTAGAGGGCTTTTCCAACCTAAATGATTTTATGAACACAGATTGCCTCCAAGCCAAAGCAATGAGACTTTGACTGGGGCATGCACTCTTCTGAGCAGAGGGATCTTCAGCTGCTCTGAACAGGTAAATGTGAGAGTCTCTACCCCTGTTTCCTAATCCAGATCAAGCCTTCAGAACAACTGGCCTGCCCCATCCAGGATATCAGAAATTAATATCACAGCTTGCCTCTCCCATCTTCATTCAACCACCTTTCATTAAATCATAGAATCACAGAATGGTTTGGGTCGGAAGAGACCTTAATGATCATCTCATTCCAACCTCCCTGCCATGGACAAGGACACCTTCCACTAGACTTTGCCATCTTGAAAAGAGAGTCTTGAGAGCCTTCCTTTGGCAGGACAAGCATTGTTAGGGCTGTTCTGGCTGGTGTTGACTTTCAAGTACCTTAAATTTTTGCCCCTGCTCATTACAGCTGTACTGGTTAACAAAAAAATACCTGTTTTTTCCCCTGATCTTGTTGGTCTGCTGTGACCACATTCACACTGTTAAACTCTCACAGCCTTCAGGAGAGAGCTGGATAGATCCAAAATATGCTCCATGATGTGTGCTGTCTTCAGTCTGATGCCCAGGGATTGTTTGGGTCTGTGATAGTTGAGCTGGGCCAAGCTGGTGCTGGGAGCAGGTTGACAGTTCAGCAGTGCAGATGATCACATTCCTGGCTGGGTTGAATTTGC
Organism: Sclerurus mexicanus; assembly: GCA_013396755.1. NCBI lineage: Eukaryota > Metazoa > Chordata > Aves > Passeriformes > Furnariidae > Sclerurus > Sclerurus mexicanus. Next base: position 217,234 of record VWZF01002307.1, on the reverse strand, counting down.
TGGTACAGATATATCCAACAAACCAATTTTTGCCTGAAATCACCAGCACTGGTTTTCATCTGGTGGACAGAGCCAGCTCACTCCATGGGCCAAACACCCCAGAGGAGGTCAACCAACCCAACTGGTTGGACTGGGGAAAAAATCATCTCTGCCATCTACGGACCGGGAATTATTTATCCCAGGTGTTCAGATGCTCATATAGGTTCCATACAGGCCTGTGTAGGCTGTATCTCTAGATCTCCTCCCCCTGAGCTGTGCAGGATCCCACCCAGCTCACGTCGCACCATAGGTGGTCCCCCAGCCCCACCGCATGGTCGCTTCCCTCTGATAACTCCGAGGTCCTAAAGGTCAACCCAAGGGCAGCGGGTGGACATGTATCAACCAGCCCCGACACGCTGCACTCCAGGAGTAGCTGTGTTTAAACCCAGCCACTCTCTGATCTTCAATAACCTGGCAGCAGCTTGTAAACAGTGGGTTTGACGTGATAGCATCCTCCGTGAGCAATTTGCACCCTTCCCCCCACATCCCCCTGCCCTCCTCTCACTCCCACTTTGGATATGAGAGCTTTGGGGCTCTGAGGCAGAGGTGTGCTGAGAGCCAAAATTGCTAAGAGAGGCTCAGCTTGTGGCTGAGTGTCAGCTACACATGCACAGCTTTGTGTGTGTGGTGCTAGAGAAGAACATATTGGTGCTCCTAAACCATTACCATTGGCTTGTCTCTTAAGTATTTCGTCTAAGAAAAGTGGGACAGTGTGAGATTGTAAAGCCTTTGGCATGTACCTAAAACATCCCAGCCCCAGGGTGGGACCTGAAAATGTAAAGCTATTCGTTGGGATAAAAGCAACACCCAGCAGGCTGAACGTGACTCCAGTTTTGTAGAATCACAGAATGGTTGGGATATACCTTAAGGATCATTTAGTCCAAATGCCATGGGCAGGGACACACCTTCCAGTAGCCCAAGTTGCTCCAAGCCCCATCCAACCTGACTTTGGACATTTCCAGGGATGGAGCAGCCACAGCTTCTCTGGGCAACCTGTGCCAGGGCCTCACCACCCTCCCAGGGAAGAATTTCTTCCCCGTATCTAATCTACTCCTGCCCCACGTTTGAAGCCATTCCCCCTTGTCCTGTCACTCCATGGCCTTGTCCAAAGTCCCTCTTCATTTTCCCACCCTCAGTTCCTTGTACACAAGGAAGGTCTGTGCCATGAGGATGGGCTGTATTTTACTCAGGGGATTTTCACAGCCTTTGCCCTTGATTACAAAAGGAAGGGATATCAGGATAATTCATTACAGGGGAAGTGCCCAAGCAATGTCTCCTCTGACAAAGATGGACTGAAGGAAAGTGAACCACCACGTTGCCCTGTCTCTCGGTGAAACATGGAAAAACCCCTTTGAAGTTGCATTTCCAAACTGTCCATCCTGTTTAGTCTGGCACAGGTCTGGCTTGGCTTGGTTAGCACTGACCCAGGTGAGTCCCAGGCATAGACTGGGGGTTATTATGAGCCAGGGACCATTCCCAAATTCCCAACAGACATTTCGAGTCTGGCCATTTTCTGAAGGTGGAGAGAGCTTAACAGAATGGATCCAATCCATGCTGCTCTGCCGGCCTGTGGGATCAGAGAGTCCTTCCACCTGGGAAGAAAGCAAGATACGCAGGCAGGAGAAATCAAAGAGCTCTGCAGCCAAGTCTCCCCTCTCCTTTTCCCCCAGCAAAAGCAGCAAGGTGAAGGTCACGGGACAGAGCCCAGCTGTGCCGGCTCTTTCCAATGCAACCTCCCATGAAATCCATTCCTCCTCCTCCACCTCTTGCTTGGAGCAGGACGGCAAAACAAGCCGAGCGTATCCCTGCTCGCTCCGGGGCCGTTCCCGGTGCTCAAGGTAACTGGGAGCGCACATCTGTGCCCTGGGCCCCCTGCCCACCCCTGCCCTCCCCTCGGGAATGTTCCGTGCCCGGGCGCAGGAGCGTCACGGGGGAGAGCTGCCTGCGTCAGGCTCTCCTGCCACGGGGACCTTGACTCCTGCCTGGGAACGGGAAGGACAGGCAAGGGCTGCACTCGCAGACAAGTGTGCAATGGTGGGGGATACTGGGATGGTCTGGTCCAGGACCCCCTCTCCAAGCTGGCGGCTCCAGGGTGATGCTTCAATGGAGAGAGAAGCAATTGCATTGAAGGAAGGTGCCAGATACCCCCAGAAACATGTTCAGTAGTTCCCATGGGATGGTTCTGTAAGACCTCATTCTCCTCCTTCCCTCAGACATAATGGTTTATGTCACTTACAAAGCCCTGGTATATTATTTAAGGTATTGCTGGAATAAAATTGGATTTTTTGTTACCCATATAAGCATCAACACTGTTTGCATAGGGATTATAAACTCACTGTGACTCTGATCCCATGAGACAAGGATTTTCCCAGGAATTGCTGGTAGATACACTCAAGAGCTCTGGGGATCAAGCACACCAAACCAAGAGAAGGACCAAACCACAAGGCCCCTTACTTTTTAGTGCTAATGGCCTGGACCAGAATGAGAACAGGGAAATATCAAGGCCCTGCAGTGCCTGGAGATAAGATGCAGAAGTGCATTTGAACCTGCACACACCATGGACAGGACAATGTTTCAGCCTTTGCTGCAGTCCAGTCAGCCCACCAGTACTGACAGTGTGAACAAAAAGTATTTCACATTCTAAAGAGAAACCTGTTCTTAGCCAGGAAAGGGATTCTGCTTCACTGGTCATCCACTGACCACAGCCACCCCAGGGGAGGTCAGGTCTCCTCTCACGCCTTTTCTCCTTCAGCATTTTCTCTGGGGTGCAACATCTGCAAGTTCTGGAGTGCCCAGCAAAATGGAATCACTTCCAGCCTCCTCCCCGTGTGAGCAGGAGCCTTGGAGCTTCTGGAAGCTCAGCCACCCACGAGCGGGGCAGACCCTTTGCCCCACGTCCTTGAGAGGAAAACTCTGGGCACCAGGAAACATTGCACCATCTCAGAGATAAGGCAGGACCTTGGTGGTCACCAAGACACATCTGAGCCTCTAAAATCATCATTGCCCTGTCCATCCAGCACAGTGAAGCTCCAAACTCCCCTACAGCCCCTAGATACACCACAACTAAGCAGCTGGCCCTCTACGGCTCTTAACACAATGCTCAGCCCATGCTGAGAAGGGAAACAGCAACATTTTGGTGAAATGCACTGTCCAACCTGCCCAGAAATGCTTCTTCCTGTTCCCCCACCTCCTCTGGTTGTTTCAGGGGGCATCTGCATATCTGTCTGGTTTTTAGCTGCTTTTTCTCAGCACAAGCCAAGAGCAAGAGAGGTTGGCTGCCACTCTGCTGAGCGGATATGGGTAGGCAAGAAGCAGTTTGGCAGGGAGAGCTGACATTAACTGCTCAGGCTATTTAAAAAAGGTGATTTAATCAGCTGAGGTATTTCTGCCCAGCTCCGTGCTCGTGCTCGGTACATTTGGCACTTTTCTGGAATGGGACCGGTGTGTTTTATCAAGAGGAGTGAGGAAGGGAAGGAAAGGGCAAAGCAGATGTGGGTGCAGATGAAAAAAAAGTCAGGCTTCCAAGGCTCTTCCATAAAGAAAAGCAAGGAAGAGAAAACAGAGTTAAAAATAATATCATGGCATGTTCTGGGCAGAGATACCAACATCGTAGGAAAAATATACACATTTACTTCGTGCCAAGAGGGAAATAAAAGGGAGGATGAGGGAGGATGCTGAGGCTGTTCTTTGATTTGAAAATGAAACAAGGCCGAAGAGTAGAGACAGTCACTGGCATTTTTCAGCAGAATCTGCATTTTACAGCCAAAGCTAAAGCAAGCTAGTCCTGAAACCTGCCAAGTGCAGAGATTTGCTCTTACGAGGAAGGGTCAGAGCCGGTGCTGTGTCACCAAATGTTGCTCACACAGTCCTGTAGGGAAATCTATGGAAATCCTTGGATGGGCTGAATGGAGCTGGTGTGAACTCTGCTTTTCGCTTTCAGTGGTCATTGGTTCAGTCCCTTCTGTTGTCGAAAACAGTCGTCACCATATAGGCATGAAGGGCCAATGTCATCCAAGAATTAAGTAGTAACTCTCCATCATTTGAGAGGGGAGTTAGGTACAAGCATTCCTTTGAGGAGCTAACCATAAAGGCTTGTCTGGAAAGACTTTTGCACCATTTTAACTTTATCTCTTCAAAACAGCTCTGGGTTTTGTCTCAGCTGGCTGAAATTTTTCATGACAATCATTAATTCACTCAAAAATGCAGGTTTTGGCAGATCAAATATCTTTGCAAGTTCAGGCCAAATTTGGTGAGTTGTTTCAGCCAAAAAAAAAAAAAAATGGAGAAAACTTTGAAGCTCTTTGCCCTGACTTTCAAAATGGAATTTCTTGCCTTTTCTTTCATGTGCAATGGTTTTGCCTTGAAATGAAGCTATGATCCTTTTTTTCAACTTCTTGTGAAATAAAGTAATAAAACAAGAGAAAATTTCATGTTTGGTATAATTTCAGTTGCCTGAAAATAATTCTTTGAATTCCATGTGTGAGGAGGAAGGGATTTGTCCCCCAAACCAGAAACCTCTTCCTTCCTCACCATTGCCTAGGTGGGGATGCCAGGACACAACACTGGGAAACAGATGCTGCAAAACAGCAAATATCAGCTAAGCCAGCACAGCTTTTTCTAGGCAGGAACCACAGCTTTTCACGTCCAGCTTTGGGAGTTCTCATGTGGACACAGTCACCTTTAAAGCAGAGAAATCTCCACCAGGAAATATAGTTATGTCAAAGTGAGGGAAGCTCATGCCATCAGAGCTTGTGCCTTGGTGTGTTCCTGTTATCCTCTTCTCTCCACGCTCTGATGCCAGGTCCCCTCTGCTTCTGGGATTTTTCGATGGAAGGGACCTTAAAGATCATCTCGTTCCACCCCCCTGCCATGGGCAGGGACACCTCCCACTATCCCAGGTTGCTCCAAGGCCCATCCAACCTGGCCTTGGACACTTCCAGGGATGGGGCAGCCACAGCTTCTCTGGTCAGCCTGAGCCAGGGCCTCACAGGGAAGAAGTTTTTCCTAATCTCTAATGTAACCCTGCCCTCTGGCAGTGGGAAGCCATTCTCCTTTGTCCTCTCACTCCAGGCCCCTGTGCAAAGTCCTCCAGCTCTCTTTCAAGCTCCCCTCATGTACTAAAAGGCTGCAATAAAGTCTTCTGGTGCCTTCTCTTCTCCAGGCTGAACAATCTCAATTCTCTCATTCCTTCCTCCTGCAAACATAAGTAGAATCATGGCAACCAGGACAGGTAAAGCTACAGCCTCATGTCCCAGTGTTGTGTAGGCAACAAGAAACACCTCTCTAGTGGTTGTGATGACACCTTTTCCACACACAGCTCTTTGGAAGATGGGCCACTCTTCCTCATGCCTTTCTAGACTGCACTTGTTCATCATGGATTTGCAAACACGGACTGAATAACACAGCTTGCAGAAGCTGAAGGTCTCTGAAAATTTGGGAGAAATGAGCAGAACAGGCACGCAAGGTAATTTCTGGTTTCGCCCAAAATCAGAAATAAAGAATGTGGCTGCACCACAACTAAAGGCAACCTTCTAGAATGCCTTGTGGAGAAGCAGTAGCTAAGATTTCTTTCCTTATTGAAGTGGATCGTTCAGCTCAGTTCACTGATGAGACATCAGCTTTCACTGTAAAACCCTAGTGTGGAAAGGGCTGAGCAACTGCTGTCTGCAGAAAATTTTGGTTGTCCTTCTAGAAAACCTGCACACCTTGAGGCCCTAAATAGCAGAGATTAGCAAAAGGGCAGTAAAGGGGCTCTGATAGGGATTCCTCATTCATTTTCAGCCTGTAGTGGACACCCCCAATCAGCTCTTTGGTCTATTCATGTTGATTCTGGTCCATTCTCGGGCATCCCTTGCTGCTGAGACACAAAACGTGCCACACCAGCTCATGGATCTACAGGAATTTTCAGAATAATCCTCCAAAATATAGTCAGAAGAATGGCTGGCTCACATGTATGGGTTTGTTGGACAACACAAATATCACTACACATCTTCTCCCCTTCCCAGATAAGTGACACCACTCTCAGCATTAGAGCCAAAGGATCCCACAGGTTGCTCAACACCCATGTTTAGGCATCTGAAGTCACTGTAAATCTCCAGGTTTTTCTGCTTAATACTTTTCTTAATGCTTTTCTGCTTGATACTTTTGTGTGTGTGTATGTGTCTTCTTTTGCCCTCTTTTGTGGTAGAAATTGCTTTTTTAGCAGCAGAAGGAATGGCTGAAAAGTTCAAAGCCTCCAGGTTTTAGCTGCTAATGGATAAATTCCCTCTTGAAAAGGAGTAGAGTCAGTGGAGCTCGGAGAGCAACTCAGCTGGGTGAAGGTGTCTGCTTGAGCTTGAGATGAATCCCTCCAGGCTCTGCTGTCTGGACATCTCCAGGGACCATCGTAGGACACACTAAACAACCACTGTCAGCAAAGAGGAGCTGAAAAACTGCTTTGCTGAGATATTTTTCAATGCAAAGGCAATAAATGATTAAATCTTAGCCTCAGCCTAGTGTCTGATCCGGAGGAGGTGTTGAAATGTGTAGGAGGAGGCACAGTGTCCCAAGATTCTGGAGGCTCCTTGTAGGACTGGATTTTACTTGGAGAAAATCCCCGTGGCTGATGAAAGTTGCTGTGGTCATAACAATGTTGTGGCACAGAGTGACTCGTGACAACACAGGGACGAAAACCCCTGCTGAAATCTTCACCTCTTGCTCCCTCCAGCCAGTGAGCTCCATTTTTAGGTATCACAGGTGTCTTTGGAGACTTTCTTGGTTTGAGTTCCAGGAGGGTTAAGGGGACAATCAGCTCCTGGAGTGTTCTGGAGGAACAGTCAACCGTCGGTCACAAGGCACAGGAAGAGCAGTGAACGCTGGGGTAAAGGAAGAAAATTTGGACACTAAAAATGCAGAGGGGTTGCCAGGAAACACTTGGAGGATATCTGAAAGGCAGCAGGGGAAATGACATGGAATCGAGGGCTAATTTAAGGATGTACTATCCAATTTGCATTTATTATCCTCATCCCCCTCCTTGCCCTTGCTTTGGCCATTTTTAGATGCAGAAGCTTTCCTCAGATATTCAGGATTGTTTTCATATTTATTCCAGCCTTCCAGGGGTAAATGATCCTGGCTGATTTACTGCCTGGCCAGAAACCAGAGGTAAATGAAATCTGCACAATAGAACCATACACAGCCTCACCCTCAGCCCCTGATATCTGGCTTGCTCAAAAAGCTGGTAGCAGCTCCCTTGCTTCCAAATCCACATCTAGAGGCTTCTTCCATCTGGGATAAAGCTGACTTTCTCCTGACATTTCACATCTTCCCCGTGGACCAAATTTCCAAAGGCAGGGGAGCTGCAAAACACACAGTTGAGCACCAGAAATGATTTTCCAAGTTCTTCCTGTAGGTTAGATTTTGCAAGACTGTATTTTAGGACTTTGCCCAAGTAGTGACAAAAGATTTAGTAGGGCCTTTTGTGCCACGGGGTGATGATTTTGAACTAAAAGAGGGTATATTTTGACTACATATGAGGAAAATTTATTTTACAATGAGTGTGGTGAAACACTGGCATAGGTTACTCCGAGAAGTTGCTGATGCCCAATGCCTGGAAATACTCAAGATCAGGTTGGACAGGGCTTGGATCAATCTGGTCTAGTTGAAGATGTCCCTGCTCATTTCAGGACTAGTTGACCTTTAAATGTCCCTTCCAACCCAAACTAGTCCATGATTCTAAGTGCAAATCACAGAAGGCCACAAGGAGATGGAGTCTGTGTCTATAAATCAGAGCCTTCAGCCGCCATCCCCACCACCTCACTGCATCGAGGCAAATGCACAGACAGCAGCAGAGTCCACCTGTGCAGGGGAGCACCCTGGAGATGAAAGGCACAACCAGCCTTCCCTCCTCTGCGTTACCTTCACGGTCTACAAGTCACTTCTTTCTTGCTATAGAGTTCACCACCTTCAGCAAGAAAGCTGGAGAGAAGGTCACGGCTCCTTCCTGGGAACCAGATGATTTCAGTCTCGATTTCCTGAGCCTGAGAGAGGCTATGAACTGAAATGTCTTCTTTTCTCCCAAACAACTCAGCCATGAGTCTTCCCTGCACCTTTCCTGCTGTGTCACGAAGAGGGTATCCACTCTGGGACTGTATTTGGGAACAGGGTAGGACTGAAAACCCAGACTCCTCTCAGTAGCTTTTCAAGAGTGAATTTATCCATTAGCAGCTAAAACATGAAGGCTTTGCAGTTTTCAGCCATTCCTTCTGCTGCTAACAAAGCAATTTCTACCACAAAAGAGGGCGAGAGAAGACACGCACACACACAAAAGTATCAAGCAGGAAAGCATTAAGAAGAAAATGAAATTCTCAGTCCTGTATCCCCTTTTCCCTTCCAAAAGCATTTAAAGTGAGTAATTGCTGAGTGCTGCCATTGCAGTGCCATGGGCAGAGTGGATGGAAGCAGCTGAGACCGGCCAACTCGGCGCATGCAGGGCCAGGAGTTGCAGCTGGGAAGAACCCACTGGGCACTGGGTCACCTTCACGTTGTTCTCAAATCCCCAATCACTCATCAGCAGGCCCTGAAAAGAGATGCAAGTCACTGCAAGGAGTCTCACTGATTTGGGGGCAGGGGATGGGGCCAAATCCGTGTTTTCTCATAAATCTGGACAATGTGTATATCACTTTAATTGATGTCAAACTTTCAGCCTGACATGCTTTATAAACCCTGGGAAGCTTTGATCTCCTTGTCTTTGCCTATAAATGCAAGGATTACAAAAACATTCCGAAAAACGTCACCAAAAAATGTCTTTCACCGAGGTACTTTGCTCCAGCAGATAAGGCTAATAAGCAAAGAAACTCCAGGTATTAGGAAATGAGGCTTTTTCAGGAACATACTCCGGGGTGGAGGGAGGGGGGCCAGAGCAGCTGAAGGATATTGATGCTTATTCTCCCCCTGTCATTATTCCATGGTATTGTTTATATCCCTGGGATGTGGATAAAGGTAGCTGTCACTTCTGGCACCGCTCTCCCCCCGGGAGATTACGGCGAACTGTGGCTGACACTGCCCAACGTTGTGTTGACTGACAGCCCCCCGTGGCATGGTTACTGTCAGAGCCCTCAGAGGGCTGGGGGTGCCCAGCTCTGGGAAGGGGAGGGGGTTTTCCAGGGAGCAATGGGATCTGCTTGGCCTCCAGCACATTCCCATGGAGGAGGCAGCTCCTCTCCATGCGAGGCTCAACAGTGCAAGTAGAGTTGAGGGAAGATGTTTTACCATCTCCTTCAGATGTACAAGACTCAAATCCCAAATGCCAGGGTTTGTCCCAGATGTTTCAGTGCCCTGATCCCAGGGGATGCTCGGGGATGTAGAGGGGAAAGGGTCCTGCAATACCTACACCGAGCAGGGAAAGGGGAGTCTCTTTGCATGGGGAAAAGTGATGGAAATAGAAAAAGTAGACAGGAAAACAGAGCCAAGGAGGCTGTAAGACTTGGCATGCCAAGTCAGGACTCAATTGTGGATTGAGACTAATAAATTTCTCAAGACCAGTTTCTTCATGTGATCTGGCTGTCTAAATTCCCTTTATATTCCCTTTATTCTCTTTATACTCTGAGACAATTCAGACAATTCAGCTGGCCAAACAGAGGCACTGGAAAAGTCTGAAAGCAGCTGAAATGCCAACAGAAGGCCAAATGGTAGCAGGATCTTTGGCTAAAATGTCCTTAGACACCGATGTGGCAACCAAACCCCACCCCAGTGTTGACTGGAGCCACCACCGCTGCTTGCTCCACTCTGCAGCAGAGCCATGGGCTTGGCCAGTTGGATGACTGACCTGTGAACACCTAAATATGGGTTCTTATATCTTGCTTCCCCCATCTACTTTCAAAATGGGAACCACTCTTTCCAATCCCTGGGAAGTTGGGTAGTGTTTGAGCTGCTGGGAAGCTCCGTGGAGTTATGGCATTATCTTTGAAGTCAGCTATGAAGTTATCTCCTTGGTGCTCGGAGAGTCTCAGCTGGAGCACTGGGCCCCCTCCTGGCCCTGGGCTTCAAGAGAAAAAAGGGGTCAGACTGGGGACAGGCCCAGAAAAATGCAAAGAGAATGACTAAAGGAGTAGAAAAAACAGATTAAGGAGGGAGAAGTGAAATTGGTCAGTCTGCAGAGACGCTTGAGGAGTGACATTCCTTCATGAGCGGTGCAAGAAGGGAGGGAAGGGACTTCTGATGGCAAGGACAGGGAAGTCTAGGAAGGAGAGACTGCTTGGGACACTCGTTCAGAAAGCCCTGACAAGGGTAGGAAGGTAGATACTGACTCTGCCTTGGAGCAGAAGGATGGGCCAGATATCCTCGAGGAGACTCTTCAGTTCCACAGTGCTTTGACCTTTGCTGGCTGGGGCTGTGGCAGCTGCCACAGAATGTGACTTGCCCCAGGCATTTTGGGGAGGAGCAGGGGCTGAGACCCATCTCTGCAGGCACCCACACCAGTGTTTGGCTGCAGGGCCACCCTCTATCTGCCTGCATCTGTCAAACAAGCTGATTAAAACATCTGAGAAAAGCAAAACCCAGGGGCTGGGACTGGTTTTTGATGGCCTTACTTGGGTCACACTGGGTGAACTCTAAGAGGTTCCATCAATGAAAACGAGGGGCAGGGATTTCCAGCCCTGACAAACAAAGCCCTGGCTGTATTATTCCAGTTTTGAATATATTTTTTCAGGACATTTCCCCCTTTCTCACTTTGTAGGCTTTTATTTACACAAACAACCCCCCTACAAACCTGGATTTTCCTTCCATAAGACTGAGGAATTCAACTGAACTGCCCACACGATGAGTTTTGATCACAACATGGGTTTCTGGGGGTAAAAAAAAATTATCAGGCATTTATATGAATTAAATGACACTGTTAATTAACATGATTTAAGATGGCAGACCATATAGAAGGGACATTAACTCTCCTGCTTTGGGGTTGAAAGCAAGCTCCAGTTTTTTACAAGTCCAGATAAGTCTTCTTTGAGAAATGGGTATTTGGCTCCTAAATCAATTAGGCCTGCCAGCTGTCCAAAGGGGAATTTATAACAGAGCACAGAATTAACCCTTGGACCCCGCAAACTGCGTGTCAGGCTGCTGAGCTCTGCCTCTCTCCTCTTCTCCTGCTGGAGTAGGACAGCCCAAAGAGAGAAATTACTTTGCAGTAATGCTGTCAGAGACCAAAGCAAATCTGATGCTCCCAGACATGTGGAGGGCACAGGCCTTGACCTGTGGCTGTAACCATCTGCCAGCAAAGGATCCACCCATCCCAGCACAGGAGGAAGCCAAAGTGTGCAGCATCACTGGTTTTCTGAGCTCAGCTGGGTGTGTGAGGAGGCCTGGCAAGGTCCAGGGTTGTTCTGAGATCCACCAGCATGGTCCTGAACTCAGCTTCACACACATAAAAACACAGAATCATAGAAGGGTTTAGGTTGGAAGGGATCTTTTAAAGCTCATCTTGTCCAACCCCCTGCCATGGGCAGGGACACCTTCCACTAGACCACGTTGTTTCGAGCCTCGTCCAGCCTGGCCCACATCATCTGTCTTCATGAAAGATAGCGTTGGGACCCTTCAAGGAAGCATGTTGGACCACTTTGTCTGTCAAACATTATGACCACAAAGACTGATGAAGGTGCAGTTCATGCCTAAACGATCTTGTAAATATGCCCTTGAGTTTGTTTTAAAGCATCTCTCTTCTGCAACAAATGGGTCACTCAACAGCCACTTGCAGCACAGAAACACAAATCATGGATGGCCAGTCAATCTGAGCCCAAGCCGGACTTTGGAGCCACTTCTTAACTTTGTCTGGTGGAAGGTGTCCCTGCCCAAGGCAGCAGTGTGGAATGAGATGATCTTCAGGGTTCCTTCCAACCCAAACTATTCCGTGATTCTTCCCAGCTGTTTATACAAAACATGTTCAGCTATGGACAGGCATCCAGAACCCAAATCATCTACTGCAACTTTATCAGATTGATTCACTTGCCCATGAATTGGCATCAAGTGACATTTAAATGCTCTCAGCCTCCAGCTGCTCTTCAAGACCTGCACAGACCTCTCACAGATCTGTTGTCACATCTGTGACACCAGATAAATATAAATATCTCAAGAAAAATTGTCTTGGAGTTGGAACTAGATGAACTTTAAGGTCCCTTCCATCCCAAACCATTCTGTGATTCCATGATTCCATCCCAAACCATTCTGTGACTCTATGATTCCAAACCCAAACTATTCTATTCACCCTTTCCAGTGATTAAAGACCCTCACAGACAATCAGGGGTGAATCATTTGACTTCTTTCAGGTCCTGCCTTAGTCTGAGTCCCCTGTGCCTTAGAAGTGCCTGTCTGTCTTTGCTGACTACAAAGTGAGCTTTGGCTGATTAGCTCAGCTCTGGATGTTTACAATGCCTACAGCAAAATTTGACCAGAAGACTCTCACCCTCAGGCCTTTGCTGTTCTGCATGTCCCTGTGTTCCTTCCAAAGCTGAGTTTCTAATAGAAAAAGGGGGAAAAAAAAGAGAGGCCCTCCCACTCTGACTCTGTTTACAGCATCCTTACACTAAATGGAGAGGTTCCTAATAGGATATTCAGAAGAGGTTAACTCTTCAGAAGCCTCCGTCTCTGCCCTACATCCTGGATGCCTGCCAGAGCAAAGCCAAGGATAACAAACCAGCTTTCGTTCAAGTATTCTGAGCCAATTAAAAAAGACAAATTAGTTTGGCCTTATCTCTCCCTCCTCCTCCCCCTTCCCACCCGAGAGACAAGAGGGGATTCGCGGAGGAATGTTTCTCCTCTGTGATGGCTCTGCCTCGCTGAACTCTTCAAGGTCTATGATGGATGAAAGCTCTCTCTTCCATTACGCTTCCGACAGCCTGCTGGGTCCTAATGGGACGGGGGGCAGGGGCAGTGGTGGGGGGACCAGAGTGGCAAAGTGGGGAGAAAGCTTTATGTGGGAAATAAAAGTGATGGAGCTAATGGACATCTCTTCCCCTCCAAGCTCAGCCTGAGGATCTCTGCAACCTGGCAAGCCCCAGTGAGAGATAAACAAGAACTACCCTGTGCTATCTGCACATTTCCTCTGTTGTTCTTTATTCCCTGCATTATTTGACCTGCATTTGCTGCATTTTCCATGTGCTGCAAGCAGAAACTGTGGCATGACCTGAGCATGAGGATGGAAAAAAAAAAACAACCTGGCAAGCAAGGCTTTTGGGAAGAGCTATCTGGTTCAGTTCTGGGCTTTTTAAAGATATCACGTGCTGGTTTGACCTCTGCTGTGGTCTGAGCTCATCTGCATGAAAAGCAGGGCAGAAACATCTGAGCAGCCGCATAGAGTCAGAGCAGAGCCCTATCTGCTTACAGCTCTTTCCCAACCCTGCCCACTAGCAAATGTTTATGTAAAGGCTTTAAGAAGCAGCACAAGAGGAGTGATACATCAACAGGCTCAGCTGTGCTCTGGCCACATGCCTGTTGCACCCAGAAGGGGTTCATACAGGGCACCCCAAAACACTGGGTCTTCCACCTGAACTTCATCTGGAGGAAGCTGCATCCCTGTGCTCAGACCACAAAGGCAGATTTAGGATGGCACTAGTTGGCTGAGGCCAAAAGTGTGCCAAGCATCATGTCAATGATAGAGACAAGTTCCAGTATCTGTGCTTGGCACTGTGTTATTTATTAGGGGATCTGTGTCCTGTGACAGAAAAGATCATCTCATTCCTGAGATTAGAAACCCACTTGTTCTTGTTATCCATAACACTGAGCTTTCTTCATCCCCCTCTTGAACTGCCTTTATTTCACAGCTGGGGAGAAGCATGATGAGACACTCAAGGAGGGGAGTTTAAATCCCATCTCACTTCCCAGACTAACGCTCTGCCCAGTGGATAACTATGTCTCACTTGGGTAACTGGTTGCCTGGGGAAGGCAGGGACAAGTCCCAACACACACTGTGGAAAACCCTAAAATATTCTGTCCCCAGTCCATGGACCTTGGGATGAGGAAAGCCAAAGCATCCAAGCAATTCTGGAGAACAAGTCTCCTTGGTTTCCATCCAGTCCCAGTCTCCTAGAGCCTTGAGGGAGTTTTTCAATTTCCTGCTTCTGAGAGTCAGAGAGAAACACTCCAGGATGTCTTCACAGAAACGCTGTGTCTTTACAGAAGAGCAAAAAACACTGGTCTTGGGGAGGTCTCAAGTTTCCTTTATGAAACATCTGTTGGGAAGGAGTTGCATGTGCTTGACTTTCTGCTACTGCTGACCAATAATTGTGAATGCAGAGAAACAGCAGCAGGCCAGGAGGTGTGGGGACAACAGGAGAATGGGCTCCCAGAGACAGGAAAAGAATGGAAATACAAAAAAAAGTCAGAGGTCCACAGAGAGAAGATGATGCTCGTTTGCGCTTTGTTAGTTCCATGTGACCTGGGTTGAAAGTTGGGTTTGAAGGGCTGGAAAAGTGGTGGGTGGTGGTTTTCTTCTTTCTTCCTCTTTAATCCTCCTGACCAGACACTGCTGTCAATGAGGATGCCAGAAAGTCCCATTTTTCCCCCAGCACAAGCATCTCCCAGATAACACAAGTGCAAGATTTCTCTTACCTCTCCCCACCACTTGCCTCTTCCCCACCAGCACCACTGCTTTGGTAGGAGATCATCAGAGGGAGGGTAGCTCCTGATCTGCATCCTTATATGTGCCCTGGGATGGGTAAAACCGAGACTAAGGAAAAGGGCTCATGGATTATCTAGAAGGGGTAGCCATGTAGAGCTCCTGGAGATTGGAGACATGAAGAGCTGAGGGGGTTGTGTTATACAGAACCACAGAATCGTTAAGGTTGGAAAATCCCTCTAAGATAATCGAGCCCAATCATCAACCCAGCACTGCCAAGCCCATCACTAAACCACATCTCTAAGCCATAATGTGAGTTTTTTAAGGACCTGCTCTCTGCACAGTGTCTGCAGGGACACATGGCCAACACCAGGCACAGCCTTCCCAGGGCAGAGCTGTGACTGTACCCCGTGGGCAAAGTGCCAGGAGGGTTTTCTAGGAACTGCTCAAAGGACCTGCAGGGCTCGAGGTCAACGCTGCAGCACTTACACATCAGTCCCGCGGGCAGAGAGTGTAAAAGAGGCACGGGAGCAGTCCCCCAGAGGGGCTCTGGCCAGGCTATAAAAGGAGCTGGTCTCTTCTGAATTCCAAAGGGAGGGAACATGCTGTAATTACGCTGGTGCTGTCTCAATCGACAGTGGCACAAACCAGAACCTTCCAGCTCTGCGGTGGAGAACAACAGCCAAAAAAAAACCCACCGCCCAGTGCCCTTGAAACGGGGAGTGTGCAAATTAAAGTTTAGTCTGAAGATTCACTCCTCTGCAAGCTCAGGCCTGGCCTTGGGAAGGGGGTGTGCATGTGGGCTGCTGGGAGAGAGAAACAGTGGGAGAAAAAGCAGGAAAGGGAGAGCTGGAGGGGGTGACATGAAAAGGAGAAAAGAAAGATTTAGGATAAACATATCCCAGCTGATAAGCAATCAGGGTCAAGATGGGAGGGGCTGGAAAACCTGCTCAAAATGAATGGAAAAGCTTTTTTTCCTTTGGCCATAGAATGAAAGGCATCAGGGCCTCCGTATATGCGAGACTCTGCAGCCCCTCCCTGCCGTGCTGAAGGATGTGTACACAGGGCATGAAATCCTTGGTACCCTCCAAGGGTTGGGAACCCGCCTCCATCTCATATGGAGATGACCAGTCTGACTTCCAAAGGGTCTGAATCATCAGCAGTTCCCTGGGTGTCAGAGAAATTTGGCAAGGTGAGAGCATAGTATTTCCATCTTGGTGTAGACACAGTGCTGGAAGCTGAGTAGTTGTGAGAATGCAGGATAATCTCCATGGATCAAAGGGGCGTGCAGAAAAGGAGGATTTAGTGAAGAGATCCTGCAAGAAGTAAGGTAGGATTGATGGGGATAAACCACGAGGCAACAGGAGCAGGTGAGGATCTACTCTGCAGAGCATGAATCAGCTGGTGCAAAGGAGGTTTATTCCACACTCAGATGTATAAATCTGGGATCCAGGAGGTCCAGCACAGGGTCCAGCTTGGGCACCACACGGGGCTGCAGGAGCAAGAGGGGGCAATGCAGAAAACAGCAACAAGGATGAGGAGGGGAGCGGGAAACACAGACAACAAGGAGCAGCTGAAGGATGTGGAGTGTTCAGTCCTAAGATAAGACAGAGGGTAAATGTGATATGTGCCTCATTTCCCTGTCTAGGGAGAGAGTTGAGAGGAAGAACAGTGTCTCCATCACCAGTGGTTTACAGGAACAGGCTGCACAAGCAGAAGGGTTAGGGTGGACTAATCTAGTGTTTGGACTGAGTTTTTCAAGGGCTCCTACCTGTTACAATATCCTCCAGTCCTGGTCACTTTTAATTTCTCTCTTGCTGAAGATCTGCTCACAATTCACTCAGGTTGCCCTCCTGATGCTCACACCTTGCAGCCTTTAGTCTCAATGGGGTTTTTAGACCCTATTTAGCTGCTGACAACTCTCCCCCGTGAAGATCCACTGATCTGAGCTTTGCTCAGAATGGCAGACAGAGCTCAGGAAAGGCATTTCCCAAGCAGCAGGTTTGGTGAAAGTCTGTCCTGTAGATCTTGCCCAGTGAGAAAACTGAGCATTGATAACAAAGCAGCTGGAAGTGAAACATGCCATCAAAAAGAAAAACAAACAAAACAACTGAAAACAAAGAACAGAATGAGTATTAAAGAACAGACAGGCTCATTTTGAAGAGGTGAAGTACTAAACACAACAGCCTTCCTGTTTGCTTATGAGCTGCACACCCAGAAGGACAAAGAGTGTAAAAACACCAGCATAAAAGCAAAGAAAACACAGAATCACAGATTCATTTTGCTTAGAAGGGACATGGCCTCTCATTCCAATCCCCTGCCATGGGCAGGGACACCTGCCACTAGCCCAGATTGCCCCAAGCCCTATCCAACCTGGCCTTGGACACTTCCAGGGATGGGGCAGCCACAGCTTCTCTGGGCAACCTGTGCCAGGGCCTCACCACCCTCACAGACAAGAATTTCTTCCCAATATCCCATCTACCTTTGCCCTCTGTCAGTATGAAGCCATTCCCCCTTGTCCTGTTGCTCCAGGCCCTTGTCCAAAGTCCCTTTCCAACTCTCTTGGAGTGCCTCTAGGCACTGGAAGGGACTCTCAGGTCTCCCAAAGCCTTCTCTTCTCCAGGCTGAACAGTCCCAGCTCTCCCAGCCTATCTCCATGAGCAGAAACATTTTCTGGATTACTCCAATATTTCCTGTTGAAAATCCTGGTTGGACTGGATGATCCCGAAGGTCTCTTCCAGCCCTGATGATTCTGTGATTCTCACTGTGGTTTCCCCAACACCTTGATTTGCTGAGCCATTACTTTGCCTCGAGCAGAAGCTCTGTGACCATAAATAAGGGCTGTGACCTTAAACCGGGAAGAAACCTCACAGCTCTGATAAACTGGATTTTCCAAAGCAAATCCAACCGGAATCTCCATCCATCAGAGCTCAACCCATTCCATTTCAGCACTCTAAGTGTGCTATTCAGGTGTAGCTCCTGTCTGTAACTCAACAGCTCCTTGGCTAAAGCATTGCTTCCAGAAGGGCATCTGCTGCTAATTAAAGGTATTCAGGGATGAAGTACCTGGGTAGCCCAGTGACTAATTACCCTCAGCAGCAACCACGAGCCTGGGTGGTCTGGCTCTGCTTTGCAGCCATGGGAAGGCCACTTTTTCCCAGATTAAGGAGATTTTTCTCATCAGGCATTTTTCTCCCCAAGCAATTCTTCTCCCATCACTTCTCCATCTCCTTTTCTGAGCCTGCCATGCCAAGGCTTCCTCTTCACCTTTCAGATAATATATGAAGCTTTTTTTTCCCCCAAGCCCTTTCTCATTTTTCAGGATCTTTAAAGCAGCAATGTGGCTTTCCCAGTGTCTAGTAAGAACTTACCTCTTCATTCAGAGAGAGACTTCTCTCATTTAAGCTGTGTGGCCTGGTTAAAAATGACAAGAAATGAGTCAGGAGGTTTTCTAAAGGTAAAGAAATATGGATAGTTTCATCTTTCCTTTTCTAGATTCTGGGATTTGGCCTCTTCTCCCAGACAACAAGCAATAGGACAAGGAGAAATGGCCTTGAGTTGCACCAGGAAAGGTTCTGGTTGGATTTTAGGGATAATATCTTCTTTGGAAGAGTGGTTAAGCATTGGAACAGGATGCCCAGGGCTGTGGTGGAGTCAGCATCCCTGAAAGTGTTCAAAACCAGAGTATATGTGGCATTTCATGATTTAGTGAGCATGGTGGTGATCAGCCAAAGGTTGGACACAATGATCTTTGAGTTCTTTTCCAGCCTTGATGATTTCGTTATTTGTTCCTTTCTGTTTACAGTGAACATTTGTAATAAAAATTTACTACAGAAGCTGTATTTGGAGAAACTTCTCTATCTATGTTTGTGTGTGTGTCTTGTTTTTCACGTTCATTTTCTGAAAAGAGCAGGAAACCTTCAGTTTTGTTTCTCAACAAGCAGTTGAGCTTCCCAAGACCTACATGCAAGACATGACCAAGCCTACAGTAGATTGACCCTGGACTGCAGGGATTGCCAGCCTTTCTCTGGCCTCTAGTTCCCAAGAAAAGCCGGATAATTGACACAAGAGCCAAAGTGCAGTGTTGTTGGGTAGTGGGCAGAGGTGAAGGAGAGGGAGATGTTGCTCAGATGGGGCCTGGTGTGGGTGTGTTAGGTGCCATAACACCTCACAAGTGTGGCTTTCTTTTCAGGCCCTCAGTACAGCCACCCTAACCAGGTCCAGGGGAGACCAGGACCACCTGGCTTAAAAGCAATGCACATCCCAGAGAACACTGGAAAAGGCACTCAGTGTTGTTTTGGGACACGGAAAAATCAAAAGGTCACCAGAGGCCAAGGACTGATGGGTTTCTTGGGCAGAGATTTGCCCCATCTCATTCTACAGCCAAAGCAAAACCTGTGGAGTGCATAGACGTGAGTGTCCCACCTCTCCTCCAGGAATGCTACGAAGGAATACAAAACCAGGGCAAGCACAGAGCAAAGCTTCCCCAACACCCTCTTCCAGCCTCTAACAAGTTGCTGCCACGTGACATCCTGAGCTGGATAAGCCAATCTCATGTTTAATCGCCCTCAATAGAATATTTTTCCTCCACCCAACAGTCCGGTTGCTTTTCTGAACCCACATGAACCTCTAGCTCGGCCTGGAGTTGATCCCATGCCCTGGTGTCAGGAGGCCAAGCTTCTTGCAGGCGTTAGGTTTGAGGATGCAGAGGGGGCCAGAGGAGCCCTATCAGCCCTACCCACCCCTGAACTCCCGCTGACACCGAGAGGAGCCGGCCAGACTCCCCGGGATGCTGAGCACAGGCCACATCCCAAACAAACAGGAGGGAGAAGGCAGAAATTGGTCCGTGTGAAAAATGAGAGGGGGAAATAAGGGGCAAAGTGGGAAGGGAAACGTCTGATTCATTATGCGCTTGTTTTGCTTTTGTCTTCTCCAAGGAGGAAGAGGATGGAGCGCTGTCGAAGACAGAGACAGAAGGATGTTTCCTGGCCAGGCCTGGGAGAGGATCAGATAATGGGCAGATAACAATAGAAATGATGACTGAGACGAAACCTCAGCCACTCGAAGTGCAGGGAGAGCAGCCAGCCCACCTCAGGCAGGGGAGGCTGAAGAGGAAGAGGTGAGAGCACAAACAAACTGGGTGCCTGAGATGTCCAGGTAGGTCCTCTAAGAGCCAAGACCCTCCAGGACTTCTGCACCCCATTGCATGAGCCCTTCCAAGGATTCATCTGGGGTCTGAGGACACAGCAGCAAATTTGAACCATGGATGTGTCTGGGGATGGACAGTAGCCATTTGCCATGACTCTTTCTGCCCACCACGTTTTGTGTTTCTAGTCTTGCTTTCCCTTCATCAGCACTTCAGAACTGCCACTTAAATACTGCATTTGGACTCAGGTCTGTGGAGTCCCCATGATGTGGATTTCCTATAATCTGATCGATGCTTGTACAGAGGAGGAGAAATACATGAAACTGGCTCTGAAGGTCTTCTCAGAAAGACCTGTTTTGGTTTCTCCATTACAAGTAAAACATTCTGTGATCTTCACACATCTCCAGGGGTCAACATGCAAACACAGTCATCTGGGTATGCAAAAGTACTGGTAGGTAAATGCCAAAGCCCCACGCTGAAGCCTGCTGGGTATGGATGAAAAGTCCAATCGTTCCCCCAACACTGCCAAGGCCACCACTAACCCGTGTCCTTAAGTGCCACATCTACGTGGTCTCAAGGATAAACCTTGAAAGGATGCAAATGGGTCCTCAGTAGCTTTTTGGAGCTCCACGGATTCCAGAAAATTCCTGAGTCTGACTCAGGCTATTAAACAGGAGTGAAGGGACCTATAGGAAGACGTGATTGCTTATCCTTCCACATCAAACCAGACTGCTGAGCTGCCCCCAGAGCTGCCCTGCCCCTGGTGCGATGGGTGTGCAGCAGACAATTATCCAAACCCACAAAATGCAGCCCCTCACCCACAGCGATTCACACAGTAGTTGAACCCAAAGTCTAAAATCAATGCCATCCTCTGTTGGGTCACCCTGTGAACCAGGCACAGGTGGAACAGCCAAAGTGGAGAGCATAGCAGGTTGTTATTTATAACACATTAATTATTGCATGGCTTCCACAAGTGCTGTGGGTAATTTATGAGGACACATCCCTGCAGCAGCATCTTTACCAGGCTGTTGGGTTTGAGTGCAGAAAATAGGAAATTAGAAAGTTCATTATGAGCACAGAGGAGGCCACCAAGTTGATCAGAGGGATTGAGCAGCACTCCTATGAGGAAAGGCTGAGCAAACTGAGTTTGTTCAGCCTGGAGAAGAGAAGCCTTTGGGGTGACCCAGTTGGGCCCTCCAGTACCTGGAGGGAACCTACAAGAAAAATGGAGAAGGACTGTTTACAAGGGCCTGAAGTGACAGGACATGGGGAAATGGATTCAAACTGAAAGAAAGTAGATTTAGATTAGATTTTAGGAAAAAAAATCTTGACTGTGAGGGTGGTGAGGCCCTGGCACAGGTTGTCCAGAGAAGTTGTGGCTGCTCCATTCCTGGAAGTGTTCAGGGCCAGGTTGGATGGGGCTTGGAGCAACCTGGGCTAGTGGAAGGTGTCCCTGCCCATGGCAAGGAGTTGGAATATGATGGACTTTAAGTTTCTTTCCAACCAAAACCACTCTGTGATTCTATGATTATAAGCAATGGAAATCCAAACATGTGCCTGCAAATATCTTCTCAGCCTACCCCTGTGTACAGAGTAAGGCAGAAAGGAAAAGCATGAAACACCATCAAGGAAGGCACAGAGAACACCTAGAGGGGTCCACCCCTCTCACACCAGAGACTGCTCCAAGAGGGAGTTACAGTGGACTTGAAAATGCCAGTTCTTTGACTTTGGCCAAAGGGTGGTTGCCATGTGGGCTGGGGTAGCCAAGTGAAGCCAGGCCACAGTACTCAAGGGTGATGCTCAGGAATGGCTCCAGGTGTTTTGTACCCTGGGTTGACAACGTCATTGCTGCCCCTGCTGCAGCTGCATAGACTAAATCCAACACACTTCATCTTACCTGGCCATATACCTTATTTTGCTGCATTAACATAAATTCAGTGTGTTTCTCTCTTCCTGTGTAGCAGCTGAAGTGACTGTCCCTGTCGCTGTCATGGAGGTGGGTCCTGAGGGTTTAATCCCTAGGAAGCAATGGCTGTCAGCCCACAGCCTCATGTTGCTTCATGTAGGTAGTTTCATTTTACCTCCCTCTCCAACCCCAGAGTTTTTTTAAGGCATTGACTACTTAGGAATGCCAAGTTGTTGGCTGATTTTTTTTGAGAATAGATGTCTAGAGATGTAAAAAAAAACCCCAACCCAAACCAAAAAAACTCACAAAACAAACCAACCAAACAAAACCAAAACAAACCAAAAAACCCATACCCAAACCAAACAAAAAAAATGGGGGAGAAACGATCCTGTGAGCTCGATTTGTGTATCAGTCAGTGAAAATCTGCCTAGGAAAGTGCTCTTAGGAATGACCCTCACTATGGGACAAGTCAGGGCTCACTCTGCTGGACAAGTCCTACAGCGAAAAGCAGGGTCTGCACCCTCTGGGACTTACAGAAAGAACCAGAGAGGACACTGATCCTGGCAAGTGAACACTTCAATTAAAATTACTGTCTGGAGGGGAGGAGCAGAAATTATACTCATTAAATTGCTGGTTGAAAATAATCTGCTCGGTTTGGGCTGGTAGCCCCCCACCACCACCCAGCCAGCGCTCCCTCCCTGCTCCATGCAGGAGAAGGGCTCCTATCTCCTGAGAATCCCGATAAACCCTCCTCTCGCACCCTCCCCTTCCCCCCCAAAATAAAAGTGAGCTGTCTCAGTGCTAGGATGCAGAAACCACTTCCAAGCCAGCATTACATCAACATTGCAGCTGATAAAGGGATGCACAATGGAGTGTTAGACTAATAGAAAAACACAGCTCAGATAAGGCAGGCTCCTGATAGCCTGGGCTGATGTAAAATGCCATTGTCTCCCTTTCTGTCAGCTGAGTCACTGGAGTGATAGGGAATTCCAGTGGCAACCGGCAAGTCAGGGGTCAGAAACCACAAACCCTGGGCAACACAGGTCCCCCAGTGTGGGCACCGGTGGGCAGATGGAGCTGGGGTGGGAGGACGTGGCCAGGGGTGCAGGTGGTGCCAAATTCCCCATGGCTGTGTGGATGGGAAGCAAAGGTGAAGGATGGAAAGGATCCAGCCTGCAAGACTGCACCAGGCTCTGTGTGCAGGCACAGATCCCTAAGCACCACCACTCCTGCCATGGGACCCACTGATTCCCATGGCTTTTCCTTGCTGTTTCACCTCCCTCCCACTGCCTCATCCATCTGTCTTTTTCCCAGGTGCTCTGAAGTCAGGGAGGGTGGGAAGTCAGCTGGAGAATGCAGGGAAGGGGATGCTGATGGCACTGCTGTGGGTAACCACAGCCTTCCAAGTTCTTTTGGCTTGGGAATGGCCCTTCCATGGGATTGTACAGGCACAAGATGGGCCAAAACTCGTCTCAATCCGCTGTCCCACACTGGTCTGAAAGATAAAGTGGGAGAGGCACGGAGAAGGATTCCATGCCCGCACCCAGCCGGGTGCCCGGAGCCAGAGGAGGAGGATGTCTGTCTCCATCCCTCCTGTGAGAGGGAACTCCCAAGGCCCTCCGAGGGCTGTGATTAGTGCCCTGGCTGGCGGGTGAGGGTGTTTTTCCCTCTGTGGGCTCCGCTCTCGTTTTCCTGTGCTGCCCTTTGATCTCCTCTCACACGGCTGCCCCAGAGGAGGAACTCCAGATTACGTGACGGGGTTATGTCATTTTTCCAGCGGACGTGCTGGCCCAGCTCTGGGCTGAGAGGGCTTTTTTTAGTGCCGACACTGCACCCATTGGGCAGACAAGGTCCTAGAGAAACCCTGCAACCCTGCAAAGACCTTGTGTAACAGGGAAAAGCTGGGACAGCCAGATGGGACCCAGGGCAGGCTCAGGAACCGGTCCTGGTCTTTCTCTCCATGTTTGCTCTCACCTCTGTGGAAATACGAGTGGTTCAGAGCCTGCCACAAGGCAGCTGGTGCTGGATCGGCCCTGGCTGGAGTCCCAGGGCAAAGGCAGAGATGGAGTTTTATGCTGGGGAATGGGTGAGCCTTTACCCACATCCTCAGAGGTGGGGCAGAGCTATGAGGGCATTGCACATTACAGGCGTACAAAGCATGAAATTCCAGTGATGGACAATCAAATCTGGCTGAAAAGCGTCATATATTGCCCTTCTGTTTCATCAGAAGTAAAGGCTTTCAAATAAGCAAACAAACAAGTTTGTCTTCAACAAAGCTTTTCGACACATTTTTCTTCGGAAAAACTTCTGGTTAAAATCTTTCCATTTTTCCCAAACCAGTGGACTTTATCACCCATCTGGACTCTTGGGGACCATTTCCTCATTATCCAAAGGTAGAAGCAAAACCCAAAATGTTGAAGAGTACAAAAAAAAAATTAAGATGGAGGACCATCATCTACATAATTGTGAAGAAGACCAAAATGTCCAGGGAAAGTTGCTGAAGGTGGAAGATTGTGGGGGAGACCTTCTCATGTCAGAGGCTCTGATTCTTTCATCTCCATCCTTCCTGTAGTCTCTTTGTGTCAATAAACTGATGGAAAGTCTTTGAGTGTGGAAGGACCCAGACTGAAACTGGTTTCCGATACCAGTTAGATGATTGGAGGGTGCTTTGTTGTCGTAGTGCCTGGCTTTAGTGGTTAGGTGTATGAGGAAGGAAAGTCCTTTCCATTTGGAAAAAAAGAGAAGGATGAAGGCTCAAGCCCCTCTTGCTCATTAGGACTGTCAGGGGTACAGTTTGTGCCCTGGGTTACACTGGTTTGTAGAGCTGTCCTTGTGAAGGACCAACCTTTTCCGTAAAGAGTTCCCAAAGGTTTACATTTCTAAACTTCTGAGTCGTGGAATCATGGAATGGTTTGGGTTGAAAGGAACCTGAAAGATCATCTTGCTCCAATCCCCTGCAATGGGCAGGAACACTTCCCACTAGACCAAATTGCTCCAAGCCCTATCCCACCTGGCTTTGTGCCAGACAAAATGAACATTTCAGATGTTTACCCATGTTCCCTGAAAACTCAATATCCTCCTGGAAATTCTCATCCCCTGGAGGTTCCTGCCTCTTGTCTACCAGTGCCTGAGGCAAACATGGGTCAAGGTCTGCATGCAATGACATGGATCAGGGTCTGCAGTCTACCAGCACTCATCACCTCCAGGACAGAGCAGGACAAGGGGTCTGGCTTTGTAGGGAAACTCCAGGGACATGTTCACAGGAGAAATTCATTATCTGCTCTGGAACTCCCATGGATTAACACCTCTGTTCCCATAGGGAAATCTTCAATGACCACAGATTTTGAATGAAATTTTCCATGAAGTAAGAACTATTCCAGACAAGGGAAATCATCATCCCTTCAGGAAAATAAGAGTCCCTGGAACAGCCACTGTCTTCCAGAAGAATCCATGCCACCTTTGACTTAAGACCACTCAAAGAAGAGAGGTTTTGCAGGGATGAACTGCAGCCCACAAGAGGAAGGTGTTTCTTTGTTGAAATGATCAAAGCTGCCCAAGAGCTCAAACTACAGTTGATACGACCTCAGTGCTCTGCTGTTCCCCTTTCCTGACCTCGTCAGTTCCTAGATCTGCCCTTGAAAGGTGGCTGGAGGCATAGATGAGGACTTGGGACAAGGCTTCAGAGACACAGGGAGAGAGGATGTAAGGTAAATCTTGGATTTCAAGACACAGAACAGCCTGGATCTGGTCCCAGGTCCAGTGCTCTTCTTTCATAGAATCATAGAGTCATTAAGGTTGGAAAAGACCACCAAGGTCTTGATCAAGTCCAACCAGCCATTTTGGAAGTGATTTGGTAGTTATGAAACATGAGAGTCTCCAGAGCAGATCCTCAAAGACCTTCAGAAGCCAAAAGGACTTCCTTATTGATATGACTTGGGGATACTGGGATCTTCATTAAACACTCTTCACCTCCCACAGTACAGAACCCATGGTGAGATCTTATTTAGCTGCAGAGAAATGCATAGTGTTCCTCCTTTGGCAAAGATTCAACTGGAGGTTCCAAGAACCTAACTTTAGGGTTTAAGATGGTTTTCCTCACTGAGGATACACCAGAGCAGCCAAGATGCTCACACGGGGCTGGAAGACAAAGGAAATACAGATGACTCATGGTCCTCTGTCCAGCAACTGGAGATTAAGGGGTACATGGACTTTGATGATCCTTGTGGGTCTTTTCCAACACAGGATATTCTATGATTCTATGATATCCCAAGTCTGTCCTAAACCTGGTGCCTGGATTAGCATGAGTTGATCTTCTCTTCTGCCTTCATGCACACAGCTCATGCACCTGGAGCCTACGGACACCCCCCTAATTTTTGTAGCCAGTGCAGGTGTCTGATCCTACAAGATCAACCCCTCCCACCATTCTCTTCTGACAGCACAGGGAGGCCTCAAACTGAGAAGAAAGTTGTTGCTGTCCATTTTAAACATGGAGTTGTTACCATGGACCTTCATTCAAGGAAGACTTTGCTCTTTCCTTTTTTCCCCTCCAGATATACTTGTATGTTGCCTCCACACCAGCATGAAGCTTATGACCCACAAAAGAGCTCAGGCCATCACCTGCAGTTCTGACTGGTCACCTATTCCCAATATAGATCTGCTTGCATGGAAAAAACCCCTGTGGATTTTATTTTTAAGCCAGCCACACAACTATTTGCATCATACATGTGTTGGGAAAGGAGCTATGAGGATAAACCCTGGAGAGTAAAGATGGGGTGTTGCAGACAGGTTAGATCCTTAGAGCCAGGATCCCACCTTGATGGGATCCTCGCCCTTTTTCAGGAGAGGCAGAGACTTTTGAGTTTCTCCTGGGGAAGAAAAATACAGTCTGGCACTCAAGCCTTGAAAGGTTTCCGGCCCCTGGATTAGATGACCTCAGTATGCCTTTTCCATATCTGCTACCACAGATATAAACCTAGCTTGAGTCCTCTGGGGATTTTTGGACAAGACTGCTCTTTTTTCTACTTTTGTTTTTTAATGTAGAAAGCCAGTTTGCTTAGTTATTGTTATTATTGTTATTGCTGTTTTTGCTGCTGTTGTTATTATACCTTAATATGAAAATGTTCTTGTTTCAGTGAATCCTGAAAAAATTATCAGTGTTGGATGGAATTTCTGCTCACATTTATCTCATTTCTCACCCAGTAGCTTTGAAGACATTTACAGTCATTGAATTCTGTTTCTCAGTACAGGGATCACCTTTTACTCTTTGGACATCCCATTTTAATGTTTCTCCTTGATAATCCAGGACTAGACACAAAGCTTGTGGCTTGTTGTTCATAATCAAATGTTGAAGCATCTTGTCTCTCTTCCTCAAAACTCTCAGCTCAGTGGTCCTGGCATCCTGTGCAACATAACATCCTCTGAAGGAGATACAGAAAGGGATAGCAGCAGTGGCTTGGAGCAAACTGTGGTGTGATCCCAGTTTCTCTCTCCAAGGATTAAAAATGACTCAGAGATGAATCAGTCTTCTACAGAGCAAAGGTGTTATCACTTGCAGGTGGTGCTTCTCCATGATCTCTGCCTGCACAGGTGTGAATACAGATCCATTATGATGCTCTGTAATGGTAGACAGTTTCCATATTACTTAGTATGAAATCAGGAATTGAATTCTTTGTGCAAAACAGTCTGGCTTAAAAAGCTGATTTAATTTTGTAAGTGAGGGGCTTGGCATGCCTTAAAAACATCTAATTTTCAAGCAACACCAAATTGAGAATTGGGATTGGACTAGAGCTTCTCTCTTGAGGGACTTTCACAGAATCACAGAATGGTTTGGGTTGGAATGAACAGCAAAGATAACCTTGTTCCAACTCCCTGCCATGCACAGGGACACCTTCCCCTAGACCAGGTTGTTCCAAGCCCCTTCCAACCTGGCCTTGGACAGTTCTAGGGATGGGGCAGCACTCACCACTCTCACCATAAAAAAATTTCTTTCTTATTTCTAACCTAAATCAACCCTCTTTTAGTTTGAAACCATCACCCTTTGTCCTATCTCCTGCTCTGAGATGAAACTGTGAAGCGACTGGGGTCCAATCTTCCCAAAGCCATAACTGAATGCCTTGGCCCATCTCAAGAAATTGATTTTGCTGGAGGAGACCCCTCCCAGTCTGAGCATCACCAACCTCCTGAGAACAGCTGTGCGGTTGGGAGAGGCATCAGCAACCAGAAACCTACTTTTTGCCCCTAAATTGGGGCAAGGAGAAATCCCCCGTGCAGCAATCACTGCCACTAAAAATACTCCCTCGTGGAAGCCGGTTGGCAAGTGTGACGATGCACTATCTGAACACAAGCAAGATGAAAGGTCCAGGTTGTTTCTGTTTGTTTTGCTTTTCAGGGAGGGAAAGGAGTTTCATTTTGCATCAGCATCTCTTTGTCTAAGTTTAGAGTCTAAAAGACAACTTGTGGGTTAACCTGAAGCTGCCCTGAGGGAAAAGGAAATTTTGCACCCAAAGCAATTGTAAACCAGGTGTGTTCATTTTATAAATGTATTTTGAAGAAAAACAATGACTCCCAGACCATGTTCTTTCATGGGTGCAGAAGAATAAATATGGATGTATTACTGATCAATTCCCCTTTTTTGGTCCAACAAACTCCCTCCCTCCTTCCCCACCACAGCAAGACCCGTGGGGGACATAGGATGGGACAACTACAACATCAGTTTGGGTGCTGGGGGTTGTCTCCATCACCCCAATGGGAATATCATCCTCTCCTTCCCATGCTGATGGGAAAGGGTCCAGGAGCTGGAGGTCCTGGTACAGAAGGAGAGCAGGGTGAGCACTCAGGAGGAGGGGGATGAGGATGGAAAGGGCAAGGGGGAGAGGCAACCCCGTATCGATTGGTGTGTGAAAGGCTTCCCGGGAGCCCTGTTGCTGAGAGACAGCCCTGGGAGATGCAAGGCTGGGATTAATAACTGCTCCATTGGGGCCCTGTTTGCTCTCCTTGCCCAGAGCCAGAGGACTTTGGTCCCAGCTTATCACCGGGCCCAAAGCCCCAGGAATGCAGTCACAGGCAAATGTGCATGTTCACACGACATCTATTAATCAAACGGCTCCCCCACCCTTTAACCCTTTGCAGGTCAGGGGAGGAGGAGAGCACAGCTCTGCTTTCTCTAAAATCAGGGTCCCAGGAGCCTCTTTAGAGCAACCAGGGATAGGGGTAGGTCTCCTGTGAACTCCAGTTGAGACACCATCCCCTTACTTAGTATCCAGGGTTTTCCAAAATGTTTAGGGAATTTGTTTTGGTACCTGCATCTGAACACATCCTTTTCCGGAGCAAGCAAAGCATCTAAACACCTTAAAATGCCTTGAAAGTCGAAATCATTTGGCCTGATGATATTATTTTCTTCTTCACTCTGTTTCACATTTCAGGTGCTGTTTGCACTCACACCACAGGGGTTGTTTACAGCTTACCTGTGGCTCCTCTGCTGCTGTACGGGACTGCAATGGGATGATCTCTGCTCTGAACAGCACAGAGCTAATCAGACACACCCTGGGGATACAAAACATCACACCCTGGGGATAAAAAACATCACAGGCTGTCTATGCTGCTGCTTACAGCAGGTAGGATTTACCCCAGCGTCATAGAATCATAGAATATCCTAAGTTGGAACTTGGTGTTTCCATGGCAAGATCAACTACCCTAATATTATAGAATCATGGAATTGTTAAGGTTGGAAAAGTCCTCTAAGATCATGGGTGATACTCTCTGGCACATGATGTGACTCTTGGGGATGGTCCTGAGCAGGAATAAGAGTTGGACTTGATGATCCTTGTGGGTCCCTTTCCAACTCAGCATGTTCTGTGACTCTGTGAGTCCAGCCATTAACCCAACACTGCCAGGTCCACCACTAAACCGTGTCCCCCAAGTGTCGTGTCCCTCCAGCCTTGCTGTTGGGTGTTTCAGTCTCTGTAATGTGCAGAGAAGTGTGTTCCTGCCTTAAGATACGAGGCTGAGGAAGATTTTCAGGCTCTTGATTTGTTAGCAGTTGTTTAGCCAGTTAAATTAACCAGAGAGTGTCTGTAGGGCCTTCACCAGCCTCTCTTTTCATTCCTCTCTTTGCTCCAGGGAAGAGACAGTGACACTTCCCAAGGGCAATTTAGCACACCAAAATCGGGCTCCTGCTCTGTAATACCACCTGGAAGACACTGATGACAGACACTCCAGGAAAACATCACCTGCTGAATTAAGTGTTCTAAGCTGTCCAGGATGGACACAGCTACCCTGTGATGTCACCTCATCCTTGTCTACACCTTGAAATCCACAGGCTTGATCAACAAGTCCACCAAACATAGAGAGATAGCAAAAGGACCCTTCAGGAAGGTACCAGTGATGTAAGACACATGTGAGCCTGGGAAATGCCAGCTGGGCATTAGAAGATACCTCCTACAGAGGATTGAGGCTCTGGAATGGCCTCCCAGGAGGCGCAGATGGGGCAAGAATCCCACCCATCCTATGAATGGACTCTGAGCAGCTTCTGGTGTGGTGTCCTGGAGTGGAGGATGATGCTGCTCCTCCCTGTCCTCTGTTCCTGGAAAAACAGTGCCCAGTGATAAGGTGCCCATTTGCAAAAGGGGTGGAGACTGAGCCACCTCAACAAGTGTGGTCAGTTCCCTGAAGTTTTCCACTCAGGTTGGCATCTTCTCCCCCTGTGCCACCCCAGGAGCCATGTTGGGTGACAGGGTGTGGCTGTGG
The DNA here is from genome assembly GCA_013396755.1 of Sclerurus mexicanus. Classification (NCBI taxonomy): domain Eukaryota; kingdom Metazoa; phylum Chordata; class Aves; order Passeriformes; family Furnariidae; genus Sclerurus; species Sclerurus mexicanus. The sequence goes on along the minus strand of VWZF01002307.1, from coordinate 186,817 downwards.
CTTTTGCCCCCGGCCAGACTGGACTGGATGGCAGGGTGGATGACTTTTAGCCTTCCTCCACCAAAAAGGAAGGATGGAATTTTTGTGCATCGTGTCCTGAGAGGTCTTTAGTCCTGGGTTCTGTCCTGTTGACCTCATGTGAAGAAGGAGGCGCATGAGCTGAAGGAGCTTAAATGAGCACAGAAGGCACTACCCCAGAGGTGGGATTTGGGGTATTTATACTGGCATTTGGGTTCCTAACTAATTAATGAAATCTCCCAGGCTTGGTGCCGTGGCTCTCTCAAGCCAAAGGCACCAGGATATCAACTCCCTTCTTGTCAGAGCAGGTTTCACCTGCAAAGGACAGTGAAGAAGACAAAGGACCTTGTTATCATCTGGCATTTGTAGGTCAGCAAAATTTGGGTTCCTTTAACTGTCAAACAACCAGGAACATGTTTTTGGGATTGAATCAGTTCATTTCTGAAGCATCACCACATTCCAGCCTCTGTTTTGAGCCTTTAGCATTTTCCCTCTCAGATCCAACTGTGCTTAAAAATCTGGATTCCTTTAGAATCAAACTAATCCAAAAGATGCATTACAGCTTCTCATGGGTCTGGTTGCTATGGGACCAGGATAAACCCCTTCTGAATCATGTGCAGTGGGCACATCACGTGCTCAAGATCAACCATTTGGCTTCATTGTCCTACTCCTACATGGCCACCTCTTTTCTTGCTCTTCCACAACTTGTTGAGTAGGACTTGCCATGTGTCTGTGCAGCAAAGGGACCTGGTGGGGAAAGACAGGCACTAATAAGGATTAGCCCTAGTACGTGATCCCATTCCTTATTCCTCATGACTCAATGCACAGAGAAAGAGAAATATAAGCAGGGAAAAAACCCCCACATGTTATGAGTTCTGCAGCCCAAAAAACCTCCAGCAAATCAGGTATTAAGAAGGAAGGGGGAAAAATAAACAACCCACTAAGAAATCTGACACTTCTACCTGTAAATAATTATTCATCCAAACCCTAGTGATAAGGACATGACACTGTCCATGCAGATTAGGACCCAGATGGAAGAGAAAACCCTTCCTGCTTCCTCTCTTCAAGTCAAAAGCCATATTGTTCCCAAAGAGTTAACAGCAAAGCAGGTCTGCAATTACCTGGGAATAATGGGGTGTGATTGGGGCACTAAAGAGTTGGAATTGATTTTTTTTTTTTCCAGGCTTTCAGCTCTAGAAGCCCCTCCCTGACTTCCTGGTAACTCATGACCAGCAGGGTCAATAGAGCAGAAATCCTTCTAAAGGGCCAATCTGTATTTGAATTATTTAAACAATGTAGTACAGCCAAGTTAAATGGGGCTTATCAAACATTACACCTCTCCAAGCACAATTGGAGACAGAAGGATATTAACTGCTGAATGCTCCAGAGGAGGGAGAGGAGAGAAAAAATGGGGGGAGAGAAAAGAAAATAAAATAGGCGGCCAAGACAGGCTGATTTGGACAAGAGGTGTCTGCAGCAAGGTCTGGCTAGAGATGGTCTCTGCCCTTTGGAGACCCTCCATGCCTAACCCTGAGTCAGGATGGATATACCATCCTGACTCGAGGGAATTAAAGACCATAACTTGTGGCATTTGAGTCCTTAATCTCCATCGTCTTCCCCCCTCAGGATGACAGCAGATGGGGATCTGGAGTTAGAGGAGATGGGTCTTTACAACACCTTTCCTGAAAGGAAAGTGTGGAAGGAGTTGTTTCCATGTCCCCATAGGCTGCGGTTTATTATCCCTGTGTGCACTTTGCCCAGAGAGGGCTGAGAGACTGAGCCATCCACGGGGTGCAGTGGAAAAAGGACCAGGAAGATAAAAACCATAATAATAGCATGATTTTCCTTCAAATTTGGGAGCCAAACAACAAACTCATCCACTGAGATGGGCTAAGGATAGCTAGGAAAACTCCAGCTCACTGAGCAGCCCCAAAAGACAGCTGAGAGTATTTTTCCCATGAAAGCATCCAGCTTGCTGAGGTCTGGGAGCTGAGAATTCAGCCAGGGAAACAGCTCTAGATATCATAACAAAGGTGAAAGCAAACAATAATCCACCTGGATGATTTTCTGGCCATTTATCCTGGCATTTATCTGGCCACCACTTTGTGGTGTTTCAGGTGACCAGCTATGCATTGGGAAGCTCGGGAGGTCCCAGGTTGGATGCAGAGGGTAAAGAGTTCACAGGTAATTCATGCGCTGACATTTTCACATGCCTTATTTGACCTGGAGAGAAAACAAATATGTTTGCAAGTAAAAAACAAACTGCAAACAGTCCCCAGAAGAGCCTGAATGATGTATGGGTGGGTGAGAAATTATTCAATCACATACAGCTATGCAGTAAGGATATAGGGGGAAGGATGTGGAAATTATTTGTGGACCAAAAATGTATATATATATATAGGTTAACTGACCCACAGAGTTTCACCAGAAAGCCTCGAGTTTAAAGCAAATGAGAAAAGAGGGGGAAAAATTATTAATAACACTGTCTTAAGGACACACATCCTTCACTTACGCAGCCACTGTGCTGTCTCTGAGCTAATTAACCCTGTTAATTAATGTGGTTTCAGGTATGAAACCCCTTGAGGGCTGATTTTTGTGGGGGCAGGGGATCTTTGCCCACCTTGATCTGAGCTGCCATGCCCAGGCTGGACCTTCAGCCCGACACCAGCGGGTTGGGAACGTGCAGTCAGCCAGAGCTGGCCAGGAAAACCCAGAGGGAAACATTTCCTGCCGGGAAAGGCTCTCCCGTCCAAACTGGAACATTTCAGAAGACTGTTGCTGATTTCACTGAGGTTGTTGGGTTTCGGGTTTTTTTTAAGGGAAAAAAAAATAAAAAAGAGAAATAATGAGGGGAAGGAGAGGAAAGTTTTCCTGACTGTGTTCCATCCTTTTTATCAGAAGTTAGGACTATAAGAAGGTGCCTCGTGGCTCAAATCCAGCCCGGTGCTATCTCAGTATTTGACATTATTTGTCATTTGGGGAAGAATTTCAAAATGTTTAGATTTCGTTACGGTTCAAAATGAAGCCCCAAACTCACCCCTTCCTCCCCCTCCCTGCCCAGCGGCATTTGCCATCCTTCCCTGGACATGTTTTCAGGAACATCTTTTGCTGCAAACCCAAAAAGGATGTTTTTGGGGGGGACAATGTGTGCAACCTCCAGCTCAAACACAACCGGGCACTGGGTTTGCTCACTCGGATGTGACAGATCCAGCCCCAAAAGCCTCTGCCTTCCCGGGCATGGGGGGTTTTGCCCCCTCCAGCTCTGGATGTCACATCTCCGGAGGGTTTTTCCACCTTGAGCACCAACGTCTCATTGAAGGTCACCACCACCAGCAGCCCCTGCTGCCTTCCCACCCTGCAGCACCGGGAGATGCTGGGAAGGGACGGGATGATCACAATATTGAGAAAGCTCAACCCAAGCAAATGGAAGGTTTATAAACTCCTGGCCTACCATGCAAGGCTGCAAGGTCGCCGCCTTATCTGAGTTTGCAGAGGGTTTGCAAAGTGCTGGCAGCCCTCCAAATATGTTTGGGAGGGTTTTTTTTTGCTCTAACCTAAGGCTGCCGGACTCCCACATTTGACATTTTCCAAGTGCTGTTGCGCGACGAGGCAGCGGCCGGGAACAATGTGTGATTATAACAGCGGGCTGGGGTAGGGGAAGCCTCTAGCTGAGGCTTTGCAAGGGCTGTAGCACGTGTGAAGGCTCAGCAGCCCGGCTGCCCACCCCACAGGGGCTGATTTCATCGGGGATGCTGCAGGGTGGACGGGGGTGTTGGGCAAAGCCAGTGCTCGTCCCTTTGAAATCCTTTTAACTGCATCCCAAAGATCGAATAATGAAGCTTTGCAAACAGGGAAAACCTGGGGTACCTTCATTGGAGCATCGCTGCCTCTGCTTTACCTGCACTGTTGTAGTGCAAGATCCTCCAAGGGATCCCATGTGCTCATGGGGTGTGGGCTGACACCCCCATTTCACAAAGAAACGTGACAAAAAGTAGCCACATGGATGATCCAGAGTCAGGAAAGAAGTTTCTGGACTTGAACCCAGGTTTCTCAAGGTCTGTATTAACTCTTGTATTGACTATTCCTCCCCTTTATTTTTATTTAATCCATCAGTACAAGTGAACACCACAGTTACTGGATTCACTAATTTGCTTAATATTGGAGGTGCCCCAATTCTCAGCTGGGAATATTTCTGTTATTTGGAGGGGAAAAAAAGGGAGAGAGGAAAACCACGCTGAAGACAGATCAAAATATAAACTCACTCATTGTTTTATTTCCCCTTTTTCTTCCTTTTATCTTGCTGGAAAAGTGAGTGTGCAGGACAGGGAGTAAAAGAAAAAAAAAGAAAGAGAAAGGAAAAGCAAAAAGACAAAAGTGCTGTTTTTCTTATTTTCTCAAGAAAACAAGTCCAGAAAATTTGTTCCAAAACACAGTTTTTCACCCAGCAGCTGCCTGCACTTAAAATATATATTTTTTTGCACAGGGGAATGAAAAGGAGAGGAATGGCTGAGGAGGAGCGGGATGTGCTTGAATACAAATTGCATTGGAAGTGCAAAGGGGGTTATTAGTCAGACAGGGAGGATTATTTTACATCTCGACCACCTATACAACCATGTGTGCAACCGCCTAAATGAAATGTTGCCTTAATCATCCTGGTCAAAGTCCTTTGGCTACAAGCAAGGCTTGTTGCACTGTGGATTAACAGGGGGGAAAAATAATAAAGGGTTCTATATACACAGTTTTTCTGGCTTTGGTTAGAAACCCCAGGGTCAGAGCAAAGCTCTGATTTCAAACAACTGTATTTTGAGTGATCCTGTTTATTCCAAGTGTCTGCTGAGGCTTTGACTCCGAGCTATTAATACAAAATAAATAATTTTCGCACGAGCTATTTTTACCTCCCTTGCCAGAGAAATAAAACAAGGCAGCCACAGAAGTGACGTGTGTGAACAGCAGGGAGGGAGTGAGAGGGGGCCATGAGCTCCTGTGATGTTTTTGGCTGCTGAGTGACACAGGGAGCACCACTGGCAGAGGATGACGTGGAAGACCACGTTGGCCAGCACGATGAAGGATGGCTGTGCAGCACATATGGGACGGTGGGAGACTCCCAAGGTCTGTTAGGCCATGGGGTTTATGACACTTGAAACTTCTGGTGTTCAAGAAGTTCTGGGGTCTGACCTGACCCTCTATGAGCAGTGGCTTCAAAAGCTGCCCAGGCAGATGTGAGCCCAGATGATGCAGATGTGCTGACACAAGATGCTGCCGTGGGTGCAAATGCATCTGAGTTACTGCACTTCTTTGGGGATGGGTGCAAATGTGTTTTCTTGGGAAGCAACATCCCACCACAGGGCTCCCAAGTAGAAGTCTCATTCCCCATGGTGCAGCATCCATCCAGGCTGGCTGGGATGTGCTTGAACTCAAAACATTTGGATGCTCAAGGCAACAGAAGAAGAGGTCAAGAGGTAAAGGGCAGCGATCCCTGCTCAGCTGTGTTCCCAGCAGATGCCAGGGATGAGCTGTATTTGCACACCTGCAGCCGAGCCCCCTCCCATCCTGATGGCCACACACTCACAGCCCACTTACTTTCTCCACCAGCTGTTTTCCTGGTCCCCTTTTAGCAGGTTGATGTTGTGAGCTCACCAAGTCTCTGCACTTGGGTACAGGATTTCAGGTTTAGTGATGGTGCAAAATGGGAAAGAGGTGCAAAGGGTGGCATGTGCTGCAACAAATGGGAGCCTCAGAGATGGGAAATAATTGCACAAATCTCTGCAGAGGCCACCTGGTGTCCTTCTGGGGCGTACCTGAAGGACAGTCCCCAAAAATCACTTTAAAGTCTCCACCACTCATTGTGCACTGGTAATAAAGGGGATTCACCAGGGTTTAGGGCTCAGAAGTGGTGGTGGGCTCGGGGAGCATCATCATCAAGGAGAGGAGAAGGCAGACAGTGAAAGTACAAAGTGACTGCCTCTCAAAATCCCAGCCTTTAGGAAGAAATTCTCCCCTGTGAGGGTGGTGAGACCCTGGCACAGGCTGCCCAGAGAAGCTGGGGCTGCCCCATCCCTGAAAGTGTCCAAGGCCAGGTTGGACAGGGTTTGGAGCCACCTGGGATAGTCCCTGCTCGTGGCAGGGGGTTGAACTAGATGGTCTTTAGGGTTCCCCTCCAGCCCAAACCCTTCTATGATTAACCTGTATCCATGTCAGGCACTCAGGTCTGCCTGGGGAAAGGGGAGTCCCTTATCTTAGGGATCTGTGGCCCCTCCATCAAAATATGGAGCAGAGATCTCCCACTGCTGCTGGGTACGAACCATAGAGGGATGGAGCCTGACCCTGAGGTGTTTTACATGCTCAGACTCACACACGCACAAGGAAGGACCTTCAAAATTGCTGGATCAAGGACCCAGTGTCCGAGGCTCCCTCCAGTGCAGGCGGGGGAAGCGATTGCTGCAGAGGTGTGGGAGGCATTCACTGGAGTCTGGGAGTCTGCAGGGAGAGCAGGCAGCTGGAAAACTGCCTGCCATTCACATCTGGGACCTGTTGTTTTGATACTGGGTTTTAAGGTTCTATTAAATTGTGCGTTGATCAATCAACTAACTAGCTTAAGTCATCACGTTGTAGAAATACATAAACGTATGCAAGCTGTAAGATCCCTCAAGCTGTGTCAGGGGAGGTTTAGGTTGGATATTAGGAAAAGGTCCTTCCCCCAGAGGGTGGTGGGCACTGAACAGGTTCCCCAGAGCAGTGGGCACAGCCCCAAGGCTGCCAGAGCTCAAGAAGCTTTTGGCTGATTCTCTCAGGCACACAGTGTGACTCTTGGGGATGGTCCTGTGCAGGGCTACGGGTTGGACTTAATGATCCTCGTGGGTCCCTTCCAACTCAGCATGTTCTGTGATCTCCAAGACAGGACTATGTCCTACAGAAGGCAAGTGTTTCATGCCTGTTTAACTACTGGGATGCAGAAGAAGCAGACAAGGCTTCAGATACACAGGTATTTCTAACGGAAAAAAAATTGAAGATAAGGATTTAAACACATTTATATCCAATCTGATTCTGGATATCCATCACCTGCAATTTTCTAGAGGTAAGAGGAGTGTACCAGAGGAAAATCACTGCAAGCTCATTTTGGTCTCATCTTTTTCCACTGATATCTCCTAATTGCCACTCTTTTCAGTTTTAAGGAAGGCGGTATGAATGCAGTCCATCACTGTCACAAGCTATACGTTTCAGTTTTCCATGTTTGGCAGAGTCAGGGCTCAGCATATCCATAGAGCAAAGCACCAGCTTGATTTTACTGTCACTCTTGAAACCGCCAAATGTCATGTTAATAAAATCTTGATGTCGAACAGAACACCTGTACCCACGATAATATAACTAAATACCAATAAAATCATATGTATCCTGCCCATCATTCCTGGCGCAGCTCAGGATCTCCAGTGGCCTAAAGGAAATCTATGAATAACCCAAATCTGAGGTCCCACCAGCAGCTCAGGAGAGAGAGGAGCCAGCTGGTTTACCCGAGCCATGAGCCATAGGCATCTATTAACAACCAGCTTTTTGGCTCCACTAAGTGCACTCAGCCTGACTTGGTTTTATTGGCATCACCCATCTCCCAGTAAATGTGATAAGAGAGTCTGATTAGCCATGGCCATCAGACTGAGCTTGGAACTAGTCTCCAGCACAGCTGTCTGAGGGCTCCTTACCACATGTGCTTTCCATGCCACACTTTCAGGCCCAGGAGGGGCTAATGAAGATTGTCCCTCGACCTCATTGTTTACTTTTAGGCAAGCAGCAGAATTAAGACCAATTTAGCTGCCCCTTCTTTTCCTTTTGGTTTTTTTCACCCAGCTCAGTCTAAACATGCATCTCAAGAAAGAGCCTTTTTTTATTGCCAAGGCAACACGTGATAAGGAAAGATCATCTGTCTGAGAGAAAATTACTTCTGTGGGGTTCAGAAAGTGGTCCCAAGGGTCTGATTCCAGCACAGGAACAGCCCCTGGAGAACATTAAAGAATTATAAACCCCATGATAAGGCACTTTCTTTTATAGTTTTTTATTTCATAGCAATAGTCACAGCTTAAAGATAAGGGCAACATACATTTTGTTTAACTAGGCTCTTGTCCCTTGGTGTGGGGCTCCGAGTGAACTGGCATCCATCAAACCCTTTTGTGATTTACATGAATACCTGATTCTTCTGATAAGGGAAAGTGTAAGTCAACACAGTTCTGTTGTAATTGGGTGTTACCTGTTTAGATACCACACTGCTATCTCAGCATCAGCTCACAGGCAAGCTCCACTTCACCTTTCCTTGCTAGGTGCAGGGAGAATGTCCCCTCCTTTTACACTGGCCCCAGTGGTTGCAACAAGCTGCCTGGAAGCATCTTTTTCAGTCTAGTAGAGGTGTCCTCAGGATGCTGGAGATGCTAAAAGTCTAGATGCATTCAGTGATGGTGAAAAATTACAGAATTAAAAACCCCAAAATTCCCACTTCAGGTTCAGCATAATCTTTGGCCACAGACTGTGTGATCTACCAAAGTTGTATTACCATATTCTTATTTTTCTGATCTTTATCTTAGTGAGCAACATTTCATGTTTATAGTATTAAATAAATATTCCTGATATATGTACGACAGCAGCCATCTCTAGCCCTCAGCATGACAGGACTTCTTTGCACTACATGAGGGAGATACCAAGATATCTCAAAACCTGAGAAGTTTGCAACCTAAAAACAAGGCAGAAAAGAAGCCTCGTAAAGGATTTGATGATTGCCACAAAGCAGGACCTCTCAGAAGAGGGCCCATAGCTCCTGCCTTGGGCTGTGCCACCTTTAATTAGATGCCAGTGTCCCAGGAGACATCTGCTTTAGTTCCAACAAAGAGAAGAGCACCTGGACTTCCCTAACAAGTATAACTATAAATTAAAAAAGAAGGCAAGGCCACAAACACCCTGAATTTCCCACCTGAAGCATCTGAGGGCCAGGGGATTGAAGAAATTACAAGTAAATCGTTAACCAAACCCACTAATTTTGGATAAAGAATGCTCCAGAGGATGCCCAGTGTTTTCCTTCTGCCTGACATCTCTAGGAGAGCTGAGCTCAGGATCCTGAAGAAGAGACACAGTGTGGAAGTTGGTCATTAGCAGCAAAGCTGCTTCCATCCCAAGATTTGATACCAGTCCAACACAGTTCTGATCTCCCTGGCCTAATCCAGGGCCCCACAAAACCCCTGGAGCTGCAGAGGTGTAGGCAGTGACACAGAGCTGCAGGGATCCCTCAGGAGATGCTGGGAAAGGGGTCAGGAGACCACCCATCAGTGAGATGCAGACTGGGAAGATCCCTACAAGAGCTTTGAAGGGATGATGGATTTATCTCCGTATCAAAATCGGAACTGATTTTCCAGCTCCCACCTGGGATGATACAGGAACACCCAAAGCCAAATTGCCCTCTTGGTGTGAACCCACCTGATTACAGTGAAGGTGCAGCAACCCTTTGCTACGAAGGGCTGTTCTTGGCAGATCTTCCCAAACCACAAGGATATCCTATGTGCTAATCCTACTGCCCAGATGGGAAGAATGTTGCTTCCTGCCAGCAAACACCCAGGGGTTGATAAATAAAAGGAGAAGCAAGGTAGATGCAGCTTTCTTCCCTGAAGGATCTGGGGACCAAGGTCCTCAAGAAGAGTAAGACTTGGGGTCTGATCCCTCTTCAACCTCTCCAAAAGCTCAACGCAAAGCCTTGGTTGAGCCCCTCTCACCAGAGTGTTGGGCCCTAGTAAGTCATGGACCACCTAAAGCATCATCTTGGCCATGCTTGGCCAAATCCTCTCTCTGTGATTTACTATGGGTTGAGTGGGAACCTCTTGGCAAGCAGCGATCATGGCTCTGTTGGCCTCAGGTGTCCTCAGAGACTGGAATTATTTGATATTGGGAGAGACCTGGGAAAATGGTCTAGCCTATGTAGCTGAAAAGGTTGTTGTCATGAGTCTGAAAGAATTTCTTGGCCCACCCCACTGTTAGAAGACCAGGATTTTATGGTGGTGTAGGAGAAGACAGATATGTGGCGATGTATTTATATAAACTGCTGATTACACTTTTAGCACGGGACAGCTCAGGTTTAAGGGGCAATTTCCTGGCTTAGTCTAATTCTCTCACTAGACATTTTCCTTCGCACTAAGTGAAATTGTGGCTGAATTAAAGAACCACTTTTCCTCTTATCTGCTGCTGCTGTTATCTAACTCCGAGGAAAGGCTGGGAGCAGAGACAGGCAGGGCTTGCCATTTTACAGCTCCTTCCCACCGTTCCCCTGGGCTTGCATCAAACACCAGGAAGATTTGCTAAAAAACAGCCTGTCGTTCTCCACACAGCCATACAATGGGAACAGCAGCGGGAAAGCCACAAAACAGGCACGCTTCCTGGATATCTTGATTTTCATTTTAAGTGGAGATCTCCCAAAATCTCATACAAATCCCAGTGAAGTGGTCTTTCTGGAGCAGAGACCATCCTTCCCATTGAAAGGTCCGGGTTTACTCACATGTGTGAGACTCCAAGGATGTCAGGAAAAGGGAAGGAGGAAAGAGTCCTGACCCATTAATTATTTATGGTCTCTACTCTCTGGGTCCTGAGCCAGGTTGGTACAACCAGCAGGAGCCAAGAGACCTCAGCCCCCTCCCTGACTCCACCTCTGACTCACTGCTTAGCCCTGGGCGAGTCCCTCCACTTATTTTCATAAAATCATAAAGTATTTTGGGTTAAAAGGGATTTTTTAGCAGTTTCACGTCTTTCTCCCCCTTCAGCAAAGTCTCTGTCTTGGTTATAGAGGCTGCCAGTTTGGGGAGAGCAGGAGATGTTGGTCCAGCACCAAACAACTCCTTAGTTCCGACTTCCATCTGATCCTCTTCATTCCATAGTGAGAGCAATGCTCCTGCCTAATTAGAGTAGCCCTTGCATAAGAAACCTCTTTTATCCTTGCATTTTCCACAAGTGTCTTGTCCCAGAGTTATTCACATGTTTTTATCCAGGTTTCCTCCAAGTCCTCCCCTGTGTCAACGTTTCACAATCCTCTTCCACACTCCTCGTTTCTGTGTCCCAGGCTTTGCAATGAAGTTGGCTCTGCCAAGAGCTGCACTTCTCACCCAGCTTTATCAGGTCTGCATTTCCACTGTGTGATGTGTGTGTTCCCCAAATTGTGAACTCGCTGCTGGGCACAGAGGTGTTTAGAGCTCTTGAAACCAAATTAGCCACTGTCTATTTTGCTCACATGTATGTTTTTTATATTTATCCTTAATTCAGGGGTCTTGGAGCCCAGCTCTTTGCAGCATCCTGCTGTTTCTTGACAACAGCAAATGAAAAACACCACCAAAATAGGTCCTTTCTCATTGAGCCAGGATATTCTTCCAAGAGCCTTGCACGATAGTCAGCTGGGAATTGGAGATATGTCTAGTAGAGAAGGCTTCAGGGAGACTTCAGAGCCCCTTCCGGTGCCCAAAGGGGCTCCAAGAGCAGGAACAGGACTTTGGACAAAGGTCTGGAGTGACAGAAGAGGGAATGGCTTCCCTCTGTCAGAGGGCAGGGTTAGATTGGATATTCTCCTTGTCCTCCCTGCCCTCTCCCTCATCTACTGGGGAACTTTAGGAAATTTTTCTGCTTTGATTTTAATTCCCATAAAAACCAAGTTAAATCTGCTTCCTGTGAGACTGGATAGTGAAAAGGGACATCCAGCACCACAAAATGATCGTGATTGGATTAACATCCCTTTTCCCATAAGAAACAGATACAGATCTGGCCCAATAATTCCACAAAAATTCTCAGTCTGAATATCTTTAATACACTGATCTGATTTAAAAAGAAACAGAAACCTGGAGCTGAAAAGCAGGTGGGTTTTATCACCTCTTTTATTATTTAATTTGACTGGAATGTCTTTTTTTTCTTTTAAGATGAATGAACCTTCTGCTGATAGCTACTCCCTTACTTTTTGCTTTCAAACCAAAATTGACGGGATTTTAGGGGATTTTCTGCTAGAAAAAACAACACCTTTCTCATAGAAGAAAGCGTGTTTAAATGTGGTCATGAAAAACTGGAAAACCACAATATCCTTCTGGGGAAGTTACGCTGTGTAGAGTAGAATTATAAAATGGTTTGGGTTGGAAGGGACCTTAAAGATCATCTCTTTCCACACCCCTGCTATGGGCAGGGGCAATTTTCACTATCTCAGGTTCCTCCAAGCCCCATCCACCCTGGCCTTGGACACTTCCAGGGATGAGGTAGTTGCAGCCCAGAACATTTCTGGTCTCTCCTGGTTGGAATGAGATGACCTTTAAGGTCCTTTCCAACCCAAACCATTCTAGGATTCAATATAACAGCACTGCCTGGCGATAACTCCAAAATAACGGGCTCAGCCACACCAACCTTCACTCACTCAAGTCCTCCCACACAAACCTTTGGGGCTACTCACTTGGATAAGACAAATTAGTTGTAAATTCAGCCCAAAGCCAAGGCTAACAGAGGTTTGGGCAGTGTGGCCTTCACAGATGTGTCACACAGAGGGGCTGGCTCATGTTTATGCTGTCCCATTGCCCAAGAAGAAACCCCACCTGTAAAATATCCTGGCTAACCTGGTTTAGGCGGAGATATAAACAAATAAGCATCACCCCAGTGATGACTAAGCAGGGATAAACCCGTGGCTTCCTGGTATTTGCTAGGAAAATTCTTTTTCAGCCCAAAATATGTGGCTTGACCTCTGGACAAATATCCTCCTGAGCACCAGTGTGAGAGCTGAAAGCTCTCCATCCAGCACAGCATAAGCTGGAGAGCTCTAGAACTTCCCTGAGCAACCTTAGACATCCCCAGAGAAAATAATATCGTCACTCCTTTGCATTTCTTCTAATCATCATATGGGCCTGTCCAACCAGCCTCCAAGGTCTAGTGGAAGGTCTCCCTGTCCATGGCAGGGAGGTTGGAACTAGATTATGTTTAAGGCCCCTTCCAACTCAGGCCATTCTATGATTCCATGATTTTATGATCAGTGCCTTTATCTCCTTCCTCTCACCCCTGTGGGATGGCACCTCTTGGCCCAGCAGTGAAGGACCTCAGCTGATCCAAGAGACTTGTAAAGCAGAGCAGCAACCACATAACCTGAATAAAATGTACAGCAGCCAGGGACATATTTCCTTTAGCCCAGGCACATCCCAGACAGCTGGAGCCTGGACTTTGCTTCTTCCCATTGTGTGGATTATGAAGGTTTATTCTTGCTGCAGCAGTAGCCTGTGCTCACCAGAAGCCACCTCTGCATCTTTAAGTGCACAATTTGTGGGCCCTGCCAAGTGGACAGGAAATTAATGACATTTAAATGAAGAGCCGTTCCCTTTTCCAGCCCTCTGATTATTTCTTTTGATTCAGTAAAGTCCTGGCAGAGCTCTCCTGATGTAATCATGGGAGCTTGCACTTCGTGATCCAATTACTGCCAAGTTTCTGGACGTTGGGTTTTGCTTTGATGGGAACATTTAAATGTGTGAACTTTGCAGAGACTGGCTGACAGGTCTGGGCTCTGGGATCTCATTTTAATTATGGACTTGGTGGAAGTGAGTGAAAGCACCTTGTGAAAGCAGGTTTGTCTTCATGGGAAAGCTAGAAATCTTCCTCTTTTTTGGAAAGGGGGGAAATAAAATGCTGTGATTTTCTATAGATTAGAACATCTGCTTCACCTTTAGCCAGTCATGCAGCCTATCCATGGCTTGGACATGCAATCAGCTCCTGGCTCATCATTGCTTCTAGCCAGACTCTGTGAATCCTCATAGCTGGTGCCTATTCCTACTCTTACCTACAGGACTCCACCCCTCTGCCAAACCCGGCTTGAACTAATCAGTCCATGCAAATGTTATCTGGAGAAACAGCAGCCAGCACACTCACACAACCTCCATTTTAAAAAGGAAGCTACAGACGCAGAGATAACACCAAGACTGTTTTCCAGCAGACTTCTTCAGCCAAAACTTGCACAAGTTTACAAGGAGCAATGGCCATTAACTCAAATATAAGAAGTTTCCCCTCAGCAAGAGGAAGAACTTCTTTTCTTTGAGGGCAGAGCACTGGAACAGCTGCCCAGGGTGGTCATGGAGTCTCCCTCTGGAGATATTCCAAACTCACCTGGGTATGTTCCTGTGTCACCTGCTCCAGGTGACCCTGCCTTGGCAGGGGGCTGGACTTGATGATCTCCAGAGGTCTTTTCCAACCTGAAGTATTCTGTGATTCTGTGAAATCTGGGCTGAGAACTGATGATTTCAGTGCACTTTCTGTGAGTCAGACATCTGCTTTGCACAACGATTTTTCAGTGCTGTTGCCCAAATGCCATCACACTGTACCCTCAGCCTTTCACGTCCTAAGGTTGCCACAGTCACCAGTCCCCTCCCAACCCCTCCGTGTAGGGAGAGTGGCTCCCAGGGTCTGTCTTGTGTGATAGCATCACCCTGGTGACTCCCAAAGCCTTTCTTGAGATGCCACAGCCCAGTGTTTGCTCATGTCCTCACATTGTCCCCAGCTCTGATAATGCCCCTGGTGAACACTACCAACTTATCACCACAGCGGCATCAACCCTTCACATTTTGCAGGGAGGACACCAAACTCTATCCACTGATAGACTTATCCATAAGCCCACTCAGGAGTGTTTTGATCAATGGCTTAATCTCTGTTTGCACGGTCAAATCCCTCCCTCCCTTGGCTCCGAGCTGGACGTTGGGATGAATGTCCCCTCAGCTCGTGCCATCTCAGATCCCGACTATGTGGAGAGCACGTCGCAGTCAAAGATTCACCAGTTACACACCAGGGGGGCTTTATTACCTTTATTTTAGCAGATGGACAACTGAGGTCCAAAGAGAGGGGCAGTGGCCTCTCTCCAAAATCTCAGGATAATTGAGAATTGAGCTGGGGGTTTTCCAAGCCTTAAGAACATCCTTCTTCTGTAAAGGATCAGCCAAATCAGGGTGTTATTGTGCTGGCAGCCAAACATGGAAACCTTGGCCAGAGACACTTTTCCCTCCAAATTCCTGGTATCTTTTGAAGACGTGACCACTTGCTAAGCTTTATTTACTGAACAACCCTCTTCCAGTCAATGGAGAGAAGATAAGCACATGCAGAGATCTTGATGAGATCAGGACTCATCTGACAGAACAAGAATAGGGTGGGAAAGAAGAAAGAAAAAAAGTAAAAGTAAAATCAAAAGCTCATTGATAATGCAGGCTCTAAAAGAGGCCAAATCTAAGGGGAAGACTTCTACCCTAAATATTCCTACTTTACTTTTTTCAAAAATGTCCATATAAGGCACTTGGGCTCCACCAGCAGCAGAGAGGAAAATATGAGTGAGGAGAAAAGAGAAACCAGGAAAAAAAAATGGATAAAAGTAGGGAAAAGTTCATTTATTTTTTTTTTCACAGACATGAGAAATGTGAAATTGGCCAAGAATTCTGAAAAAAGCCCCAAAAAACAAAATCTCTCACCAACAGAGGATATCCTCAATCCCCACCACCTGTTCAGTATTGGTGAGCAACATTATACAAGGGAAGGAAACAAAGAGCATTTCATGGAAGGATCTGACCTGGAGGTCCAGCTGGACCAGCTTCAGATGCTTCCCAGTGGTATCCAAATTATATCAGTAGTGGATGGAGAGGGTCAGTTCCTCCACCTGAGAAGGGCCCACCTCTCTGGAGTGACTGCGGAGGGACATCAAGCACAGATTTACCCAGAGGCTCCCAGGCAGCCTGAAGTGGAGCTACGGGAATTGGCCACAGCATCCTCAGAAACACCAAATAAACCATAACAGGGCATGCTTGGATTTTGGCCAGGTGGCCACACCCATCCTAATTCACTCCAGCTCCCGACTCAGAGCGGCAACAGCCAAGATGCTTCATGAGAACAGTCTTGTCATGTTTCCCCAAAGTGTTTGGGATATGTCTACTTGGGTGGATGCTCATCCCTGGCAGTGTCCAAGGCCAGGCTGGATGAGGCTTGGAGCAACCTGGGATAATGGAAGGTGTCCCTGCCCATGGCAGAGAGGTTGGAATGAGATGATCTTTAAGGTCCCTTCCAACACAAACTGTTCTTTGATTCTGTGACTTTGCTGACAGCCTTGAATGTCTGAAGAAAGTAGAGATGGTGAGAGCAATTTTCCAGACATCTCCCCCACAGCCAAAGCACCCGGAATGCACCAGATGGTGGAGAAGAGGAGAAGGTTTCAGTCATTGGGAGTGGCTGCCCAGGGAGGTGTGTAGTGCCCATCCCTGGAGGTGTTCAAGGAATGACTGGATGTGCCACTCTGTGCTCTGGGCTGGTTGACAAGGTGGTGGTTTGTCAAAGGTTGGACTTGATTTTGGAGGTGTTTTCCAACCTAAATGATTCTGTGATGTGAACGGCACTGCCTGGCATCTTACCTCACATCACCTCTGATTTGGGGCTGAAATCCCAAGGACAGACAAAAGGCAGGAAATGAGACAGGCACAGAGAAGGCTCAAAGATGCTCTTCACACAACCAACCACTGGAAAATGGAAGATTCTAGGGTGTCCTCAAAAAAACCTCCTGTGATTTGTTCCAAACAGGATATGATATGAAATGCGAAGAACAAAGAATCACAGAGTCATAGAATGGTTTAGGTTGGAAGGACCTTAGAGATCAGCTGTTTTCAACCCCCTGCCATGAGCAAGGACATCTCCCACTATCCCGTGTTTCTCCAAACCATGTCCAACCTGGCCTTCGACTCTTCCAGGAATGGGGTGGTTGCAGCCCAGAACGTTTCTGGTCTCACCTGCTCCAGCAGGTTGTTTAGGGCTCTGTCCAACCTGGCCTCGAAGACTTCCAGGGAGCAAAACCTCCAAGTGCTTCTCACCTCAAGGACAGGGACAATGTGATCCAGCTGTGATGGTGAGGTTTGCTCCAAGAACAGGTGAGCACAAGGATCACCTGCAAGGGGCGATGACAGAAACGTGCATCTGATGCAACTGAGAGAGAAAAAAACCACTGGAGACCTCTTAGTAGTTGGAGACCTGGTATTTGCAGAGGGGAGCTGCAGCTCTCATATTTTTAATAACATTTCCCATGTAAGATGAAAAGCCAGGAATGAACAGTTAAACAACAATGGCCCTACTGTTTTGTGGCCTTTTTCCTCTTTGTGTGTTTGGCTTTTGCTTGCAACAATATAAAATGTAACATCTTTTGCCTGTTCTTTTGCTTTCCCACTGCATGCTGTTAACAGTCAAGGCTTTTTTACTGCAATAAGAAGACTGAATTCTGAAAATGCTCTTTATTCTCTATATGAACCACCTCCCCTCTCACAAAAAAAACCAAAACCCCCAAAAAACCAACCAACAAAAAAAAAAAAAGGAATAAATTTTGATGCAATATAAGGAAAATAATTAATTTTTTTCAGCTATAACTGTAATCTGAATTCATGCTCCCATTATACTGTCTTTTCAAAAGCAAAACCAGAATCCCAAACATAGCTGAAAAGGATTAGAAATGTTTAAACTTATTGCTTACAGCAGTTCAAGCCTCGAATTTCTTTTTACTGAATTTAAACAGCAATTCATCCAGAAATGTCTTAGAATTTTCTTAAAACAAGTAAACTAACCAAAAGCAAACCAAAAAGCCCAAAGTGAAAGTAAAATTCAATTCAATTAATTTTTTTTAAAAAATTGAACAAACTATTAAACTTTGTAGCTTTGTCCAGCCAGAATCAACAAATATTGAACCTTCGAGTTTGCTAATTTTGTATTTAAATTTGTATTTCTGCCTCTTCCAGATGAAACAAAAGTGGCATTTTTTCTGAGTTAGGAAGGACTGTCCACCAAAAAAAATAAATTAACCAAAAAATAAAAATAAACCAAAAAAAATGTGTTTCCCAATGAGTTCTACTTCTGCCATGTATGTTTTTCTGGAGTGAACATTCAATGTGCAGTTCCACCACAGTTTACATGGAAAGGTGCTAAAAATGGTCCTTTTTTTAATTGTCAAAAAAAAAAGATAGTAAATCAAAAGTATATATTTTGGGGAGAAGCCCTCCATGGGTGTCTGCACCTCCATGGTGCCTTACGTATCTTTGGGTGTCAACAACTGGAACATGCTCCAATGTCTCCAATGTCCTGCTGGAATTTCTGTGAGACTTCACAGCTGTTCTGCCAAAAAATCCATAATCCTGTGTTAAGGCACAGGACTAAGTGCTCTGGGAGAGTCAGGTCCTGTCCTGGATCTGCTGTCCCCCACGAGGCTTTTAATCCTCCTTTCCCTTGTCTTCCCAGATAATAACATCTACCTCCCCTGCAGTCTTCTTGTGAAGCTTAACGTGGTAATCTTTGTAAAGCAAAGCTTTACAAAGCTCAGGGATCTTTTGTAAAAGAGAAAAGTAAAGAAAAAAAGTAGGATCCAGCCTGATTCTGGTCTCATATGGCCAAGGAGCGACTCACAAGGAGCTGCAGGTGATCTTTAAGCTCCCTTTCAACCCAAACCATTCTGTGATTTTATGATTCTATGACAAAAAGAAGACCAGTATCAGCTGTCTCTCTTGGAGGTATCATTGAAGAACGGCCATCCTTCATTTGGGCTCTTGGGTGACAGCAAGAGTGACATTGCAGTGACACATTTTCCCAGCCCACAGTAAAGACTTTTGAGATTTCTTTACTTTATGTACTAAATCAAAGTCTGCTTCATCCTTCTTGCTTGAAATGCTGTTACTACACCTTTTTCACGAGTTCACTTAGAATCAGCCATGAAAGTAGTGGCCACTCAAATGGGAGGACAAAGGAAGATCTCTCCCTCCATCCAGGACTGCTGAAAACCCAGGAAATCCTGCTTGCCCTAAAAATTGTGACGACTCTCAGGCTCTCAGCTCTTTTTTCCCCCCAAAAGCCACAACCTCTCCCTGCACTCTTGCTCCTCCTTCACTACTGGTTTTATTTTACCATCAGGAATATTAAGCAAGAAATCTCAGACTGATTATGGGACAAGACTGCAAGAGCAGATGGAGGATGCATTTCACACTGTCCAGCTAAAGCAGAGGTGTCACCTTCCTTTATTAGAATAGATGAGGGAGTGTGTCCCAATTCCTCATGGCATCCATCCAGTCCCTGGTACCTGCCCAGGGTAGACAACATGGGGCTGAGCCCGAGCTGCTCTATTCTGCAAGCCAAGAGCTGTATTCTGGAGAAGGGAATACTCCAGGGGCACCTTAGAGCACCTTCCAGTACCTAAAGAGGCTCCAAGAGAGTTGCAGAGGGACTTTGGACAAAGGCCTGGAGGGACAGGACAAGGGGGAACGGCTTCCCACTGCCAGAGGGTTAGATGGGATATTGGGAAGGAATTCTTCCCTGTGAGGGCGGGCAGGCCCTGGTACAGGTTGACCAGAGAAGTTGTGGCAGCCCCATCCCTGGAAGTGTCCAAGGCCACGTTGGACAGGACTTGGAGCAACCTGGGCTAGTGGAAGGAGTCCCTGTCCATGATTCCACCTCTCCCCTCCTACACTGCAGCCCCACGTCATTCCTGACTTGTACGATGCATGAAAACTCAGAGGTGTATCTGTTCCCAAGGGTGTTCCCCAACAGATACAACTATTCATTAACAATATCAACACTGCATTAATGATCTAAGAACAAGGGCTAATTAGATATAAATTTGGCATCAGACCTGAGTACTCTTTCCCCATGTGCTGCACTGGAGTCTTGCCTGATGATAACAATATCATTTCATGATAAAACAAACTTTCATGTTATGGTGCCTTTTACAATTACAGCCTGTTGTGTATTTTCTTGCTTTTCTCCATGGATGACAAAATGACACCTTCACCCAAGGTTTTCCATCCTGGAGAGCATTCCTAGGTGGGTGTGAAGCTGCAGGATGAGTCCAAAAGCCAAAGCCAGGCTGGATTTTAGTAGATTTAAGGGACCATCAGCTCTGCTGCTCTCTAGTAAGTCTGATGCATCAAAAACATTACACCCAGCCATATGTTTCTTTACAGTACAAATCCAAAAAAGAAGGAGGAGGAGGAGGAGGAGAGGGAGAAGAAGAAGAAGAAGAAGAAGAAGAAGAAGAAGAAGAAGAAGAAGAAGGAGAACAACAAGAACAAGAACAAGACTCGTCCCAATGGTAAAGGGAAACTGGGAGCTTTATTTGTGCAGCCCTATGAATCTCAGTGGCATAATCTGAATTCCTGCTGCTGTGAGGGAAGTTTGCCATGTTTGCTTGGCTGTAGAACAGCAGAACAAGGGGTGGCGGGGTTTGGTGGGATATTTCTGGAAAGTTTGGTGAAAGTTAATTAGGAAATAAAAAATTAGCATGATATTGCCTCAACTCCAGAAATTGTTGTGTAGATCACATGGAAATTAGACATAATCCAAAAGAGCCCTGGCAGCACTTCACAGAATCATGGAATCATTTAGGTTGGAAAAACCCTCTGAGATCATTGAGTCCAACTGTTCTCCCAGCACCGCCAAGGCCACCACTAAGCCATGTCCCCAGGTGCCACATCCGCACATCTTTTAAGTCCCTCCAGGGATGAGGACTCCACCTGCCATGGCTGGACAACCCTTCGTGTCTTCCTTTCCTTTGCAAAGCTGAGACCAGGGAATCTGGGAAACTGCTGGGCATTAGCCCAGTGTCCCAAGCTCAGGAAACTCATCTGTGACAGACCCAGGTGAAAAGAGGAAGATTCCTAGAAATCCCCAGCCACCCCAAGTGCTCCTTGCTGTAGGACATTGTCAGCCTCAGATCACACACTTGCACCAGAGGGAAATTTTTTCCTTGTTGGAAAAGATTGGACATTTTTTACCTTTTTTTTCATTTTTTTTTTAAATAAGATTTCCTTTTTAGAATTGTTAATATTTTGTGTTTTATGCTTGGCAATCTCAGCCAAGGTCAAACCATCCTCCTGCATTACCGCTCAGTCCTGCCAGCACTTGCCTGCAGATGAAACCCTGCTTGCCCCTTCTTTGTGTGGGAGCATTTCACTTGGATTTGGTCTTGGCAGTTCAGCCCTTGGAGTTTTTCAGTGCATGAAACACTAGTGTGGCTTTGTGGATTTACTTTTATGCCTCTTTTTCCCCCCGCTTTTTCTTCCTCTCCAGAATAGGTGGATTAACTCAACATCAGTGCAGAGAGAGAAGCGGTTTTTTCAGCCCAGAAGGAAATTGGGGATGAAACCTCCATCCTGACCCCGCATCTGCCTCCCAGGGGCGGAGGATTTGGCTTAGGGTTGGGACCTTTTTCATCAAGCCCAACCTCAGCGCTGCAGCTCCCACAGCCCCGGTGCCCGGTGCGCGATGCTCGGTGGGAGAGCAGGGGCATCTCCTGCGGGTCCAGCCCTTCCCTTCCCGGCGGCGACGGGGCTGGTCGGGGCACTGACCCCAGCGCCGGGGAGTCTGGAGCGGAGCCGGCGGCCGCCGCTCCCCGCCGTCAGCCCACACCTCATCAATAGGGGCTGACCGCCCCCGCCTCGCCGCCCCGNGCCCCGGCCTCGCCGCCCCGACGGCACCGCTGACGGCACGGCACGGCTTGGCACGGCTCGGAGTCGGGGGCTGCCAGCAGGCAAGACCCCTAAGATGGGATTGGAGGCAGCCCCATCGAGCCGGGATGCAGAGGGACCCAATGGTTTTGGGATAGAAGCAGCTGAGTCGGGGTTCGGAGAGCCTTGTGGGTCAGGTTGCAGGTAGCCCCGTGCGTCCCGGGGTTCCAGGCATTCCTTATAGGTCTGGGAGAGAGGCAGCATCACTTGTGAGGGGGTACAGACTTCCCAGTGGGGCTGGAAGACAGGCAGGTTGGGAGGGTCAAGGCAGATATGGATCTGGCAGGGTACAGGCAACGCTGTTTGTCGGGGGTGTAGGGGACACCACAGTGACAGATAAGGACATCTAGTGCATTAGGGATAAGGAGATAAACATGTAAGTGAGGGAGATATAGACACATGGATAGATATGTATAAATGGAAAAATAAAAAAGGTATTTTGGCAAGTAGATAGGCACAAATAGGTAAATATACATAGTAATGCTTAGAAAGTCGCATAGATTTATGAATATAGGGATATATGGCTAGATAGATGGATACATGGCTAGATGATGGATATATGTATAGACGGATAGCTGACAGATAGATGGATATATGGATAGAACATGGATAGATGGGCAGTGACACTGACTGACGTTCTGCACTGCCAGGGCTCCAGCCCGTGCTTTTCCAGGCTGCTCAGCCTTGTGCGTGGTGCAAAAGGCTTTCCCAGCCCCTCCGGGAGTGGGAAGGGGGTTTCCATCCCTTCTGCTCCTAATACCAGACACGAGGGGCTCTGTCGGGGCCAGCCAGCACCCAACAGCCAGGAGGGTGATTTCACAGCAGGTGTTCTCCACACGTGCGATTTTATTGTCGCTACGTGAAAGCGCCGTGACAATGATGACAGTAAAACCACACGTGTGGGCGACAGCAACCCCGGCGGTGACACATCCCTAATCACACCCAGCGGGTTCCCCACCACCATAGGTGATGGTCGCCCACTCATCCTTGTGCTGATGGCCCCAGGGAATCCCCCCGCCCACGGGTGACGTGCTCACATGATCCCATGCAGCCATTCACGCCACGGCAGCACAGCCACTCTCCCCCGGGAAAAGCATCCTCTGTGCTGGGCTTTCATGTCTCCTCACGAATTCAGAGGACGCCAGACCAGGGAATGCAAAGCCCTGGTAATTTAGGCTCAATTTACTTGATTTTGGCAGCAAAGCTGGACAGGAATGAAGCATATTGATCCACGCTGTTTTCAGTGTCTTCTGAGACATCCCAGTTCCCAGCAGAAGGGATCCTCCACGCGCACAGAGTGGCACACACACGCGTGGTATCACAAGTCCCGTAGCCCCCTGCCCCTAAAGATCCCAGTTCTAGGTGGGTTTCCGATCCTGCCTCCCCCCAAATTGCCCTGGCACTGACCCTCACCGCTCAGCCTCTCTCCCCTCCTGCTGCACCAGAGCACGGATCGCTGCTCCACACACCTCTGCATCCCACAGTTTTGTCCCTGAGTAAGTCGTTTGTATTTATCTCCACTGGAGGTAAAACAAAAGTGAAAAAAGAACTGGAAAGGATAAAAAAAAAGGGTGAAAAAGGAATAATATAATATTTGGGGGCATAGGGGAGTGATCAGAAAGGATTTAGGAATGCCCCTCTGAGCCGTGATGCTCTTTGGGCACTCTTCTCCCACGGGTAGTACCTTTGGGAGGTGGAGGGGTGTAGGCGGGGGGTTGGTGACATTTTAGGACCACTGCCGTCCTGTAAACAGATGTGACGTTTGTTTAGGGAAGTGTCTCTGAAGGTGTGACAAGAGACTTTGGCAGCCGCGGCGGGGGTGGCAGCCACGCCACGGTCCCCTCCTGCCCACAGAAGCCCTCGGTTGTGGGGGGGGGGTGTCCNNNNCTCGGTTGTGGTGGGGGGTTGTCCCACTGGTCCCCCCCCAGCCGTGGGGTGGGTTGTCCACAGTCTCTGGTGGGGTTTCCTTGGTCTGGGATGTCCCAACATATGTCTACGGTCAGAGGTGCAGAGGGTCCACCAACAGGGATGAAGGGGGTGCAAGGGGGGTCCCTGGGCAGGCGTATAAAAAGGTCCATGAACAGGGTGTAGGGGAGTGAAATGGGGTCCGTGGACAAGGATGCAGGGGATTCCAGGGGCATCCATGAGCAGGGGTTAAGGGCAATGCAGAGGTCCATGGGCAGGAGGTTCAGGGCGGTCCATGAGCAGGACTGCAGGGAGTTGCAAATGCGTCCGTGGGCAGGAATTAAGGGGGCACAAAGGCATCCGTGGGCAGGGGTGTAGGGGGGTACAAGGGGGTCCCGGAGCGGGAACTCCAGGGCTCACCGGGGAGGAAGGTTCAGGATCGGTCCCCCAGGAGGGCAGACGTGTTCATCCCTCCCCCAGCAGCGCTCCATCGGGGGGTGATGCTCGGAGAAGCCCCCTTTGCTGGAGCAGAGGACAAGCTGGAGCGGGCAGGGACGGGGGCGGCATCCCCCTGTCCATCCCCAGACCCCCACGACGGGTGGGAAGGAGGCGGGAGGAGGCGATGCCGTGCCGAGACGTCTCCAGGCTCGCAGGGCGCCTCATCCCCCACCCTGGGCAATGCCCCGCTCCCAGCCCGGCCCGGTCCTGCCGCGCTGCCCCAAAAAATCAGGGGTGCAGCCCTGCTGGCCCCCTGCTTTGGGACCCCCCCTTCCCCTGCCCAGTTGCACTGGCTGCTCTGATACAAGACAGCTATATCCCCCGTACCTCTAGATAGCTACAGATACCTATAGATAGATACCTATAGATGTTCTATACCGTCCGCAGATGACACCCAGCCGAGGGCACCGATATTTTGGAGCTCGCTTTTAACCCTTCCCGGCTACCCCAGGGTGGCCGGTCCCTCCGGCAGCTCTTAGAGCCCCCTCCTCCAGACCCCTTCCCGGCTGCAGCCAAGGCACGGAATAAATAAACCAATTAAAAATACAATAGTAAATATCCGAAATACTCGTGTGCGCTTGGCCCAGCAGCCACCGGCCGCATTTATCCCTTTTTGTCTACTAAAATCACATTTCCCCACTAGTTTTTTTTCCCTCATTTTTAACCAATTTTCTTCATGATTCTTTTTTTTAAAAATCGATTTTCAGCACAGAGAAAATTTAAAATCAATCTTCCGTCCTCTTCCCTCCGACCCCCCCCTCCCCGGCTCGCTTTCCCCAATTTCTAATTTTTTTCCTTGGGGTTTTTTTTTTCTTTTTCTTTTTTTTTTTCATCCATCAACATGCGGAACTTTAATTCTAAAACCACCGCGGAATTAATTTCGATACGGGAAGGAAAAAAAAATAAAACAAAAAAAAAATAGGCATAGTATCGATTTTTTTCCTGCCTGGGGGAGAAGAGGGGTCTGGAAAGGAGAGCGGCCAGGCCGAAGTTTATTCCTCTGGGTTACTTTCAGCCGGATTTCGTTAATTGCATGGGAAAAAAAAACTCCTCCGAGTGGAAAGCAGAGGTTTTTTTCTTGTCGCCGCACTCTGCTGTGTCCCATCCTCTGCTTTTTTCGGGAGAAAAAGTGTCCGAAACCCAACCTCTCCCTCCCGGCTGTTGGGTTACACCAGGCTGGGCTTGGGCCGGTTCTTCGCCTCTTCGATTTTTGGGATGCGCATCCCCGCGATTCGCTGCCCAGTTCCGCGGAAAGAGTCTGGATCCGGCCACGCACACGCAAAACGATCCACAGGAATTGCTTTTGCTTTTTTTTTTTTTTCTTGGAAATTGCAAAGCCAAGGCAGGTCCCTGAAGTTCTCTCCGCTCCTGGAATTTCTGCTCGGGCGTGTTTAATCAGTTTTAATTGTATTTTTGCCTTTTTATTTTTTTTTTTCAGTAAAGCGCTGCTATTCTGTAGGAATTCAACGAATCTTCAGCAAATCGCTGCTTTGGGAGAGGAAATCGTCAGGGATTCTGCAAAGGAGGGAAAGATGTGTCTCCAAAACCCAGCACATCTGGATAGACAGCTGCTTTGTAGAAGGGATGTAAAAAGAGACACTGATATATTTAATTCTCCTTTCTTTCCTTGCGTGCTGACAGCCCGATGTTCATAAGTGTATTTTATATATATAAGTATTTCTATATATTTATATGTTTGTATTGATATGTTTAGATGTTATATATTAATTTTATCTCTTTTCATTTGTATATTACATGCGTATTTATAGATATTTAATAATTTAATTTATATATATAAAATTTATATCATCGCGTATTACGAGTTATAAATTTAAGTATGAAAGTATATGCATGTTTATATGTAACACACATCCCTTTGAATTATAATATACATTAAGTCCCATCTATACTCAGTTTTTGTACTGATATGTATATAATTATATGTATAAAATTAAATACATATTTTGCGCTGTGTGCTGAAAGTATAAATATCCACAGTGGCACCGCTGCTGACATTTATTTACTATGTATTTCTGCGCCTATGATTTTATTTCTATACATATCTATAACTATTTTCATCCCGGTATTTGCGTTTCCACCTGATTTCTCTCCAGCCGCGTTTTCAGCCTCTGCCAATGCATGCACGTATCCCGTTTTTGGGGATTTGTTCTCCCCCTGGCTTCTCCGGAGTAAGAAGGGGACTGCGGGTGGCTTCGGGGCAGAGGATGGGGGGATCCCACGTCCCCAGGGACCCATTCCCGACTCTGGAGCCCCCTCCAAGTGTTCCCCTCGCCTTCCATCCTCCTTCAGTAAATCTCTTCCCTCATCCCCTCTTTTTCTTTTCCCCTCCCTTTGCCTCTTTCATAAGGAAATTTTAATTTTTAAATTTTAATTTAATTTTTTCTTTCTAAGTCCCAAAAGGCACTTCCAGCCTGCAGCCTTCCCACACAGGATCCCCAAATTTCTTCGTGAAAAAGCGGAGTGTAGGAAATATTAAGGGTGTGAGGGTCATTCCCAGGGAACAGGATAGTAGGATTCCACCCGACGACTCTCACAGGCTGGACGCATCCCAGGGTGAAATGAGCCCCCAGGAGAGGGAGGACAGCGGGAGGGGGGCTCTGTGCCCTTGGGACCCCAAATTTCAGAGGGGTGCAGCAGCCCCCCTTACACTGCACCATTCCCCTACAGAGCCATCAGCCTCTGCAGCACATGGGGTGACAAAAGATGGGTGCCCATTCTGCGGAAGGCACCCCAAAACAGGCTGAGAGGGAGGGGGAGAACAGCTGCCACCTCTTCACGATCTGCGATCAAGATTTGTGGCAGCAGCTTGGAGAAATTCCCGCTGTGCGATATCCCGAAGGAAGATGGTTGTCTCCAAAGGGTCTGGGGAGTTTGGGGGGTGCCTGGAAACACCTCTGATTATTTCTGGGAGCTGCACACGAGTGTCCCTTGGATGCGCGGGCACACGAGGCTGCCCGGCTGGACTTTGCCTGCAGCGTGGGCCGCCCGTGGGGCCATGCCCGTGGTGCTGCTTTGATTTTATTATTTTATTCCTTTTTTTCTTTTTTTTTTCCCCCGCTTCACAGCAATGAAACCTGGCGCCCGGCTGATGGTGCAACAGATACCAGCCACCCCTTTCAACCCCCCCCTTCCCTCCCATCGCCGCCCACTTCCACGTGACGTGGGCAAACCAGTCAGCGAGTGGGACTGGGGAGTCTGGCCATACTGGGGAGTCAAGGAGGGGGGACACAGAGCCCTACTGCCCCTTACCCCCCCAAGAAGCAGGACCAGGCATCTCTTAGCCCTGTGCCTTGCCCGCAGCGAGGGGGTGTCCTGCCCCACGGCTTCGCCCCCCTCCGCCCCCTGCGCCCCCAGCACCGAAGGTGGGTAGCGCTTCCCTGTCCCCTCGCTCCTCTTCCTCGCTCGCACTCCGGGACCCCAACGAGCCCCTTCCTACAGGCCTCCCTGAAAACTTCCTCCTATTGTCTCCCCGGGCTTGAAAACGAACTCGATTTTGGTGTGTGTTTTTTGCTTGGTTTTTTTACTATCGCCATTCCTGTTTGTAAAGCAGGAGGGGAGCTCACTCCTTTTCTCTCTCCTGTGGAGAGTCCTGCGGAAACGCTCCGTTCTAGGCCGGTTACACACCAACCATCCCCTGGGTTTCAGGGGGACACAGAGCTCCCTTAAACCCCCTTCTCCCGGCTCGCTTCCATCCTTACCCCTTCCCAGCGCTGCCTCCGGCTTCTCTCCCTTTCCTCGGCCGCCTGCCCGTCTCCCGCTGTCCTCCCAGGGTATCAGTCCTTATCTGCTGGTTATCTCTTCTGCTGCTAAATTCAGCCCAGCGGAGGGGTTCAGCCGGGGGAATCTGTTAGTTAAACCTAAAGCAGTCCCAGGAATTACTTGACCGGCCATAATTCCACCCCCCCCATCCAGGCCTACTCCCGGTGTGAGATGGTTTTCACAGAATCCTAGACCCCCAGAATGCTTTGGATTAGAAGGAACCTTAAAGATCATCTACTTCCACCCCCCTGCCATGGGCAGAGATCTTCCACTAGACCAGGTTGCTCCAAACTCCATCCCATAGGATCCCTCCATGATCTACAGAGAAAACAGAGTCTCAGATTGTTTCACCCCCTTGCCAGACCTTCTTAGGGAAAGGGATTTCATCCTGACTCCCTTCCACAAGTGTTTTTTGGGAATCTCATCACTGCAAATCACCCACAGGGCCCGAATGGCATACCATGGCCTAAATCCACCCCAAACTCCCCCAAAGAAGCCCAAATCAAAACCCAACTGAGCATGAGTTAAAGCACCTCTCAGTCTTCCCCTGCCCCACGCTCCAGGAGATGATTCCCCATCCAAACCCACGGCATTCCAGGTCCACAGTGGGTCGCTTTCCTGTGCTCCCCACTTCTCCCAGCTCCCCACATGATAAAAATGGAGGTGAGGGATAAAACACATCCAGGAGGAGGAGTTTTGTGGCTGTTGCTTGGGGTCTGCTCCCCACTTTGGGCAGCACTGATGGAGGGGTGCAGCGGATAATGCCCCCCCTCTCCTTTAAGCCCCCTTTGTTCACGCGTGGCCGAACTTTGGGGGTGCGGACACGCGTGGGGCAGGCGAGGGGTGGGAGGGTCGAGCCAGCCTTCCTCCTTCTTCTTCTCCTCCCCCTCCTTCCCCCCCGCCCCAGCTTTCCCCTAATTTCACTCCCCCCCAGCCCTCCTCAGCCGCCTCCCGCCGCCCACATCAAACGCCGGCCCCGGGGGCCNTTTGGTTTTGGCTGGAAGGCTGTACCCACGCGAGACCGTTCCGGCCACCGCTCACCGCAGGGGAAAGTGGAGCCGGGGGTTTCCCACCCGCTCCCCATCGTTCTGGATCGTGGCCGGGGACCCGGCTGGGGTTTGGGGAGGCCCATCGCGACATGTACCAGAGTTTAGCCATGGCAGCGAACCCCGGCCCTCCGGCGTACGAGGGGGCAGGTGGCTTCATGCACAGCGCGGCCGCAGCGTCCCCGGTCTATGTGCCCACCACGAGGGTCACCTCCATGCTCCCCAGCCTGCCCTACCTCCAGAGCAGCGGCTCTTCCCAGCAAGGCAGCCCCGTCTCCAGCCACTCCATCTGGACTCAACCCGGAGCCGAAAGCGCCGCTTACAACCCTGGATCTTCTCACCCTCCCGTGTCACCTCGGTTCTCCTTCTCCACCAGCACCCCCATCCCTGCCACCTCTTCCCGGGAAGCGGCGGCTGCTTACAGCAGCTCCTTGAACCTTTCTGCTAACGGGAGGGAGCAGTACAGCAGGGGCTTCGGCAGCTCCTATTCCAGCCCCTACCCGGCTTACATGAGCCCCGAAATGGCCACGACCTGGACTTCCTCGCCCTTCGACGGCCCGATGCTGCACAACCTGCAGAGCCGAGGGACGCCCGCGGCCGCCCGGCACGCCAACATCGGTGAGCACGGCCGGGATTGGGAGAGGGGAGGGAGGGTTTCAGCCCGTCAGCCCCGCAGGTTTCGGTGCACGCATCCCTCTATGTGTAGATCGAGGAGGTGCGAAGGGCAGGAGGGAGAAATTCGGAGTATTCGGGATGTCGCTGTCGCAGCCTCCTTCCTGGCTTCAAACCACGGGGGTCCCCACCGTGCACACACACTTACACTGCAAAACCACCGTTCCCAAATACCCTCAAAGACCAGAGTTGCCAAAAATTAAATAAAATTTAGGATAGGCCCCGGGGCAGCAAGGAATGATGTGCCGAGCTCCGGCGCCAAGGGCCTGCCGGCTCCACAAATAGAGCTCCAAGGGGATTTAGGGGCTGTGATGGGGATGACTGTGGTGTGCAGGACCACGGTGTTCCATGGGTATGCAGGCAGCCCCTTTCTGAGCTGGATTTAGGTGTAAAATGTGTTCGGAAAATTAAGAAACTGAAGCTTGTTCCGTGAATCTCAGTTCTTCTCTTTGGGCTGTTTTATGTTCCGGCCTTTTTAAAACTTCTTTGAAAGGTTGGTTAGCTTAGGAAAAGGGAGACTGAAGGGACATTCAGAGCTGAGGCAGGAGAGACGATGGAGAAGGAGGAGAAGAAATGCATTTACATTTATTATCGTGCTTTTTGGGGAACTCAGGCACATCTGAACACCCCAATCCTGTATTTCAGCATCTCCTTGGTCCAAAAGATCTCAGCCCTGATCTGTTGCGTTGATTCCAGAGTCAGAGCGTTTAGTTTCATCACATACCCCAGGTTTCTAAGACCAAAAATTTGGCCAAATGGCTTAAAATATTGCTTTTATATTTTGTGGGATGGAAAAGGGATAAATGGGCAGAGAAATGCAAGGCACAAATTTGTGTTTCAGCTTCATAAACCCTTTTTTCCTTCCCGCTTCACTCAGTGAAGGTATTTCTGTCGGCATCAGGGTCGGGGTTAACAAAGAAAATGCCTCAAATTCGTCTGCAGATATTTTTTAAGATTGCGTTCTTTAACCTGGATTTTGGAGGGTTATTTTTCCATCCTGTCTGCCAAGATTTGTGTTATCTTTAGCATTATTTTAAGATGTTAAAGCAAGGAAAGTTGGGCGTCAGTGAAGGCTTGGTCTTGCCAATACCTTTTGCTTTTCTTTGGGTGCTATGAAATTGCTTAAGATGGGGAACAAATCAAGGATATAATTTTAGCCAATCAGGCTAAAAATTGACTTTTTTGGAAGCCATGAGAAGATGGAAAGTAGAGGAAAAACCAGGGTGAATCAAATAAGAATTTAATATTATCAACAAGGACATAACACACATCTGATTTTTACTATGGTGCCATCTCTTCCGTGAGGAAAAAAAATCACCTTTTTGCAGTGGTCTCAAAAGGATCCTTAATAATAAATATAACCTAAACCTAAAATAATGCAAATGCAGAATTGCAGTAGCAAAAATACCCGGCGGCTTTTAAAGTGCCAGATATCAAGCAGGGGGCTTTGGGGGTTTCGAGCCCCGTGGTTTGCGTTGCAGGTCTACATTTTGGTGGCAAAAAGTGCATTTTGTCCGGGCTTTTAAAAAGCACTGGAAAGAGGGGATGAGTCGAGCCAGTCCAGAAAAGGGTTGTTGAAGGAGGAAGGAGCTGGGACTCCTCTCCATGGCCAGGTCCTGATTCGGGTGGTGGATTCACGGGATCGCCGAGGGCGCCGCGGCACAATCCACGCCATTCATTAGCATCGGTCTAATTACGTCTCGGCCTTGACTATGGAAAAGCACATGGATTTTAAATCAAAAGCGATTGGATTTTGGTTAAAAAAAAAACAAACCCAAAACCCACAACAAATCAAAAACCAAACGAAACAATCAACATCAACAAAACAACGCAAACAAAAATCAAACAAAACAAAAAAAAAACAGAAAAACGAAATTGTCTGAAAGCTGGAAAGTTTTAAATTCAGGATTAGGACGGACTTTTGAAAGGCAGCTCCTCCGGGAAGCAGGACCTGCTCCGTTCCCTCTTTGCCCCGGGTCAGGACGCGGTCGCTGCCGGGTCCCTCCTCGACGCCGGGCCGATGCTTTGCACAGGCTGGGGGTGTCGAGGGGGTTGTGTGAAGCATGTAAAGGGTAGCTTGAGATGTCTGAGCTCGAAAAAGGGCTTTATTTTAATGATTTTAAGGGTAAAAAGGGTAAAAAGCCCTATGGGCTGATGTAGTGGGGAGGGAACACCATTGTGGATTGCACCCATGGCAGAGCCACTTTAACACCACATCCGAGCCTGGCTCAGCACCTGAGCAGTCCCTGCATGTGGAATCGACTCCTTCTTTGCCCTTCCTTAGGGCTAAAGAAATTCTTATTCTCTCCACAATGAGGAATTTCAAGGTGGGAACAGAATCCTTCGCACACGGCTCTATTAAATCAAGCGATATTTGCAGTGCTCTCGTTTTCTTTTCCCAGTCAGTCACCACTTTTGGACGGTGCTAAACGCAGGGCACCCCTGGGGCCATTAAAATCTTAATTATGAGAATTTTTTTAAATAATAAAGAGCAAGTCTAGGCAAGCATAGCTGAATATGCAGACACAGATTCAGTCTATGCAATCGGGCATGACATTTTTGTCCCTATGTTTTATATATACCCCTGTAACAAAAAGGAAACACACAGGGAACAGAAGTTTAGTGAAAATCTATTCAAAGAAAATAACACTAAAAGAAATTCAGATCTTCTTGTTTTTCCTAAAAAGAGGAATTTTGGCTGAGGTTAGAACACATTATAAAGCACTGGGAAGGCTGGGTGGCTAAACCACAAGGGCCCATTTGAAAAACTTCCCCTGGTGGGAGTTCAAAATTCCAAATTTGGGCTTTTCAGGGTAAGTTTGGTGACTGATTTCATTACGCTGAAGAGCAGGATCAGACCCTGCGGTCGAGGCAGTGAACTTGCTCCAGGCATTGCCGGGGATGGAGTTACAGTGAATTCCCGACTCAATGAGGCATGAAAAGGACCCGCTTCAAAGTCCCCTCTCAAAAGGCTTCCCTGCTGGCACCAAAAACCTCTCGAATTCTCTCCCAAAATTAGCCTGGATGAGTATCTTGCCTCTTCCCCCTTCCCCGGGCAGAGGGGAGCAGGGATGGAGGGAGGCACGGGAGCCTGAGCGCATCCAGCCCACAGCAACTTGCAGTCTCCTGGATGTTTCCAGGCTGGGAACAGAAGGTCAGATCCCAGTTTGCTATCTCCATCCCCTTTAATTTTGCTTACAGGAGGTTTTACTTTTGCCGCAGGCTCGAAGAGGTTGCTGTGGTTGGGAATAAATCGGGGCGAGGAGCTGTGGGGCATTCCCGGTGGGTGCTTTTAGGTGTTTGTTTTTTGGTTTGTTTTTTTTTTTAATTTTTTTGGCTAAGTTGAAGTCAGGGCTCCTCAAACAGGCACCTCTGGAAGACAGCAGCAGCATCTGGGAAGATCAAAGCCTGGAGCAGACGCTGGGCTGGAAAATGCTGGTGGTGGGGGAGATATTGGGAACCAGATCTTAAGCTTTGCCACAGGGATGCGAAGAGATTTGTCCCGTCGCATCCCGGAGCCGGCATTTCCAGTGATTCACTGGCATTTGTTACAACCCTCTGCCCTGTAGCCCCTGACCTTCCCCATGCGCTGAAGGACAAGGTGGTTTGTCCCTGTGGGGTGGCAGGGGATGAGGGGAGCCCAGAACCTCTCCTGTCCCTGCCTCCGGAGGGATGAGGTTGTAGGATGGAGGGATGGGGCTGTAGGATGGAAGGATGAGACCACGGGATGGTGGGATGGGACTGCAGGACAGAGAGATGGGACTGTAGGATGGCGGGAAAGGCTGGACGATGGAGGGATGGGGCTTTGGGACAGCGGGATGGGAGCGTAGGATGTGTCTGCATTTTACACGGGATCCTACATCCCCTGTTTCGCAACTGGTTGCATTTCTCACCTCGGCTCTGCCGGCAGGGAAGGTTCGCCCAGGGCTTTGTTCCCCCCTGCAGGTTTCAAGCCACCTTCTGCTCTCCCGCCTAATTTAATTGTCACCCGTCAGTCTGGGATTTGGGATGAAACCACCAGAATCAGGGTTTCTAATCTTTGAGCAAGACCAGGCTCAAACAGGCAAATGTTTATTCCCTTCCCACCCCCTCCCCAAAATCCTCAAACAGTAGATTTTAAATTGCAAATAAAGCAGCAATAATAACAAAAATATCATCATCACGGACACTCTGTCACCCTTATTAACAATTTAATTCCTTAATTAAAAATTGCACTTTATTACCAAATACAAGTGCGTATGTTGCATAGAATATATGGTGTAGTATATAATATATTATAAATCACCATGAATTTTTGTAGAGCTGTAAAACTTGAGGCAGTGGTGGATAGTGGTGTTTAATCTAAGACTTTATTAAGCTGGGATTAATTTTTTTTCTCCTCCACACACACCCTTATGTGCATTTCTTTATCCCTGTAACAATAACACAATATTTTTTCATAAGAGGCAGCCTGTATTTTGCTCTCTCCGTATTTTTTGCCACCAGTTTTGGAGGAAAGCAGTGAAATTCTTGGAAACCAGATGAGTATTTCTAAGGCAGTGTTTCCCAAAGGAAACCAGCCCAATCCTGACACCTCTGTATTCTTCTCATGATGGGAAAACCTTGGCTTTGAGAGCAGAGAGGGGCTTCCCGAAACTGGTTATCCCAAATGCAAAGGGGTATTTTGCATTGGCAAACCATCTCACTCTGAAAATTTAAGGATGCATTGAGAAAAAACACCAACAAGGCACTAAACAGCAAATAAAATCCCAAACTGGGTGAAAAAGTGGCAGTGCAGTGAGTTTTTGTGCCTGAAGGTCAGCAGCCTGTTGCTGCTGGGGGCTGTAAAAATAAGGTGGAAAAATGCAATTTTAAGGACAATCCAATTTCAGAAAATTGATAGTGTTGTCCCCAAACCTGCCGAGACCTTGTTTCTCATTGGCACAGAGCTCTGGATTGAAAATATTGCTCCTTGAGCCCTGCAGAGCATCGTAAGCATAGGAAAAAAAGGGTTGCAAATATATCAAATTGCAGAGGTTTTATTCCCAAATTCACACACCAGCCCAGTGGGTCCTTCCCTCCATACAATTTCCTTACTGGAAAGGAGGTGCCAAAATGGGATATTTGGGGATCTCCCCCTACTTGGTGATGCTGCCGGGGGTACACAGGGCAGAGGAAGATGGAGGGATACAATTCAACATCTTGGGTCCTTCCAGGTTTTTGCTGCCTGTGAAGTCAGGTGGGGATCTACCATGAGATCTCAGTCCATGGCCTTAAAACATCCAGTTTTGCTCATGCTGGGAGAGAAGAGGCAAAAATGCAGATTTTTTGCTGGGACAACCATGCCGGCCCCATGTTCCAGGGATGTGTGATCCCTGAATAACACAATTAGTCTGCCAAAACCCCTCGGTTGCGATGGCGAGGTTGGGTTATTACAGGTATGACTTGGTTTGGAGGGAGGAATGTATGTCATTTTGCCTGTAGGATTGCAAAAAAAAAGGGAGATTGGAATATTTGGAGATGCCAAATATTCCCCTTGTCAGTGGGTCTGAATTCATGCCGCTGTCTGGCAGGAAGGCGTCAATACGCCTTTGGCAAACGAGTGTGAAATGCTGCTTAAATAACCTGGGAAATGGGTGAGAATATGGTTTTACCTCCCAAATTAACCCTAATTACATAAGAAAATTTCATTATAAGGTTGGATTGATTTTTTTTTTTTTTTTAATTTGGGAGGGTAATAAAAAAGCAGTGGGTCCCCTTTGTGGGAACGAAACCCTCGCAGCGCGCCTACGATAACATCCCGCGTTGCAAAATATTAAAACCACTCTGGCCTTTCCAAGTCTTCCCCACATCATCGGTCACGGTGACCGGGCCCGAGCTGTAAATACATCTGTAATGACAAATTAAACCCAATTATCTGCCGTGCCTGAGCAGTGAGGTCTTTCTGCACACGGGTGCGTGGCAGCGCTTGAGAATAACTCGATCACCGTTGGCTTCGGCACGAGTGGTATTAAATTAAAGGCTCTTTTGAAAAGCCCCGTGTTCCTGACGTGCCAAGCGATGCCGAACAGTCTCCCGCTCCAAAAATGTTGGGTTTTTTTCCTTACCCTTTTCCAGGATTTCCTTGCTGCGGGGCACGTTGGGCTTGCAGCATTCCCCTTTCAAACACTCGGGGCACTCGGTGGTGATTTCTTTCTCGGTATGATAAACTGGAGCTGGATTTTCTCATCCCCAAGAAAAGCACAGGCCGGTGCCGGGTCTGCTCTGAATGAAAAGCTGGGCAGAGATTTTCCAAGCTGGATGCGGATCTGACCCCGCCATCAGCGCTGAAGTTTTTCAGGTTTCGGGTTTTGGCAATGTCTGGATTTTAGAGCCAAGTTTGGGGCAGTGTCAACGGAAAGCAAAAATATTATTTTCCTTTCCAAGAAATGCCCAGTGATTAATTTTTTTCTCCATTATTTGCTGGCACAAAAGGCTTTTTTTTATGCTTAATTGAGTGGATACCTAAACGTAGGATGAACCTTTGCTTGAGGGGAAAAAAGTTGAATCATTTCCATGTCTTTTTGCTGTTTTCTCTATCTAAGGCCAAACCTGCTGTTTTGCCCAGGTTGCAGGATCAACCCTTCCCCAAAAAACAGATTCTGCATGGACTGTGACAAAAAAAAAACCCAAAACACCTCAAAAATACCCACGTTGCTTGCTTAGAGGTGAAACGATCCCTGTTTTAAATCACAGAGAAGTCCAGCAGAAGCTGGTGCAGGGAAGAAAAGCAGCCAACTTCAAATTACATGGGAATTTATAGGTGTTCTCAGGAAGGTGAAGCCCCAAAATCCAGTGGGACTTTCCTTTTTTTTCCTGAAAATTGGCCACTTGGTTTATATGATGCAGCATAAAGGGATTTGTGATTTTTTAAAATTATTTTTAGCGACCCTTTTTTTTTTTTTTGGTGAGTCCCTTATCGGAGCCAGTCTTGGGAGAGACTCGGAAATTCATTTTTGTTTGGGAAAGAGGAAAAAAAAATAATTCATGGAAAGCCAAGTCAAAATAAGTTTTCCACCAGAGGTGGGGTGAGGGCAGCCGGATGAGGGATAAAGCTGGGCTGATCTCCTGTCTCCACCAGGGACTGGTACTGGATGCTTCTGAATCTGGGATAACAAAATTGCTGCCTGGAAATGTTTCCTCCTAATCCCTGGGAATTAAGTTGGTGTCTGCCTGGGGAGCATTTCAGGAGAAGTCCCGTGGTGGGAGACCTCTTCTTGCTCTTCTTCCCAAAGCTCAGCCCTTTTCCGCTGGTCAGTGCTTCCAGCGACGGCAGGGTGGAATCACAGGGTGCTGGGATAGGGCTGGGGGCTGTTGCCTTCAGGCTCTTCTAAAAGGTTAAGACCCGAGGTTGAGGGCAGAGGTGGAGCAGAAAGGGAGAAAGGTACCAGGCCAGTCCTTCAAAGCAAGATTTTTCCAATTCTTCCTGGTTTTTCCACCCTGCTTGCACAGAGCTCTCTAAGATTTAAGCAAATTCCAAGTTGTCCCCTGACCTCGAGGGCCAGGGGATCGTGCTGTCTCCTTTGGCTCTGCAAACATCTCCAAGCGGTTCAGGAGACATCCCCCTCTTCCTGGATTCCCAGCTGCCTGCCTCTGGCTGTTCCCAGCCCTTGTGCTTTGGTGCACCCCAATTTTCCTTCAAACTCCAGCTTCCTGAGTCGTGTTATCATATGTCAGGCTCTGCTTTTGAAGAATGGGAAGGAGCAGTTTTCTGGACAAGGGAGAGGCTGGAAAACCCTGGTTCCTTCACGCTGGAATTCTAGAAGGGTCACAAAAAATAATCTAAAGTTTATTAGTTAAACTCCAATGAATTTCCAAGCCAGGCTCTTGGGTTTGCAAGTCAGGGAGCCACCATTATTCAATATTCAGGGCTTGCAGTGCTGGAGCCGTAAAAAAATCAGTGAGGCTGTGAGCCCCAGACATCAGGACTCCTCTGAATGACGTTTGGCCCCAGATGTCTGAGATTATTTTGGGAAGGGAGTGCTGGCCCCAGGGGCTGGCTGCTCTGGGGACTGGCTGCTGGGAAGTTGGGACATGCCTTGGTGGTGTGGAGCATGAGAGGGGAAGCTGGTTTGTTGGGGGTGTCTCATCCTCATGCCCCCCCGGGCTGGGAGGATGCTCTGGATCCTGGGCATGACTGAGGCTTTTCTCCTGGGCCTTCCTACCTTCAGTCCTTCGTTACTTCAGTGGGAGATCAGTGATGCTGTGATTTATCCTGACCCTCTGGATGCAAAGATCTGGCCTCGAGGATCCTAAAACAAGTAGGAACACAAGCAGGAGGGTGAAATCCCTGTCACACCCCCTTCCCTTTGCCTCCAGCCAGCGAAGGGTCTCACTCTGCCAGAGTGAACTGCCTGCCCCACTGCCTGCTCTCCCCATCCACGTCTATTCCTAAACCTACACCCCAGTCAGCCACTGTCACCTCCCTTCACACAAAATCAATAACAAC
Source organism: Sclerurus mexicanus (assembly GCA_013396755.1). NCBI lineage: Eukaryota > Metazoa > Chordata > Aves > Passeriformes > Furnariidae > Sclerurus > Sclerurus mexicanus. The sequence continues at coordinate 148,913 of VWZF01002307.1, read as the reverse complement.
GGGTGAGCAGGTTAATTATAATCACAGAATAAACGCCGCGGTCTCAAAGTTCACTCAACTTCAGCAGCGTTTCAAAACGAGTGGACGGCGCCAAGAAACTTTCATTGATTCCTGCGGGGCAGGTGTGGGAGTTTGAACCTGTCCCCAAGCTGATCTTGATTCGAGACCTACTCAATTTTCCTCCTTATCTCGACTTTCGCCTATCTTATAATGCCTGTTATTTTAGATAAAAAGTCCAATCAATTGAGTTAGAAAAACTGCAAGTTATATGTTGCCCTGATAAGTTCGGTACCTGCCGTTTTATTGGCCTGGGCTGTGAACTGACCTTTGCAGATGCTTTATCGTCCCATCCTCCCGCCCCGCTCGGGGGCTGAGTTGACTTAACATTCAGAATAACTAATAAAAGAGGAAAAGAGAAGGGCCAGGGGTTACACAAACTGACTGTCCCCTCTAACGGGATGAGCCGCAGTAAACACCTTTTTGTTTGTCCCTGGCTGGCGTCCCGCTGGGAGGCGAAAATCTGGCCTGGCTTATTCTGGTGTAGCTCCTCCGAGTGGGATTTATCAGTGTAACACCTTCCAAACTGGAGGCAGAGCCTGCGTCTAAATCAGTGAAATTGGAAACAAACTGGGACAGGGGTTTGGATATGCCAATATTGGTCAGTGCCATCATGCTCAGAGAGGGATTGGATATGTGGGGCAGCCCTACATATTTCATATATTCCTACACATTATATGTACCTCCTTTATATTTATGAGTTTATTAATATATCATAAGTGTTTTACATACACAAAGTGAGTTTTAAAAATTTTTATGTCTGTGTGTGTTATATTTGTGCATGTATGTATAAATATTTATGCACACACAATTCTATACATCCCATAGAGTCATATAATAACAATAATAATAATTTTAATAGTAAAGCCAAAGAGAATTGATTGGAGATGATTCCTAGCTTGCTACAATGACATCCCTGGCAAGCCTGCCCTTGGAAAGGGGTTGGAACTCAGTGATCTTTAAGGTCCCTTCCAACCCAAACCATTTTGTGATTCTATGGCATGGTATGTACATATATACAAATATATGTTTATATATATACATCTATATACATGTATAATACACACACAAATATAATAACAATGATACAACCGACTGTATTCCTACAAGAAGGATTTTGCCCATTTGACTTGGATACATATCTTTCCTTCTGATCTGCACCAGTCTGGGAAAAAATCCACCCCAACCCTTGAGTTTCTGGAGCTGCAGAATTGTAGAAGTGCAGGTTGGAGGATTTCTAGTCCAATCTCCAGCTTGAAGCAGGACAACCACCAGCAGTGGCTGAGGGCAATGGTGATTTCATGCATATGAGGCTTAGGGATGCCCGAGGATGGATATTCCTCCAGCTCCTAATGAAATGCAACAGACCATGCTCTTCAATCGTTGGTGTTTTTTGGAGTTGTCCAGGGCCAGGAGGTGGACTTGATGATCCTTGTGGGTTCCTTCCAGCTCAGGATGTGCTGTGACTCTATAGTAATATCACAGCTCGTGACAGGGTCCAAGCACAGATCATCTCAGCCTGACCCCAGCAACTCCTGGTGCAGGTCCTGGGAAGCAGTTTGGATGTGACCACTGTAGGCTGGGGTCTCAGAACACCTGAACATGGCCAGACTCTGCTGGCTGGGCTGAGGGTGAGGGTTCACTGGTTACCCAGTAACTGGGCCTGGTTCACCAGTTATCCTGCAGCCATAAGGCCAATTCCCATGGCTCAGGCACGGAGCAGCAGCTTGGCATGACTCCACAGCACACCTGCTTGTGGTCCCCTATGGGCTCACCATGTACGGCTGCACGTCAGATGTGAGCCATCACCTGTGCCCAACTCAGGAACAGCTGGCCAGCTGGGATCATGGCATTGCAAATCCCAGGCTTTTCTGATCCTCTACACTTTTTCCCCACTGTCCCTTCCCTGAGGTCTTCAAAGAAGGTTCTGCTGTCAGACAAGCCCATCTGGAGATGGGCTGTATTTCCAGGATAATGCCGAGGCTGTTCTTCCTTTGTCAAAAAGAGAGAAAGACCATTTCCAGGTGCCTCCTGCCAAGCAGACCCCAGGCCGTGGATGGCCCCATCCTGCCCATTCCCTGGGCTCTCCATGCTAATCTGAGATTTGTTAAAAAATATTTGGACAGTTGATAAGCAGAGGAATCTCCTGTTTATCAGGAGAACCTCAGATATTTACAAGTGTAAGAATTGTAAGTAGGAGTAAGGAAAGGGAGGTCACCTTGGTGGGTGGGATCAGACGTGTATCCCAGCAGAAGAAAACAGAGCTTGGAGTTCACTCAGGCACAACTTGACAGTCAGCAGAAGGTGCTGTTGGACACCAGGTTGCCATCAAAGGGGTGGCGAGGTGGCCAAAAGACCCTACGTCCTTGGGGGTGTCTGCATTTCTGTCTCCTGCAGAGCAGGCTGTGCACCTCTGGGGCGTGGGACACAATACCTCTGTGGGGACAGACTGTCTCTCCACTCAGCTCTGGTACCACTGATGGTTTGGGGTCTGGTGGTTCTGCTGTGCTGGACAGCAGAAACCACTGAGTGCTTTTCCAAGCAACCAGGTTGGCCAGACCCCCAGGACCATCTCCTGCCCCTTTCCAAAACCAGACTGTTTAGATGTGATTTAGAGGAATCCAGGCCATTTCCACCCACCCTTCTTCCATCCATTTCTTGCCTCCACACCTATGAATGTGGGCTTTGAAAGTTGTCCGCTTTTCCCCCCTCCAGTTTTGCTCCGTCTCACAGGGCAAGGACATTGTCGCAAGGAGATGAAAAGACCATTGCAGAGCCAAGACTGAACTCAAAGCCAGGCCCAGAATTTGACCAACCTTCCCGCTGTGTCCCTCTTGCACATGATCTCAGCTGGTCCTTTGGCTGCTTCTGCCTCCACCGTCCTTCAAACCGGGGAAAACATATCCACGAAGGAAAGGAGTATTCCTGGCTGCTGGCAATGGTGTGTGCCACAGACCTTGGCTTGCCGCAGGCAGACAAGGGAACGGTGCAGGGGAGGGACACAATGTTCCCTTTGCCTTGACGGGAAACATTTGGCCTGGGAAGGGTTGCATGGGAACAGCCTCGCCGTAGTGTTTCACGAAGCAAGGGAAAAACAGAATTCTTTGCCTCTTGGAAAGCCAGGCTGTGAGTTGAATGTTTCATCAGCAATAAGTAGGGTCTTTATGTTTTCAGAGGGAGAACTGTTGGGTCCAGGCAGCCAACTGAGTACACAACCGCTTTCTCCACCATAGACGTGTCAGATAAACCCTAAAACTTTCTGGGACGGCACCAAGCCATTCCTGTGAAGCTGCACAACGATGCTTTTTGCTTGCAGCTGTGTCCCTGGCTAAGTGTGGGGAATTTACCTGTTTCTCCACTTCCTGCAGATCATCAATCACACAAGTGATGCCTTCTGTTAATTCAGATCAGGGGAGAGTAGGAACCATGTTCCCACCAGCACCCAGCCCAGTGATGGGCACTACTCAGACAGGCACTGTGCTGCTCTCCCTACGTCTAGGTCTGTAAGTCTCTAAAATAGTGAGGCCCTGAATGAATTTCTTCCAAATTCTGTCAGAGGGGAAACAGGCAGAGAAGAGGGAGGGGGCAAAAATGTCAACGGGCAGAACCTGTTTCTGTAGAAACACCCTTGACTCCTTTAGCTCCATCCTCATCTTTCTGATCCCAGCCTGTGTGCCCAGCTGATGATGTCCCCATGGACAAGGCTCACTGAGAGCTTTCCTTTGGCTCCCCCATGTACAGATTTGGGCTTTTTTTATTTACAGCCACTCCCTGCCCCTTCTACTTTTGTCTTTCCTTGTTTTTTTCGCTGCAATCAGTTCAGCCCTTCTCCACGATGGTCTTGGACCAACCAGCATTTTAACTACTGTGATCTGACCAGAAACCTTTTTGTATTTTTTTTTCCCCTTGAAACTTCAGCTTCTGGAATCACGTAATTCATGGGAACGTCTTGACCCATTCCAAATAAATAGAAGATGTGACTTTCAGCTCCACTACCTGCAGAAAAACACTGATTAAAAGGAGCCTGAAAGGCTTGCAGTGTAGGAATGATTTCCACACTGTCACTTTTTAATGGAAACAATCCTGGGATTTGGGGCAAAGTGGCCGGGAATGGTGAATCCTATTTCCTCCTGCCACACTGTCCCTTGAAGCAGCAGAAGGTGAGGGTGTCTTGGGTGGGATTCCAGGGTGTCCATGTCCTTTGCCTCAGCTGCAAGTGCCCCTGAGAGTCCATTTGGGATTCGTGTATACACAAGATCGTGGCTCTCACCTCTTATCATAACAAATCGTTTTAGGAAACTGCTTCTCTGCCGGGAAAACTGCTCTCAGGGTCTGTTTAGAGCCTGTAAGTGGCCTGGCTGTGTTTGAAGGACAGCTTCTCCTTTGTGGAGTTGCTTCATTGGGTTGAGAAGACACTTCTACAGGGGGAAATGTTGATATCAAATATCTCTCCAGCTGTAAACAGAACTCCAGTGCTATATTAATGGAAGTCTCTTTCCATTCGTCTTCAGCCAGAGGGGGTGAAGGCAGGAGGGGGCTGGAGGGGAGTAGAAGGTAGGCAACCTCATTGTTTCTCATGTACGAGGGTCTGACCCAAAGCAACACAAGGAGGGTTCTTTGCCCCCTTCCAGAGGCTGGTTTGGGAATAGAAACTTATAAACTGGATGCTGGCTCTGAACCAAAGGATTCAAAGTCCTTCTTTTTTCTGTTATTATTATTTTGGGTCCTGATGCATCAATTTTATGTGTTCAAGATGATCCCTTCACTGCTAACAGATTTATCTGTAGAGTCATGGAATCCTAGAATGGTTTGGGTTGAAGGGGACCTTAAATACCATCTTGTTCTGATCCCCTGCCATGGGCAGGGATGCCTTCCACTATCCCAGGTTGCTCCAAGCCCCATCCAACCTGGTCTTAAACACTTTTAGAGATGGGTTGTTTAAGAAAAGCCCAAAGATCTTGATCTAGGAGTGGACATAGTGTCAGGCTGGCAGAATTGGGGCTTGCAGAGATGGTGGAAACACCCAGAGAAGGTGCTTCAAGCCACTCTTTAGACTCAAGGCCTGGGCGAGCTTTCTCTGATCCCCAGTTGACTTGTTGCAAGAAGGTATCTGATTCTCCTGGTTGGGAAGGTAAAAGTCCTCAGGCTTTGGGTGAGCCATGTCCTTGATCAGAGTTGCTGTCACGACCTTCCTATGCTGGGAAAAGTGCCTGTAGCACAGCCTGGGCTGCCTGTTCTCAGATCCGCTCTCTTGTTGGTCCCAGCATAGTCCATAAAGGTTGATCTCCGAGGACCTGGTGGTGGAAGTGAAGGACCACTCCCAATGACTAAGAGCCATGAAGGGCCATATCCAAGAATTCTTTCTCCCTACCGGACCCCAGTGCCCCACTTAGGAGTTACTCCTGGCTCCCTGGGGACTGAATGTCCCTTTGTGGCCTCACCCAAGATTAGGAGGCTGTTGTGCAACACACAAGTGACATTTCCTGCCGTGGAGACCTTGCAGTGCTCATAAACTGTAGGTGTGAGGGGAAAAAATCTCCTTTTGCAGAGCAAGCTGATGACCAGGACAGAGACAGGACTCAAGCCATCCTTTCCACTGGTCATTCAGAGAGATTTCATGATCTGCTTTCATGTGAGAAGCTCCTTCCGTGACTAAAGACAGGGTTTTATGAAGAATTAAGTAGAAGGACACCAGCATTAGTCAACACTATTGACCCAGCCCATGAAATGATCCCAGGACTGATATTATACAAGATAAAGGCTCGACAAAGGCACGTGGGGGAGCTGAAAGTTCAAAGAGAAAGATGAGGCCACTCAGCAAACACGAGGCTACTCCAACCATGGACCTCCTCAGCCTGATCAGCAAATGTTATCCTCTCCTCAACCCTGTCCCAGTGCTGGCCATACCTGGCTTTGGGAGAGGGAGTAAATCTTTCCAGCAGAAAGGACTGTTACAGAGGTCACTGGATGGACCCATAAATCTCCATTATCAGGCAGCGGCTCCTGTGCCACGGGACGGAAATTATTGCCCTGAGTGTGACTGGGGGAGCCTTTCCTTTCCCCTGCATTGTTCAGGGCCCTCCGGGAGCCGCTCGGGCAATTTGCTGCCTGAATAAACGTTTCCTTTCCCGGCTGCTAAGTACAAGGGATAAGTGTCAGGGGATCTCATAATGCCAGGATTTAGAGCTCCAGCCCCGAGACAGAAGCCAAGAAAACACTTTGCTGCTTTTTCCTGGGGAGTCTCCTTAATCCCCATTATTAATAACAGTGACAAATTAAACAATTAGTGCACTTGAAGCCCAGTGACCTCCATGCCCAATATAGCTCAGCCTGATGGTGGATCCTGGTTCCTGTGGGCTCGGAGCCCTGGGAACACTGGCGTTTCCTAGATCTTGGACACCCACTCACATGGGCTGCGGGTCTTTAGGTAATACTTTCTCAATATTTCCCAATATTTTGTAGACTCTCAGGCTTTTGAGAGCAGATGTGACCCAAAGGACTGCTCAGAGAGCTCCTCCATGGCAACTTCATCCCTAAGTTGAGTGATGCTGTGAAATTATGTACATATGATTTATTTTAGAAAGAAATCCAGCCCCTTGTCTTCCACTTCTTTGGGGCCCAAACACCCTTTGTTCACTACAGAACATGTACTTTCAGTATCATCTTCTCTAAGCCAACATCCAGCAGTGTCCAAGACACTTCCTTTGCCATCCCTCAATCCTGCTTTGAGGCAGGTGAGGATATTTTCCCTCCAAGGCAATACCTCTTGAGGTCAAGGAGCTCTGAGAGGGCTCCAGGAATGTTTTTAATGAAGTTGCACTCTGTGGATGTCATCTTCTGACTCAGCACAGGGTGGTGCACCCAGGGGACGCACCCATCCGATATGGCCCCGTGAGGGCTGTGATTAGGGAGAGCCACCCGTTGCGTGGAGCCTCGGTGTGCCCTGGGAACAAAGTCTGTGCCTTCCCCATCTGACTCCTGTTTATGAACGTTCCCAAGGACCACCTTTGTCTGCAGCTGAGCGGGAAAATTGCACAAATATTTATTTTATTATTTATTATTATCGCTGTGGAAGAAGAAGATGACTTCTGGGAAAATTAAACCAGGGAAAGTTCGAATCAGGATCTGAGTAATCTGCTCTCATGGAAGGTTCCCTGCCCATGGCATAGGGTGGGAAGGAGATGATCTTTAAGGTCCCTTCCAACCCAAACCGTTCTGTGATTCTATTATTTTATGAAAGTCCCTCAAGAGGGAAGCTCTGGTGCAAATCCCATGGAAACTGAAAGAAACCAACCCAAACAACAAAACCCCAACCCAAAACCACCAAAGAAATAGGGAAGAATGTACAGCTCAGACAAATCTGGATGGAAAAGGAGAGCAAGTCTCAAGACCAGTTTGTACTGGTGTTTTGAATGTCTGATGGCAAACCACCAGTGAAAATAACCTGGGCGAAGTAGCTGAGTGTCACACAAACTCTTAGGAAATAACACTCAAAACTCAGCAGCAAATTTGATTATTGTCAGAAAGCAGGAGACTTACACTTCGCCTGGTTTCAACTCCACATCCTCTGGGTTTTTTTCCTAAAACCAGAAATATAATACTTGACATTTTTTCATATCATACCCATTATCAAAGATCTTATTCAAGAGCTAGTCCAATTCTTAGCATTTCTGAGAGACATTAGGAATGTTCTCCTTTTAATTTGATTAGAAACTTTCATATTTTGCTTTTCTGGTGGAGAAACTTCCAGGAAAGATTGTATTTTGCAGTTAGTCACAGACACAACTCAAATCACTCATGTATTAACTGTTACCTTTTGATTACCTCTGCTCTGCTAAATTCTCCCTGGATTATGTCCACAGCTCTGTACTGAATTATTTTCAAAGAAGGGATTTTCTCATAGGACAAAAATTACTGTGAAAATAATTTGGCTTTTTCTTCGGAAAATAATAATCCAAAACCTCAACAACTTCTAAGATGAAAAAAAAATACTGAAATGTTTTCCTTTCTTGAGATTTTTCAAGGAAATGAGTTCTTTCCTGACCAGCTGTTCCAATCCCTTCTCTTTCCAAAGGACATTTATTTGATCTAGATTTTGGCTGTGACTCAATTGCCATTTTAAAGGGGAAAGTGAGGCATTATGGTTATGGTATCACAGAATCCATGTGGACAAAAATCACCTGGAGGGATTCCCATTCCTTGAAACCACCAGAATTGCTCAAGGGTAATGAGATTTTCCTAAGCTGCGGAGAAGATACGGGATTCCTGCTTTTCTGGCTCCAGAGCTTTGGGTACAGTCATTTACTGCTTTCTACCATTTCCTCACGAACACACAGTGTCATCTCTTGCCATTTTTAGCCTGGTTTTCTAGGGAGAATAAGACTTCCATGAATCTTTTTCTCGGTGTCTCTGTTTACTGGCGCCACTTCATTAATTTTTTAATCCTTTGGCTCCTCCATGCTTATGCAGTTTCCTGCAGATTTTCCAAAAATAGTCTGGGGAAAAGTGAAAATAAGGCTGATGTCTGAACATAACCCCTGTTAGATATCAGAGAATCCACTTGAGATTGAGACAGAGCTCGGCAAGAAGCCAAATTTTTTTTGTTTGCTCCTTGGGGAACTATTGTCATCCAGCAGGAAGCTGAGATACTCCTATAACAAGCAGGTGGACAAGGACAAACTATAGTGAAGTTCTTGGCCTTTTGAAGGCTTTGTATGGAAGGGTGCACTGACCTGTGTCTTTCCAAATGATGGTGTAGTTGAGGTGTGTTGTGTTGACCTCTGCACTGCCTTGCAGATCGTATGGACCTGCCAAAGCCAGAGGGATTGGACTGGCCCAGCCCAGGGCAGTTCATAAAATCCCAGAATCATTTTGGTTGGAAGGGACCTTAAAGATCATCTCATTCCAACCTCCTGCCATGGGCAGGGACACCTCCCACTAGCCCAGGTTGCTCCAAATCCCGTCCAGCCTGGCCTTGGACACTTCCAGGGATGGGGCAGCCACAGCTTCTCTGGGCAGCTTGTGCCAGGGTCTCATCACCCTCACAGGGAAGAATTTCTTTCTAACATCCAATCCATCCCTGCCTTCTGTCAGTGCAAAGCCATTCCCCTTGTCCTGTCACTCCAGGCCCAATTGTCCTCATCCTCATGTCACAACTGCAGCTGAGCCCTGGTGCAGGATGGATGAACAAGAAAGCTGGTGGGTCAGTGCACCGAGCCCTGGACAGTGACATCAAGCACGATGGAGAACTCCATCAAAAACTGAGCCTCTGACACATATGATGCCCAATGATGCCCATCAGGTGTCAGCTAGGGAGTTAGAATCACAGAATCATGGAATGTTTTTGGTCGGAAGAAACCTTAAAGATAACCTTGTTCTAACCTTCTGCCATGGGCAGGAAATATTCATGATGTACCTGTGGATTCATGTAGCTCAGGAGATGCTTCTCTTGCAGAGAACAGGAAGAAGGCACATGAGTATCTCCCCCCTTGACTCTCTGCAGCCATTCCCCTTGGCAGAGGGGCTGGGAGGGAGCTGGAATGGGCTGGGCGAGGAGCATTCCCGTGGGGAGCAGGGCACGTGGCACTGCTTTCCCTGCCCTGCTGAGAGATGCTCAGGCAGCTCTTTGATCTTGGGGTAGTTCTGCTCTGTGGGTCCGGGCCTGTGTTTATCCATGGTCACAGGAATTTGTGTGGATTGTAAACACGGCTGTTTGCCTGCCCCAATCTGTTTGCCCTGGCTATGTCCAGTCTTGAAAATTGAATAACGTCAGAGCAGAAGGGAAGGTTTCTATTTCTGTCTCCCGGCATCCGTGTCCCAGCACATCCCTGCTGCCACTGAAGTCCTGCAGCCAACACTGTATGGCAGGGAAAGAAGTCCCTCTTCCCAATAACCCTGGGGGCTTCCTTGGGAAAGGAAAAGCTGTTTCTTGCAACCTACAAAATCTGACTGTTTGTGATTTCTTGAAATGTCCCTTCTGGGCTAAACTGAGAACCAGAGCAGCGATTAAATGTACGGCTGCCAAATTAAGCGAGTCTTTTCCCTTCTCTCCTGTCATGGCAGCAGAATTTTTTGACGATTATTCCGAGGGGCGAGAATGTGTCAACTGTGGGGCCATGTCTACGCCGCTCTGGAGGAGGGATGGCACGGGGCACTACCTCTGCAACGCCTGCGGGCTCTACCACAAGATGAACGGCATCAACCGGCCCCTGTTCAAACCTCAGAGGAGGCTGGTAAGTCAAAATCACACAACGCGTGTGGGGTGAGGATGAGGCACAGACCTCGGCTAACTGGAGGCGCCAGGGTTGTTTCAACTCCTTGGGTCCCCATCTGCCCAGCCTAGGTGGTTTTAGTCTAGATTTCCAAAATAAGCCAGATTGTCTGGTGCTTGGGACACTCCAAGGCCTTGTGCTGTCCAGACCATTTCTCCAGGCATTCAGGATGAGCAGTGAAAGGGGCTGTAGGGCACAGGGTGCATCTTGGTGCCAGTTTAGCAGAAGTCAGACTTTGCTTTAGAATCCCTCTTACCTTCAGGGTCCCTGGTCATTGCTGGGTGTCCGCTCTCACTTTCTGGTGCCTGGACACCTTTTCTGGATACACTATTCCTGGCTCCATTGGTTGAGCTGAAACAGAGCTTGTGGGGCAGGTCAGGGCATCTCAAAACCTCTGGGGTCAGTGTGGGGCATAGCAAGTTTCACCCTGGAGAAGAGAAGGCTTTGGGGTGACCTAATTGTGGCCTTCCAGAACCTCAAGGGATCCTGCGAGATAGATGGAGACTTCTCACAAAAGCATGGAGTGACAGGACAAGGGGGAATGGCTTCAAATTCAGAGAGAATAGGCTTAGATATCAGGAAGAAATTCTTCCCTGTGAGGGTGGGTAGGCCCTGGCACAGGGTGACCAGAGAAGCTGTGGCTGCGCCATCCCTGGAAGTGTCCCAGGCCAGGTTGGAAGGGGCTTGGAGCATCCTGGGCTAGTGGAAGGTGTCCCTGCCCATGGCAGGGGGGTAGAATGAGATGATCATTAAGGGTGCTTCCAACTCAAACCATTCTATGATTCCATGAGCTTGGCATTGATATTCTGTCTTTCCCTGCCCATTTTGGTGAGTGGCTTTTGGGAAGCTCTCTGTGTCCACAGGGACACGAGTCCATCATGACCTCAGGCAGAAAAGAGCCACCAAGGCTCTGCTGAGAGCCACATTTCCCCACTCCTTGTCTTCCACGAGGCTCCATCCCCAACCTGCCCTGCCTTTTGCATCGCTCGGATCGGTCTGTGCTCAAACCCAGCCATCTCCTGCAAGTGTCAAAAATGCCACCAGCCACAGGCACCCAGCGCCCTCTTGTGAAAACCCCTTCCAGACACTGCACCGACCAATCCGAGGTCCTTTATAGCGATGGGTGTTGGTATCTCTGCACAGCCTTGGGGTAAGGCTTGGGAAACTCCATAAGGAGTATAAATCCATGAGCTGGGCAGATTTTTATGTCCCTTGGCTGGGCAGCTGGCAGTCTGAAAATCTTGTAAAAATGGCCAAATTCCTGCTTTTTCCTCTGGAATAGAATTTCCATGAAGAAAAGGAGGACATGTCTTGGAATGCAGCATGGGGGTGTGGTGAAAGTAATGCCAACTGGTCTGCCTAAATAAATATATTCACTGCAAGGGATTTAGTTTAATTTGTGGCTATGTAACCCAATTTTTAGGGGGACTGAGATATTCCAGAGAGCCCTGCAAGGGGAGATGTTTGCTGCAAACTCTCTTTTAAGCTCTCACTCCACTTACAAAGGCCCATGATCAAAGCTAAAACATGGTGAGGTTACAACTAAAGTTTGGTTTTTTTGCACCAAAGGAGTTTCCAGCTTTCAAAGTCCTATGAACTACTTAGAGTTTCAATGTTTTTGTTGTACTGAAGCTTTAGATTAACCAATCTTGTTTTATAATGAGGGAGAAGACCCAGAGAGAAAGCTGTAGCAAAGATCACAGAGGAAATTCCTGGTGGCTGACAGGTCCTCACCTCCCAGGCTTCCACACCATTCCACAGCTGCCAGCTGTGCTGTTCAGGGCTGCAGGGCTGGTTGGATGTCCAAGACCACCGAATTTTCTCCCTGCAAACTCCTCTTCACGAGAACAAACATCTACACACAGCTCTCATCCTTCTGCTCAGTCCCATATTTATCAGTAAGCAAAGAGGCAATTTGTCCCCTGCTCATCCAGACTTTACCCTCAGCCTCAAAGATCTGAGCTTTGGAGGATTCTGGGAAGAGTCAGGCAGGAGTGGAGGATGTGTCTTTTTCTTCTTCCACCTCCCACTCTGCTTCTAAGCTCAAAATTTGTATTTTTTATGATTTCAAGCCCATTGCTTTCTCCTGTAGCCTTTTGAGTTTACTCAGAAAAGGAACTTGAGAAGGTCTGTTCCCTGCACTGATTCATTAGTGGGGATTCCTATAATTATCCCATTTATTATTAGGAAAAAAATGCAGCTGGGAAGCTCTCTTTTTCTTCGCCTCAAGCCACATGAGCCACATCACACAAAGCCATCAAGGAGTATGTAACATTCATGGAAATGGTATCATCATCTTGGGATAGCCATGGTGCCTGGAAGGTGAAGGGTTTGGGAGCCTGAAAAGGCAGGAGAGTTTGAGATCCAGACACTTTAGTGGAGGTGCATACAGGTGCAGTGGGTCTCTAAGCTCCTACTAGACCTGCTGGAGGTCTGGGGCTCTGTTCAGGTGATGTGTGATTCTGAAGAAAAGGAGGCTCAGGGGGGAGCTTCTCATTCTCTACAATCCCTGACAGGAGGTTGTAGAAAGGTGGAGGTTGGCTTCTTCTCAGAGGCAACAAGAGAGAGGACAGGAGGAAACAGCATCAAGCTGTGCCAGGAGAGGTTCAGGCTGGACATGAGGAAGAATTTCTTCACTGAAAGGGTCGTTAAGCATTGAAAGGGGCTGCCCAGGGAGCTGGTGGAGTTCCAATCCCTGGAGGTGTTCAAGGAATGACTGGACGTGGCACTCAGTGCTCTGGGCTGGTTGACAAGGTGGAGATTGTTCAAAGGTTGGGCTCAATTTCAGAGGTCTTTTCCAGCCTAAATGACTCTATGATTCTATTCTGTGTCTCTAGCACCATGTGAGATGCCTCAGGATGGCTGAGGTGTTCTGGAGGCAGCGGAAAGGCAGTGCAGCAGAAGCCGAAAGGCAAGAGGGGTTAGAAGAAGGTAGTTGTGTCATCCACTGCAAAAGACAAAAAGAGTTAAAACCAGAAAAATAAGAGAGGCAAGAGGAGAGAAAAGCCTGAGTTGTGCTGGAGTGACCTCCTTGGGACCTGGGATGCTGCTGGTGGGCAGCACTGGAGGGCTGATGTGTTTTCTCTCTCTGCATCTCCCCACAGTCGGCATCTCGCCGCGTCGGCCTCTCCTGTGCCAACTGCCACACGACCACAACCACGCTCTGGCGCAGGAACGCCGAGGGGGAGCCCGTCTGCAACGCCTGTGGACTCTACATGAAGCTCCACGGGGTAACCCCTCCAGTGATCTCTACTCTCTGCGGGAGGGTGTCCATGGCACCAAGCTGGGGATTGGGTTCTTCGCACATCTCTGTGCTCTCCTGCAGCTGTTCTTACTGCTGTCCCTTTGGGTTTTAGTGTTCCTCAACATTATATCATGTTTATACTGTTAAGGGGTGATGCATGCAGGGTATTTCTTACATACTCATTAGGCCCCCTTTGCAAAAAAAAGTCTTAAAACCTAATAAAATCAGGCCCAGATTCTTCCCACCTAAATTCAGGCACTTCAGTAAAAAATCTGAGACAGCAGAACAAAGAAGGGCTGAGCTCCCCCACCAGGGTGTCAGATCCCAGTTAAGACTCATCAGGGATGGATAGGTGACTTTTCTTGCACAGGGGTCCAGATAGTCTCTTCCCATCACTGGTGGCTTTGTGTATTGATGTCATGTTTGATATATCCAGAAGAGTCCTGCTGGAGGCCAAGGCACAGCAGGACGTCAAGATGCAAATCTCCAGCCCTTCTCCCATGAGTCAATGGAAATGGTGTCACCCTCATGGCAGATTCAGAAGCCTTTAACACCCTTGTGTTGAAGTGGCCGACCCTAATTCCATTCCTCATTGCATTGGCATCCCTGCCTGTGGCAGAGAGGTTGGAATTAGATGGTCTTTAAGGTCCCTTCCAACACAAACCATTCCAAGATTCTATGATTGCAGCTCCTACAGTTTTTATACACCTTTAAATACAACAAAAATCACATGAAGCAATAAATAATTGCTTTTTTTTTATCTCTTGCTTGAACAGTTTATGCTTGACTAAATTTGCTCTCAGTGATGTTCAGTGACTCAGAGTAGATGGATTAAAGGGAAACAGGTCAAAGCTGGAAGACAAAGTGGGAAGCCTTACCTAACACAAAAATTCTTCCTAGAAATCCCAGCATGTTTCTGACTGTCCCACCTTGGTGGGATCAGCTCCTAAGGAAGGTCACCCCACACGGGCTTGGTACCTTTCCAAAAAGCAGGTATTAGCCGGAAAGATGTTTCTGCTCCAAGTTAAAAAGGAGAGTCAATCAGATGAGTTTTGTTCCTTCTGGCCTTAAAACACTCAGTACCCAAGGTGTGAACTGCCTACCTGTTCCCATCTGGATGCACATCTTTTAGCCTTGACATCTCCCTTCACACAGAAGAGACCAGGGAATTTGGGCACCATCTTGTTGTTTTCAATCAAGTCAGCTCGTTTTCATGGAGTCCACAAGGTAGAGCTGGAATCACGTTCTCCTGGGTGACCTTAAAGACATTAAGAAGCCAATGGGCTTTTATGTTTGGATCCACAGGTTCCAAGACCTTTAGCAATGAGAAAAGAGGGCATTCAGACGAGGAAGCGCAAGCCGAAGAATCTTAACAAGACAAAGACACCAGCAGGTGAGTGTTGAATGGAGGAGTTTATTAAATGTGTATATGTGTGTCCACTTGTGCTTCTGCCCACAACGTCCTGCAAGTCAGAGATCCAACCACAAAACCAGCTGATTTTCAAAAAAAAAATAGGTTTTATCTAAATGCCTTTCATCAACAACACAGCTCTTCCCACTATTTTTCAATCTATTCTTACCACGCTAACTCCTTGGTGGGTGGGCACAGCTCTGCACTGAGAGGTTTCTGGAAGGAGACTGGTTTACCACCTGCTTTCTCACAGGGCCGTCCAGCAGCGAGAGTCTCACCCCGACCACCAGCTCCACCAGCAGCAGCAGCAGCGCCACGACCACTGAGGAAATGCGGCCCATAAAAACAGAACCCGGGCTCTCATCTCACTACGGGCACCCCAGCCCAGTTTCTCAGGTACAGAGGGGAGATGCTGCCCGTGGGACAAAGGTGGGAACTAGGATGGTAGGCATGGGGAGAAGAACGTACTCAAAACCTTACTTAGGTATAAGTAAGATACTTAGATATAAGTACCTGAAGGGAACCTGCAAGAAAGATGCAGCAAGACTGTTTACAAGGGCCTGAAGTCATAGGACAAGGGGGAATGGCTTCAAATTCAGAGACAATAGGCTTAGATTGGATACTAGGAAAAAATTCTTGTCTGTGAGGGTGGTGATGCCCTGGCACAGGTTGCCCAGAGAAGCTGTGGCTGCCCCATCCCTGGAAGTGTCCAAGACCAGGTTGGACGGGGCTTGGAGCAATCTGGGATAGTGGCAGGTGTCCCTGCCCATGGCAGGGGGTTGGAATGAGATGATCTTTAAGATCCCTTCCAACCCAAATCATTCTATGATTCTATGAATCTCTGTGGAAAAAGGCTGCTTTTTTTCAACTTAGGGGTCTAGGAGTTCGCAGGAAGAGATTTAACCTTTGGGATGGGGTAAACCCCCAGATTTTTGTAATTAAGCTTTTTAATGATGCGTGGCTGTCCTGAACAAACAACAGGAAGTAACAGCTTTTTTTAAAACATTAACTTCTGCTTTTAGAAAACATTAAATTCCTTCTAGTTGGGCAGCTCTGTAGATCCCATTGCAAGAAAATGCCTGTTATCTTTCTAAAACTTTATTTGGCTTGAGCAAGGAAAAACTTGGCAATATTTCCCTACTTTCTCTGCAGTGTCTGGCTGTGTTTTGGGTGATATGAGCATTAGGGCAGAGAGCTGGTAAAGTGGTGTGATCTGTACCACAGCCACCACTAGAGGTCTGGGAACCAGCACAACAT
The DNA here is from genome assembly GCA_013396755.1 of Sclerurus mexicanus. Lineage (NCBI taxonomy): Eukaryota > Metazoa > Chordata > Aves > Passeriformes > Furnariidae > Sclerurus > Sclerurus mexicanus. The sequence continues at coordinate 132,673 of VWZF01002307.1, read as the reverse complement.
GGATTCACTCAACATGTTTTCATTTGAAAGCTAGGAGAACCCAAGGCCAGTAAAATTTCAAACCTTCAGAAGTAAAATGATGATTTCTGACATTTGGAGGAGAACAAAATACCCTGTAATTAGTAGTAGGAAAAAAGAGAGTCTTTCCCTGAAAGTGTTCAAGGATAGGTTGGACAGGACTTGGAGCAACCTGGTCTAGTGGAAGGTGACCCTGCACATGGCAGTGGGTGGGAACGAGATGGTCTTTTAAGTCCCTTCCAACCCAAACCATTGTATGATTCTGTGATTCTAGAAAAAGAAGAGCCTGCCCAAAGTATCACACAGAAGCTGCAATCTGCAGCAAATCCACGGACATTATTACAATAGCACCAGCCCACACTAAAGGGTCCTCTATGGTTTGAACCTTTGTTCACACGATCCTCCTTTTCCCATAGGCATTCTCAGTCTCTGCCATGTCCGGCCATGGATCATCCATTCACCCTGCGATCTCAGCTCTGAAGCTTTCCCCGCAGGGTTACCAGTCAACTATGAGCCAGTCTCCCCAAAGCAGCTCCAAACAGGACTCCTGGAACAGCCTGGTGTTAGCTGAAAACCATGGGGATATCATAACTGCATAACCTGGGCTTCCACACACCAACTTCAGGCTGATCCACTCGAGAGATGAAGAGGATGCCACGTAATCACCAAGTCAATGTTGTTTCCCACCTCCCCTGCTCTCCTGCCTTCTCTCCCCTTTGTGAGATGTTCCAGCAAAGAGGTAAAGAGGACTTATCTGAGGTCCAGGAGAGCTCTTATGGAACAGACAGAGGAGACTAAAATCTCAAACCTACTGGATTTGAAGCATTTTTCCCCACTTTAAATGAGCCTCTCTACTTGATTGTCACCGCCTTCTATGAAACAAACAGAAACACAGAGAGGGATGCGGTTCTTCAGTTTTATTTAAAAATATCTGGCATTTGAGACTCAGACAATGGTGGAGCTGAGACACTTCTTTTCTTCTGTCACCATCCATTCTTTCCCTGGACAGAAGAAAATGCCACAGTCTTCTCATTACCCAAATTCAGTGATCTTCCACCAAATGGAGCCAGTTCCAGAACAGTTTGCTGAACAGACTTCACTAGACATTCTTTAGTGGCTTTAGTGGATTTGATATGATCTAGGGCAGAGAAAAAAAGAGACACCTCCCCCTCCTCAGCTCACACATGTAGAGCATTGTCTTTATTTTCCTAGATGGTCTGGAAAGCTAATGAATATCCGTATTTAATAGTAACTCCTTTCCTATTTATCATTACGAAATCGTGGGACTATGTTTCCAAGAGGTTGTTAGCTCAGCCTGGAGAAGGTCTGTCCAAAGTCAAAATGGGATTTTGGAAGAAGGAAACTGCTGGAAGCAGGTAGAGCAGACCCACATTGGTAATCAAATCCTGGAGGAAATGGCTGGGCTCTTCCCTTGTGGATAGTAAACAAGCCAGGCTTAGATATGATTCAATCACACAGCAAGTGAAAGATGCTCTTCTAACACTGCTGTGCCTTTGCTTTCGAGACAGATAATTTAATTATTTTGCCTACTTTTATGTTGGTTTGGATGTCATTGACGAAATCTGACTGTCACTTCTTTTTGGCTGTACTGTGAGTGCCCACTTTCCCCCCTACAGCTGGTTCGTGAACATTTCACACATCTAATCCTTTAGGATTTCACCTTTGGCAACAAGCAAAGGCTCCAGCCTCTAATGGAGGTGGCAGGGGCTGTTTTCTTTACCAAACACGTGCACAGACTTGCTTGCCTGCAAGAGAAGCATAACTCCATTCATATAGGAGTACTAAACAAGACTCATCTGTTTTCTTGCCCATAAGGCTCTCAGGAACCAGGCAATCCTAGCAAATGGAGTTGGAAGAGATGCTAAGAGCTCACTGACTCGTTCCCTTATCCCAAAGGGATCAATTCTGCCTAACCCAGCCCTGCCTGATCTGTCTTTAGCATGTGCTTAACAAACTCCAGCATCGCAGACGCCACAGCTCCCTGTGCAGTGCAAGTGCTTCACCAGACGCTTGCCATGATGTTTTCATCATGATTTCCCAGGAGAGAGAGCTTTGCCTGTCTAGGCAGAGAATTTTTGGGAGACCTCATGCTACAAGATTCTCCACTCTTGTTTCTGTCCACTCCCAAGCTTTGTTCCCCTTCTTGCCTGCCCAGATCCTCTCTTTTCCTCCCTGCATCCAGAAGTCAAGTATGGAACTACCAAGTGAAAATCTCTGAAAGGGATTGTGCATCCCTCCCAAATGTGGCATCCTGTCTCCCACTATTTAACATTCCCACAAGGAGTGTTTCCACCCAAACACCTGGCTTGGTGAAGAGGAAAGTCACATACAGGTCTGATGCAAAGGATGGCATTGTGTTGTCTTTGTCTGAACTCACCATTTTCCTCCTTAGATTCTTTAAGGAGAAGGATTCAACTGGACTGGTCATGGTAAAGACTAGAACTGGAGTCACAGCAGAGACCTGGACCCTTCCACATTCCCTGTGCTCTCTGTAACTCAGATTTGCAGGGATTTGGAGGGATGACAGAACCCCTGAACTCCCTAGAGAAAAACACCATGGCAATGATGCCATGGGAACGGCTGGATGGTGTTTGCACCAGAGTTCCCAACCTATCTTGCTGAGCTAATGCAGTGTTTAGCCTCATTAGTGCTAATTACAGACAAGAAAAAGATATTCGTGAAACATGAATAAAAACAAATGAAATTCTGGGATTCTGCTCAGGCCTGACAGGCTGCAGAGAGAAGGAGAATAGCACCTAAAAGTATGAATTTGGGGTGAAAACATAAAGGTGTTTCTCCGTTGGCATGAAGAGTTTCAGGCAGGCTCCTCCTTGAACCAAAGTCCTTTGTAAATGACAGCTGAGCTCTCTTGGGATCTGGCTGTGAATTCCTGGCCATAACAGAGCAGCCTGCACCACAAAACACCACTTAGCTCATGCACTCATTTGAGATACGCAGAACTACCCCGGATAACCGGAGAGAGTGTGGAGCAGGTGGCCTCCTGGAGAGCAGCTAAAGTCCAGAGCAACCACACCCCCCATTTCTTTCCATACAGATGCTCCCAGTGGTTCTGCCCACCTTGCCTTATTGCTGTGCTCCTCCTCCTCCCCTTAAAACCAAACTCCGTGGTGGAATTTTCTCCTTAAAACACACTCCAAGATGTCATAAAGGACTCTGCTTTCAATGCCAGAGGGGAAAATCCCTGCAGAACCTTAGTCTCTCTTATGCTCCCTCAGGTTATCTAAATGACCATGGTAGAGATCTATTAACTGTTTTTTAGCCTTTCTTAAAGCCTTAAAAAATAATTCTTGAAACAGAGTGAGGAGCATTACAAGACTCTGAGAGCAGAACAAGATGCCTGCTTTCTAAAGGTGAAGCCCTGGGGGATGTGAGGAAAACTTTAGAGGTACAGGACAACTTTTTAGAGGTAGAATTCAACTCTTTTGTTCCCCCTTTTTGCACCAGAAGCAGTAAAAGTTTGGATACACCTGGTTCTGTGGTTCTTTTAATCACCCAAAACTGTTGCAAAGCTATTTTTGATCCAGAAGCATTTGCTGTATTCTGGCCAACGCTGGTATCAAGAGAGTGACCTCAGATGCAGCACCATCATTTTAGGTGGCGTACAAATTCACCATAATTGACAGGTCCTCTTCTTCACAGCTTGTAATGACCAAATTACAGAGTAATTTAAATCAGAAGGGACTAGGTCAGGTTTCTCAGGGCTCCGGTCAGGCAACTTTTGAATATTCCCAAGGATGGAAACCCTGCCATCTCTCTAGGTTTCTGTTCCAGCATTTGACCACCCTCAAGGTGGAAATGTTTTTCCAAATAAATGTTAGATTATGATATAGTCATTGGTGAATTACTTGCTCAGACTTGGGGATTCTCAAGCAACAAGTCATTGTGGGAGGTTGAACATTGTCTCCAAGCCCTGGAGTCACACAGAGACCACTGTAGGTAGGAGCTGGGATGGCCAACGCAGGAGGACAAACTCCAGAAGTGACAGATGAAGGGATACTCAAAGGACAAGAGGCTAAAAGTGCCACCACTTTCAAGACACTGAGCTCTTTCTTGCAGGAGGGGCAACTCAAAAAACTCTGGGTTCCACCTGAGTTCTGTTTGCCTGCCCGTGATGGGGGAGGCATTTAGAACCTGCTTTGGTAATGAAACAGATAAAATTATTAGAGACCCACTAAGGCAAGGCAATTGTTGCTATTATTATTGTTATTATTGCTGGAGAACCTTGTGAGGACCATATCAGGCCAGGTCCTGCACAAACGCAGGACTGAGAACTATGCCCTGGGAAAACCCCACTCCTGTGAAACACTTCAGCACATACACTAATGCATTTGGGGGATTTGTTCTCTTAGAGATATCACTAATCATGAAAATTTTGATGCCAAAAGGTTTTGCAGCACAAGGCTTGGTTGTGACAAACCAGACCTTGGCAATGGCTGCTCAGTGGCTGTCAAAGTGAGATGAGCAGATGAAAACCAAGATGGGGAGACAGGGGGGTAGAAAGGTCACTTAAATGTCTTTGCTCTTTGTGGAAGTGCAATATCTTGATTCACTTCAGTTATTCTTTGCAAATTGATCAGAAGAGATCCTTGGATCACTTGCAATCTTATGGGCTTGGATGGAGAGGGTGCAACCAGGAGGAGCTCAGGAATATTGCAATGGAGCTTTTAAGCCAATCAACAACTCAATGTACCATTAAAGCTGTGACTATGTCAGGGGTGGTATTTTCTTTTGCCTTTTTTTCTCCCCGTGTATAAACTTTGAAGTTTCCCGGGTCATCGGGGAAGGTCTCATAGAAACAGACACTTATTTGTAAGGGGGAGAGGGAAACCAACCAACTGAACAAGTATAATTATTTAAAGATGTAAAAAAATATCTATTATGAAGTAGTATGGCTACCAATCCACATAACTTCTACACCTTTAGAACTAATGCAAATAAAACAATGATAATAAAACCAGGCTTCTGTTTCACTCTGTCTGCCCTCATGGGCTTCTTGGAAAGGGATGGGGGTAAATGAAAAGATATTAAGTGCACCTGGAGAAGAAATGGTGCAGTGGATCCTGCCCCAGGGAGCTCATAAGGTTTGAATTATAGGAAAATTTTAAGTCCAAAAGGACAAGATCAGGTTTCTCAGAGCCCTGTTCAGTCAGGTTTTGAATATTCCCAAGGGTGGAAATCCCACCACCTCTGTGGGCTCCTGTTCCAGAGTCTGATCACCCTCACAGTGGAAATACTTTTCCGAATCATAGAAACAGAATGTTAAGAAGTTGGAAGGAATCTTAAAGGCCATCCAGTTCCACCTCCTGCCATGGTCAGGGACACCTTCCACTATCCCAGGTTGCTTCAAGCCCTGTCCAAGCTGGTCTTGGACACTTCCAGGGATGGGGCAGCCACAGCTTCTCTTGGCAACCTGTTTTACTGTCTCACCATGCTGACAGTAAAGAATTTATTCCTAATACCTAACCTAAATTTCCTCTCTTTCAATTTGTAGCCATTACTCCTTGCCCTATATAAATATCCCATATAATAAATGAGAGGGAAAATATTTAGTAAATTAATTACTCAGACCTGGCAACTCCCAAGCAATGAGTCATTGCAGGAGACTGAGCTTTGTCTCCAAGCCCTGAAGCCACACAGAGCCCATTCTGTAGGAGTTGGGATGGCCAATACAGGATAATAAACTCCAGAAGTGACAGACCCAGCAATGGAGCAACTCAAAGCCAGGTTGGACAGGGCTTGGAGCAGCCTGGTCCACTGCAAGGTGACCCTGCCCATGGCAGAGGGATGGAAGGATTTGATCTTTTACGTCCCTTCCAACCCAAATCATTCTGATTTTAACACAAATAAGGAAAAGCACCCAGTATGTTTTCCATGCAGCTGGTAACACCCCTAACACAGCGCAGAGGGTGAAAGCCCCTCGGCGCACTCTAATAATAATTTATTGTTTTGGTCTTCTCACTAACATTTTTTCATTCACCAAGCTGTTGTTAAGCCTAAACGCTTCCAGCTGAACTCAGAGGCAAGACCCTCAAGCCAAAATCACATTGCACTAGGCTGTGCTCCTGCAGAGGGTGGAGGTGGCTTAGCACAGCCCTCTTACAAGCACCCAACCTTCTTCCCAGGGTGCCCAGCTTCCCTCCCAGTCCAAGCAGGTCCTACAGACCAGTACAGCTGGTGGGGTGAGTGAAGTCAGCACCTGGAACCCGCCCATTCCTCCCGCACCAGCCAACTGGGGAGCTCCTTTGCTATTTGGGAGGAGGGTTCTTCTCCCCTATAAAAGTAGATGGGTAGAAGGGGTTTGTCTGTCCGTGGTCCTGTTGAGGGTGGGTGGGGATGAAGATGCTGTGGGATGTGGTTCGAGGAAGAAGAACTGGGGGCAGAGGAAGGGCTGTGGAATACGGAGGAGCAGAAGGAGGGGGGCAGTGAAGTAGGGGAGAAAGGCTGCTTGACCTCCTCCCCAAATGGATGCCGGAGGGGGGAGCAGTGTCTTAAAAGCTGGAATGCAGGAATGTGGGGAGTGCAGTGGGTGCCTCCCCTGCCCCGGGGAGACTTGGGTGGCAGTGGAGTGGGATCTCAGGGCTCAGTTGTGTTTGAGAGCTGCAAATTGATGCTTGGCTGAGCGTGAGAAGGTGGGGAGGTCTGCACCACCGTGATTGCCATGTGCTTTGAAATCCCTGCGGGAGCCTTGTACAGGGGTGTAAGGTCACAGCAGGGCTTCTTGCAGTCCTTGGGGGCAGGTGAGCTGGCAGAGCTGGGTTGGGGCGGGTGAGCCTTGTCCTTGCTCTGTTCTGCTGTGGGTGCTTGGTTTCTGCCTGAGGACTGGAAATGAGCCCATGCAGGGGGGAGGACTTCTCTTGGAGGTCTGGCTCCCTGCCCCAGACCTGTAGAGGTATCAGCTCAGGTGGTCATGCTCCTGGGGAGGTGGGTGTCATGCCCTGCAGAGGGCTGGGGATGGTTATCCTCCTCCTGGGAGTGGGGAGTGTTTTGGAAGAGACTGAAGTAGGTCTAGAGGAAGAAGGTGGAGAGATGTGGGTTAGACTGGTTCTTCTGGTAGTCTGGGGAATAGAAAAGACTCTCCTTTTGTAGAGGAGCATTTCTCTGTCCAGTCAGAGGGGCTACAGCTGAGGGGGGTGTGGGCATTTACACCTTACAGAGTGCCCAGCACTTCCAGTCTCTCATAATGAGCCTGTTAAGGACTGAATCAGCAGCTGCCTGACATGAAGCCAGTGCCTGGATAACTGGGGCACTTGGATGACCTATGTCCAGCAGCCAGATGCTGCTCCAGGGATCCGAAGTCCTTCTGGTATCTTTAGCAGCACAAGCATCTTTTTAGCTGTCTCTTAATCTGCCTTTTGATATCACAATATGCACATTTTTATTTTTTTTTGCGAAACTGGAGCAGGCCTGTGAATAATTAACCCATATCCTTGAAGACAGAGGACTAAAGCTCAGTCTTTTACCCTGGTAAAGCTAGTTTGTGTGACCAGTTTATATCTTTACCTGGATCTAAGACATTAATGTTCCCTGATGTGTTTTCCTTGTGAGCTTTTCCAAAAGGGATTTGGTTTGTGCTGCAGCACAGGAAGACTCTTACAGCCCTGCTGTGTTGTCTGCTCCTGTTGAAGGTATGCCCACAGCCATGCCAGAAGTTGTCCCTTCGCTATGGCAGCAGCATGTGGCACTGAAGGCTTTGGTTTTAGTCACTCTGAGCTGATGCAAACATCAGCTGCTGTCTCTGAGCCAGCCCAGGCAGCTGAGAAGCTGAGATGCTGGAGTGCGGTGGGAATGGCTCTTCTGGTGAGGGACTACAGGATTGCTGTTGATTTTCGCATCAAGCTGTCTCGTAGCTGGGCCAGGTACCTCAGATCCTGAGGTTCTGAGAGCTGTGGAGCCTCAAGTTGAGCCTCTGGCCCATGCTGGTCTCTTGGAGAACTGGCACTGTGGGATGAAAGCCTGACTGAGCTTTTGTAGTCCTGGAACCTGCTTTCTTGTGCATCCAATCCTGGTAGAAGTCCTAGGAACTGCAATGACTGGGATTTCATGCCAGATATAACTCCTTATGTACTGGCATAACTTCCTGGAGGGAGCCACAGGATGCTGTAGGATGCTGCTGCTTCGCCTCCCCCTCATCACATTCTTCTGATCCCAGATGTTGCTCATAGAGTGTAGGAATGCTCCGTAACTGGTTTCATGCCATTGCAATCCCTGGGGAAAGGAAGGGGTGGAGATGTGCTAATTTCACCTTCCATGGTGGCTGTGTGAGGAAAAAGATGGGTGGTTGTGAGTCATTAACATAAAATCATAGAATGGTTTGAGTTGGAAGGGACCTTAAAGATGATCTTATTCCAAGCCCCTGCCATAGGCAGGGACACCTTCCATTAGACCAAGAAAAAGGACTTCTGGAGATTCCCCAAATTCCTGCTCATGGGGTGAAAACAGAGCAGGTTGCTCAGAGCTATGTTAGATTAAATTACATATATCCCCAAGGATGGGAACTCCTCCGGGTCCTGAAAGCAACTTAAGGAAGAAGATGGGGGTGAGGAGACTGTGCTGAGCTCAGCCTCTGACTAGTTTTGTGTATTTCTGAGTGGCAACTTCCCTTCAAGTCTAGGGCAGAGTGTCACACGGACCTGCTAATTGCTCAAGAGCTGCTGGAGATGCCAGAGGGCCCATCAGTGAGGAAGTTCCAGCTGCTGACCTCCCCTTTTGTGGGACAAGTGGTGGCCAAGGTGGGGGGAAGCAGCAGGAAGATCAATGTGAATGACCTGAATGCCCTGAGGCTCCAGGACTCCCAGGTGAGCTGTGCTAAAGGACGAGCTTATTGATCCATGAGAAGTCTGAGCAAAACCACCCTTGTCCTGCACCTGGGTCACAGAAGGTGCAGAACCTGAGAGTGTTTCCCTCAGAGTTTCTCCTTGCTAAGCTGACATGTCTGTGCTCTGGCCATCCTTATGAGATAGTCACATTGGGTTGGTCTTGCTGGAGGTTTCACTGCCGTGAAATCCCTCAGATGATGTTTTGGCCCTGACTGGCCAAATGCTGGTGCAGCCTCACCTCTGATTAAAAGTGGGGAGCAAAATAAGCATGAAATGCACACAGCACAAAGTGGAGAAGTGAATCAGAAACAATGATGACCGATTTCAAAGCCCTGAGTGTCTGTCCCAGTCTGTCTCTTTGGCCTGACAGAAGCCTCAGGGAGAGATTTGCATTCAAGTGGCATCCTAGCACCTTGTGCTTCATAAAGACAAGGGATGCTGTGAGGATCACAGGGAATGGCTTAGATGCTGATGAATCCCATGTTCAGTCTGGGGTGATGTGCCCTCCATCAAAAGAGGTGGTAGACAATAGTCACTTGCATGAAAACAGCCAGAGGTTACATCCTTGGAAGTGTTCAAAGTTAGGTTGGACAGGGCTTTATGCAGCCTGGGCTAGTGGAAGGTGTCCCTGCCCATGGCAGGAAGGTTGCAATGAGATGATCTTCAAGGTTCCTTCCAACCCAAACCATTCTGTGATCCTATATGGATCTTGTACATTCTGAGTATCTCAGGGTTCTTTTCTCAGGTTCATGGGAAGAACTTGTACCTGGCATTTGTGGCAGCTGAAAGTCCCTTAGGACCAGCTGCAGAAGGGACAGTGCTGCAAAAAGAGGCTGCTGCTCTGGCATGTTCTGCTGTCCAGGGAGGGCAAGAACAGGTTTGTGCTCCACATCCCCAGGATGGGGAGCTGCAGGAACTCCAGCCCTCAGGATCTGAAGCCCCAGATGCAGCAGAGGGTCCAGGCAACTGGTTGCGCTTCCACTTTGGCCTGTTCGGCAGCGTCCGGGCAAACGAGTTCTCCAGAGCAAACAAAGCCAATAAAAGAGGGGACTGGAAGGATCCTGTACCCAGGTATTTTGTGGGGCCCCCTCTCTCCGTCCCTTTCATTCTGGAGAAGCACTCCTCTGTCACAAATTAAATTTATATGATGATGCTCTTAGTCTTGGTTTTCTTTGATAATTCCTAAGGTAAGTTGGCATGAGAGATGGTGTGAGTGTGCGGTGTGTTCCACCAGGGAATCTGCAGTGGGATTGTGGGATGTGTACTGCCTGCCAGCTTGAGGATCATAGTACCAGCTCAGTTAACGTTTTTGTCTTAAAAATAGAAGTTTTAGGATGCCAGGCTGAATCATGCCCTGAAAATGCCAGTTTCTCCCAATTATGTGTTTAAAAAAAGCCTTGGATATATAGCAAACATCTAGGGCAGCTGGAATCACTGTACTTTTCAGGGAGACACTCCATGAACCCCATCCTGCAGTCTTTTGAAGCTTTAGTTCATTTCTATACAAGGGTTTTTAGACACAGTTTTCTGTACTACTTTTTGGCATTGGTTTCCCTGATTTGTGGATCCTACTGTTGGAGCCTTGGTCATCCAGGGACCACAGGGCAGCAAAATAAATAACTCTCCATAAGTTGTGTGGGATCACAACCAAGTTGGCTGAAATCATTAAAGATGCCACCTTACCTTGAGAGAGTGGCCTGGTGCAGAATAGAACAAATGGTTCAGCGATGTTTCTGATGAGAGACTTCCACTTCTTTGCTTCTCCCAGGCTGATTCTGCACTTTGAGCGTGGAGGCTTCCTTGTTTTCTACAACTGCCGGATGCACTGGTGCTCCTTTCCAAGGGCTCATCCCACTTCTGACATCCTGTCCGTGGAGTTCCACCGTGGGCAGGCTCTGGATGCTCTCTGTGCACCCAATCCCATCTGCTACACCCTCTTAGACCAAAGATATTTTTCAGGGCTGGGTGAGTTCCAGAGAACAGGGGCAGAGCAAGAAGTGGAGGAAGTTGGGTGGGATGTCTGCAGATCCAGAGCTAAAATGTCTGGGAGTTTTACTCCTTCACCTGGTGGTTTCTGGTTGATCCAGCTGTGAGGGTATGTGGTCATCCTTAAGGTCTGCTTCAAAGGGAGAGGAAAGAGAATGTCTTCCAGTCCAATCCCCGTTCTAAATCTACTCTTTGCATGCTGCCTCTGGTATAGGGAATGGCGCGCTAGCTGTGATGATCCTTGTGGGAAAAGTCACAGATTGGTGCCAGAGGTCTGTGTAATCTTAGTTAGAAACACTGTCTCCTTATTTTTGACCCTTTCCAGGGAACATCATTAAGAACGAGATCTTGTACCTGGCCAAAATCCACCCATTAACACGAGGCTCTCTCTTGGCTCTCTCGGATCGGGAGCGCCTGGTCGACTGCGCCGTTCAGTTCACCTCTGACTGGCTGCACCGCAAGCTGCGTGGTCAAGGGCTGCACCCCTACATCTACCAGAAGGAGCAGTGTCCCCTCGGGCATCCAGTGATGAAGGGAGCTTTTGGACCCTCGGCTGGCTTTAAGAGACTTACGTGGTGGTGTCCTCAGTGCCAGCCTGAGGTGCTGCCAGGGGATGGGGACCCTTCCCCAGTCACAGAGTGACCTGGCTTTGCATTCCTCCTTTCCATGAGGGTGCTAGGTGGTGCCTGAACCACGCTCTTAATTGCCTTGAGAAGGTCTTCATAGTTCCTTTCAGCTGTTGAGTTTGGACCTTAGTGACAATGAGTTGGCAGAGTTGCTGGGTGGAGGTTACAGGACTCAAAGTGCTTGTAGATGTCTCTTTTTTTCACAGTGAACAGAGTGAAGAGTTTCACCAATTCTGAGGTATTTCGGTCATCCTGTTCAGACCACAGCGGACGGAAAGTGTAGGGTGTTGAGCAGGTGTTTGCTGTGGTCTGAAGTGACCCTATCCCTGTGACCCTGGTGGAGTCAGCAGAACAGAGTGTATCCCTCTGCCTAAACAGCTTGATTAATTAGGAATTAAATAATTCAGCCTCTGTTTGGAGCTGAATACCTGTGTGCTAGGCATGGTTAAATGTGAGGGGCTGTTCCCTGTGTCAGAGGAACAGCTTCCCTCCTTCCAAGGGGACACAACCTATGTCAGAAGTGCTTGGTGGAGCTCATCGCTGTGTTCACAGGTTTCAGCCTTGTGGCAATCTGCCAAATCCAGATCTCGCTGTAAAAGTAAAAAACACTAAAAATACTCTGTGTGTGTGACAGAGATTGCATAAAACTCAAGATCTCCAAGGAAACCTGAAAGCAAAAAGGTTTGGAAATAGAGATTATGCCATCCCTTCTTTGTTGAGCTGTGTCTCTACACATGAAGCAGAAGCTTCTGCTGTCCTCTCTCCCTGAGTTTGGGTTTATGAATAAATTGCTTATTTGAGTGAAAATTTAAAAGCTGGAATTAGGACTAGTGATGTTCATCTTAAATTCAGTGTGCCTTTTCTGGCAGTACCTTGGTTAAAACCTGAGGTGTACTGGGAAATTCCAGCTGCCTGGAATTGGTTAACAGCCCCCTATTTGGTGCTGCCTGTAGAGGATGGTACCAGCAGCTTTCCTTGGGTTCTCTTTAATGGGAACCGGACCTAAAGATAGATTGCAAACCGGCTGGGGATGCTGGATGTAAACCCCTCCATTGTAGGCTGCTGCTTCCCAGGCAAGGCTTGCACAGCCTCTCCCCTGTGAACTGCAACTCCCTTGAGCGCTTGCAGGTTACGGGATTGCTGAATAAACCAATTAATAGGGTTGTGGTGCCAAAGAAGGTGGTTAATGCCCCATCTAATCGTGTCCTTCAAGGTGTCAGTGAAGGCATGGAATTTTCAGTGCCATTCCAAAACAAAGAATCATAGAACATCCCGAGTTGGAAGGGACCTACAATGACCTTTGGAGTCCAGCTCCTGGAATAAAGCCACCCACAGGGAAGAACCCCAAAAGCTGGACCTTGAAGGGTAAGGTATTGAGCTGGGATCTGTTGGATTCTCAGCACAGGAAAGGTGGAGCTGCTGGAGCGAGTCCAGAGGAGGCCACGGAGATGCTCCAGGGCTGGAGCCAAGATGGGAGAGCTGGGGGTGTTCACCTGGAGAAGGGAAGGATCCAGGGAGAGCTGAGAGCCCCTTGCAGAGCCTGAAGGGGCTCCAGGAGAGCTGGAGAGGGACTTGGGACACAGGGATGGAGGGACAGGACACAGGGAATGGCTTCCCAGTGCCAGAGGGCAGGGATAGATGGATATTGGGAAGGAATTGCTGGCTGGGAGGGTGGGCAGACCCTGGCACAGGGTGCCCAGAGAAGCTGTGGCTGCCCCTGGATCCATCCCTGGCAGTGTCCAAGGCCAGGTTGGATGGGACTTGGAGCAGCCTGGGCTGGTGGGATGTGTTGGGATTGGAACTGGATGATCTTTATGGTCCTTTTCACCCCACATCCCTCCCCGTTTCCATGACAACAGTGACAACGCCCTACACCCCCCCCCCACTCCTTCCCGCTCCGCCTGTGCCCACGCGCGCCCCCGCCAATCAGCGCCCGCCGCCAGCCGTCACACCAGCTGCGGCGCCTTCCCATTGGCTAGCGCTGCGCTGGTGCGAGCGCTCCTCCGCCAATCGGCGCGACGCTCGCCCCACCGAGCGATGCGAGCGGCGCTCCGATTGGCGGAGCGGCGGGTCGGGGGCGGGGCCAGGCGTGCCCGGGGAGACGGCGTGGAGGAGACCGGAGTGGGCCGAGGGAGCGGCGGGGAGCGCGGAGCCCCCATGGAGCTGCTGCGGAAATGGCTCGGCCACCCCGAGGACATCTACAACCTCCTGCGCTTCAAGATGGGCGGCTACCGCGCTATCATGCCGCGGGTCGACCCGGTGAGCGGGGAGGGATGCGCGGGGTGGCCGCCGGTGCGCGGTGCCCCGGGGTGGGGGATGCGGTGTTGCCATGGGTGACTGTGGCACGGCCACTGTCCCCAGGACCGGCCCCGGTGGGCAGCACCGACCCGGCTTTGTGCGTGGCCTCGGCGCATCCCGGGTATCCCACCGGCTCCGGGCATCCAGTGCAGTGATCACTGCCGGTACCCTGCATGGACCGCACTGACACCGGGCTTCGCACAGCCCTGGTGCTTCCCGAGCATCCCACAGGCTTCTGGCTTCCCTTGCTCGGTGCTGGTACCCAGCGAGCATCACACTGGCTCTGGGCATCCCTTGCATTGCTCTGTGCCGGTGCCTTGAGTGCATCCCACCGGCTCCAAACATCCCACCTGTTTCTGGCTTCCCGAGCGTTGCTTGGTGCTCGGTACCCGCATGCATCCCACTGGCTCCGAGCATCCCTTCCATTGCTTGTTGCCGGTACCCTGCGAGCATCCCACCAGCTCTGGGCATCGCACAGCCCCAGTGCTTCCCGAGCATCCCACTGGCTTCTGGCTTCCTAAGCATTGCTCAGGGATACCGTCCCTGCATCCCACCGGCAGCGAGCGATGCGCAGCATCAACCCCGACCATGGCACAGTCCCGGTACCCTGCGAGCATCCCCCCGGTCTCCGCGCATCGCACGGCCCCGGTGCTGCCCGTACATGGCAGCGGCTCCTTCCACGGGACGGGGCGGGTTAAGGGGCNGGGATGTGGCCTCCGCACCTGCTACCGCTACCTCAACCAGACCAGCCGCAGCTTCGCCGCCGTCATCCAGGCTCTGGACGGGGAGCTGCGGTGAGTGGGGGTCGCTGGGGTCCGGCGGTGGGGGGCTATGGGGGTGCAGTGACCCCCCTATCCGGCACTGGGGATCCCCTGGAGGTGGTGGGTGTGATGAGACCCTGACACCAGGGCTGCCCTGGAGGTGGCAGGGGTGATGCTTCCCTGAGTCTGGTGATTCCTGGAAGGTGGTGGGTGTGATTCCCCCAGACGCTGGAGCTCCTCGGGAGGTGCGGGGTGCAATGCCCCCAGATATTGGAGCTCCTCAGGAGGTGATGGGCGTAATTCTCCTCCCCAGCACTGGGTCTCCCTGTTTGGTGGTGGGTACAGTGCCACCCCAGCACTGGGGATCCCTGGGAGGTGGTGGGTGTGATGCCTCCCAACTCTGGGGCTCTCCAGGAGGTGATGGATGCGATGCCCCCTGATACTGAGCTCCCCAGGAGGTGGTGGGTGTGATGCTTCCCAATACCAGGGCTCCCTGGCAGTGCTGGCAGGAGTTGGTCCATGCAGTACCCCCATATCCTAGTTTTCTTTAGGAGAGCTGCTGGCACATGCTCCCTCTCCCGTTGAAAGCTGGCTGGACTCACCCAGCTCAGCCCCACCCCGTGCAGCGGGACGTGGGGTTTTTCACGTCCGAGCTTGCTGTTCCACATCCCCCCCCAAACTGGGTCCCTGGGCTGAGCAAGCCCTGGGACAGACACTGCAACTTCCCAGCCAGCAGACTGTTAAACACAGGGGCTGGCCATGTGCAGTGTGTGACACTCTGGGAATGTGTGCCAGCAGTGCCAAGGCTGGCACTGGCCTTTGGGCTGGACAGAGGGAGGAGGTGAGGAAAAACCTGGGGCAGGCAGAGGGTCTGGACCCTGCCTGGGAGGTGCTTTTGGAAGCATCTGCCTCAATATCTCCACAGCCATTGCATTGTTGCACACTCATTTTTTGTCGTGTAAATTTTGCTGCCCTGTGCAGGGAAAGCTTCAAATGGGAATAGTAACAGAGAATGCAAAGCTCGGCTGGCCCGGGGCCTCCTGCATGTAAATATTCTCCATATAATTCCTTATATTCATATGGTAATTACTGATTTCAGTTTGTAAATCTCCAGTTAATCCCAGGATGGGTTAATCATCAAATTAGGGGGTTCTCTAAATTGGACCAGACACGCTGCAGCTCTGCTGAGCAGTTGTGCCCAAACACTGAGTGACTTGTTGGAATTCAGAGCCTTGTTTTGGCATTTTGGAGTTGTCCCACAGCTGTGTCCAACGTGCCTGCAGCCTGGTTTACAGGAAAGGCAAAGAAACTCAGCGGTTTTGGCTGGAATTGCTTGGAAAAGTACAAGTGGGGCCAAGAATTAAACCTTTTTTTTTCCATGCTTGGTATATTAGTTAATGTAGAAATTAAGGAAAAAAAGGCCAATTAAGAAAGCACCATGAAACCTGTTAGCACTGTCAGTCTGCTGTGTGCTTGCCTTGATCTTCCTTCAGTTATCTTCTTTGTCTGTCTTATTTGTTCTTTAATCCTTGCCTTCCAGCTTGCTGGGATCAGGAAGGCTTCCTCCCTTCAGGGCACTGAAACTTCTTCCTGGCATCCTGAAAATCCTCTTGCTGGATCTTTGCAACCCACGGCTGTGCAGGGGTGGTGGTTGAATTACAGCTGGCTCAGTAGCGGATCAGGGGAAACTCATTTTCAAAGTACAGTAGCTCTGCTGGAGGATTTAGGGACAAAAGAAGGAAATACAAAACAGGGAGGTTATAGAAACAGGCAGAGCAGCAACCTTACCAAAGGAATTAATTTTGCTGGGTCAAAAAAGTGCTTGCAGTGATGTTAACGCTGTCAGGGAGTTCAAGTGAACCCCTGGGGTTACAGACACACATCCCAGAGGAACGGCTGAAAACAGAGAACTTCTGGATGAGTGCTTGGAGCAGAGCTTCCCCAGCCAGGCAGGGTGTTGGGAGTTGAGCTGAGATGTTTGGTTCCTTCTTGCTTATTTTTTTTGGCCCCCTAACCTGCATGTTTTGCTGTCCAGAGCCTGTCCAGCTCATTGCTCTGTGGTTAGGGTGTTGTCTTGGAAGGTGGGAGGCTCAAAACTGCAGTTTCATCGGCAGCCGAGCCAACATCTTTAATGCTGCCGGTGGAGAGGAGTGTGAGCCAACATCATAGTTCCTCTTCTGCTGCTGTAGAGGAGGAGAGGGCTGTTCCTGCCTTCCCCCACTTCCAGCCCTGTGGTTCTGCCTGTCCCTGGGACCCTTTAGGATCCATTCCTGAAGGTTCAGCAGCTTTGGACTGGGAGAGGGTGAATGTGGTGGCAAGGAAAAAGGAGACCTCTTTAACCTGGGAACGAGGGAACTGTGCCTAGGGCTGGAGTTTGAGCCCTAGGATGGTCCAGACTTGCTCTTTGAAGTGGGTGCTTCCATTGTGCCCAATGCAGCTTGGCCTTGAATGTTTCCAGGGATGGGGCATCGAGCACCTCTCTGGATAAACAGTGCCAGACCCTCATCACCCTCACAGTAAAGAATTTCTTCTCTGATTTGCCCAAATTGCCACAGATCTAAATTCAGTAGATGATGAAAGTCAGGGATGTAGTTATGCTCTGGGTGCAGAATTGGGGTTAAAGAAATGTTTTAACTATGCTGGGCTCTGGAATTACTGCTGGCTCTTCCCTTGGCATGATGCCACCGTGAGAGGTGCTTCTGGGGGGGCATTTCAGGTTCTGCTCTGCCCTTTTTGGTTGCTGCTGGCAGAAGTTGCTGCTGAAAGTTGGATGGAGTCTTGGGCACTTACATCCTGTTGGAGAAACCTTTGCAACCCAGTTAAAATGGAAAACTCAGTCGTGCAAAGGAACAGAAATGAGAGAGCTGCTCATGGTCCCTCAGATGTGTGGTGATTGAGGTGTTAAATACACTTCAATCAAGATAAAAAAGCCAAATTTAACAGTGTTGGCTCTAGGAGCAAGTCAATTTTCCCTGGATGCTTAATCCCTGCTTGCACATTGTCATCCCAGGAGTACAACACTGTCACCAAGTAATTAGCATTTAAGCAGTTCAAGCTAGTTTCCATTTGTTAAGCAATTAATAAATGCTTCGTCTCCTTGATGTATCACTGTGCTCATGGACACCAAGGGATTATTTTATGTAAATCCTATAGCTGGAAACAGGAATTTTTTTCTTTCTTCTTTTTCTTTTTTGCTTCAGCTGCAGGAATGTGGAGGCAGGGATGGGGAGGGCAGGGAATGGGGAAGGAAGCAGGGATGGGGAAGGCAGGAGCAGTGGGACTGTGAGGGGAAGCAGCTCTCCAGCATCTGAAATGCTGGGAAACGTGGATTGACTTGAATGTCTTGTGCATGAAGATGTAAAATACAGGATGATCTGGCTCTATCTGCCAGTCCTGATGTTCCTGTTGCACAGTAAGGCACCCATTTACTCCCCCCTCCCCCAAACAGGATGTGCGGAGAAGGGGAAGTGATGGGAAAAGTACAGCTGATTTTTTCCCCTTCCCTATTTTATATTCCCTTTTTCCAAAAAGGTGACCTCAGGCTCTGTCCTCTGGGTCCTAGCAAACCCTGGCCTTGCTTGCAAGGTTGGGTCTTCCTGGTCAGGGAGATTGCAGACCTGACCCTTCCCTCCTACACATCTTAGAAAGCCAAAAAACATGCCATATTTCTCCTCATGAAGAAAAATCTGGATATCCTGACCCAGCTCAGGCGTGTTGGAACTGCTGCTATTTTCTAAAGTCATCAACGACCTGGCAGTGCCAGTGTGTGTCATACTGAGCTTGAAGTGCCCCTGCTGAGGTTAATCTTAGCTGTTTATCTTAGTAAGGGATTTCTGGTTTTTCTGCCCTCCCAGACATGCTGTCTGTATATTCTACCTGGTGCTCCGTGCCCTGGACACTGTAGAGGATGACATGAGCATCCCCTTGGATGTGAAGGTCCCAATGCTGCATGAGTTCCACTCCTATCTCTATCAGCCGGAGTGGAGGTACACGGAGAGCAAGGAGAAGGACCGGCAGGTGCTGGAAGACTTCCCAACGGTAAGGAATCCTCCTCCTGGCTTCAGCTGCCTTGTGGCACCTTTGGCTGCCTGGTTGTCTCTCCGTCTCATGCCTGCAGAGGTTGTTCAGTCCTACAGCTCTTCCCAAGTGCTCCATCACTGGCATGTGGGGCTGGATGCTGAGCTGGAGTGAGAAATCCAAACATTGTGCAACTCTATGAGCCAGACGTGATCTGTCTGTGGAAAAGTGCCAGCTCTAAAAAGTGGCTTTTTGCCGCTTCTGTTGGGAAAGTGAATGACCATTGTTTTGTGAAGAGAGATTTGGGTTTATTACCAGGGTTGGGTGTTTTGTGTCCCCTAACAGGTTGGGAAACAAGGAGAGCTTGTCTGGCACCTGGCTTATAGATGGTCCAGTGTTCACAGTGATCTTGCAGGATCTGCTCTAGAGCTCCAGCAGTCTGTCTGCAGATCTTTGATGTGATAAAAGGCCAGGCTGATGGGGCTCTGAGCAACCTGGTCTAGTGGAAGGTGTCCCTGCCCATGGCAGGGGGTTGGAATGAGATGAGCTTTAAAGTCCCTTGCAACCTGCAGGGGGGTTTGAATTAGATTAAGGTCCCTTCCAGCCCAAACCATTCTGTGATTCCATGTTGCTGCACATGCAGAAGAAGGATTTCACACTTCATCCATTGCTCGATGCCTTCTTTATGAAAAATGTGCCTTTGTGAAGCCAGAACTTCAGAGAGCTCAGGAGAACAGAACACCACAAACCTCCCCATCTTTTCTCCGTGGCTGGTGTGATGGAGTGCTCTCAAATTCCAAGAGAAAACAACTCTGTCCACGAAGTGTAGTCAGTTTTGTCCTGCAGCTTCCAGAGGATACCAGTCCAAGGCCACAGAACTTTCCCAAAGATGTTGCTGTGTCTGATCTCCTGCCAGAGACTGTCCCATTTAGACTGAGAACAGGCTGAGCCTGTGCTCCAAGGACCTTGAAACAGCACTGGTTGGGGGAGTTGTCCCAGATCTCCAGCCAGGGCTGAATTGGAGCCTGATAGACAGTATTTTTCTGATTTCTTAATAAATGTTGAGCTCTGCTGTTTTTTCCTGACATTGTCTTTTATTTTTTAACCCATGCTACAGATCTCCATGGAGTTCAGGAATCTGTCAAAGGTCTACCAGGATGTGATTTCAGATATTTGCCACAAGATGGGTGTTGGAATGGCAGAGTTCTTGGAGAAAAAAGTAGACTCTCAGCATGAGTGGGATAGGGTAAGTCAGCCTGAAAAGAGGAATGGACTGAACATGAGTAGAATTATGGAATCATTAAGGTTGAAAAAGCCCTCTAAGATCATCAAGTCCAATCATTAACGCAGCACTGGCAAGGCCACCATTAAATCATGTCCCCAGGTGCCACATCCACACATCTTTATAACACTTTCAGCCAGAGTCCACCTTGTGTCCATGGAAAGAGGAGACAGAGCATCTCTGTCTTCCTGCCTGTGGGAAGAGGGTTCAGCTGCATGAAGGAGGCTGTGTGGGCTGGGGAGGGCATTGAGAGCCTCCTGGTCCTGTGGGTGACAGGAGGATGGTGTGGATTGTTGGTGTTGCCCACCAGCATATATTTTGGGTGACCCATCGCATCAGCTGTTCCCCCATGGGCAGTTTATTTGACTCTTGGAGGCAGAGTGACACCTTGGTGGGACATCCCTGGTGAGATATTTGGGAAAAGGTGTTTGTTTTCATGGCAAAGCCGAGACAACCCAGGGAGGGCCATGAGAACTTGTATAACATGAACTGTCAGTTCTTTCTGAGCATCGTTTTTGTAAAACTCCTGTGGCAAACAGGCAGCTCTTTGTAACTGCTCCTTTTATTTTGTTTTTTTTCCACCCTTTCCCAACCTGGCACCTCACAGTATTGTCACTACGTTGCTGGGCTGGTGGGCATTGGCCTTTCCCGTCTCTTCTCTGCATCAGAGCTGGAAGATTCTATTGTGGGGCAGGACACGGAGCTGGCAAACTCCATGGGCCTCTTCCTACAGAAAACCAACATCATCCGTGACTATCTGGAGGACCAGATGGAAGGAAGGGAGTTCTGGCCCAGAGAGGTGAGGGAAAACCTCATAAAATCACTACTGCTGGTGTACAGCTCTATAATAATAGTTCTTCTAATGAAAACGGCCTGACAAGTTCCACATCTGTCTACAGCTCTCTGGGTACACATGACAGGACAAGGTGATGTCTCCCCACACTGCCAAGAACTTGTTGGCCAGCTTTATTTCCCTCTTTGTTAGGCTGGCTCTAGGAATGAGGAGGATAAAGGCTGGGTGAGATCCCAAGAGGGTACCTGGTCTGTTCCCAAGGGCAGGATCAGCTCTGCCTGTGCCTGACAGATGCCTGTCTGCTTGTCTTTAGGCCCTCCAAGAATTTTCTCTCCGTTTTCCATGTGGCTCAGCTGTGTAACAGAGCATTTCCTGATGTTCAAGTGTTCAAGGCCAGGCTGGATGGGGCTTGGAGCAACTTGGTCTAGTGGGACGTGTTGCTGCCCATGGCAGGGGGGTTGGAACAAGATGGGCTTTAACTGAAACCATTCTGTGTCAGCCTGATATGTGACTCATCTTTTCCTTGCCCTACCTCGAGAAGATGTGGGGATGAGTTCATCCTTTACAACCCCTTTGTATCCACAAAGGTCACCATCACATCTCCACAGCCTGCTCTTCCTGCTTTTTTTTATCCTAGTAGTGCTTCAAGGCTCTTGTGGGTCTCTGGTGGTTCTTGTTGCTCTCCCACACCTCGGGCTGTTACTGATGTCTCTCTCATGACATGAGTGTCCCCTCCAACTCATGAGCCCTTACCTTGGTGTTTAGGTTTGGAGCAGATATGCACAGAAGCTCTCGGACCTTGCCAAGCCAGAGAACATCGAGATGGCTGTGCAGTGTCTGAATGAGCTCATCACCAACGCTCTCCACCACGTCCCCGACGTCCTCACGTACTTATCCCGCCTGAAAAACCAAAGTGTCTTCAACTTCTGCGCTATCCCCCAGGTGAGCTTTCTTTTCAAGTGCTTCTTCACCATCTGCAGCCCAGCTGCTGAGAAGCTGGAGGTGAAGGAGGTTATGGATCGTGTTGGTTTTAGCCTGTTTTACTCTCATCTCTTCCTCCTTTCTTGCTGCCTGCTGTTTCTGCTGTTGGTGAGGTTGTGGCTCCACTCCAGTGTCTTGCCATCGATGTCACTACAGCCCAGGTGACCCCTTGGCGAGTTCCTCACAGTGCATAAAGGCTCTTCCTGTGTCTCCTTAGGTGATGGCCATTGCCACGCTGGCTGCCTGCTACAACAACAGGCAGGTGTTCAGGGGTGTGGTGAAGATCCGCAAGGGACAGGCCGTCACTCTCATGATGGATGCCACAAACATACAAGCTGTCAAAGCCATCATGTACCAGTATGTGGAAGAGGTAGGTTCAGCAGTTGGCTTTGAGAGATTTCTGGCTGTTCGTGTGCCCATTCTTGGTGTGAAATTGGGAACACGTGTGGTGACTGTTAATCCTTTCCTTGCATCCCGTAGTTCAGTGGTGGCAGGGAATGTGGTTTTGGCCTGGACCAGACTGGGTGCTGGACGTGTTGCCTTGAACATACCCAGAGACTGAGGCCAGTGGCATCCTGGCCTGTGTCAGTCATAGTGTGGCAGCAGGACCAGGGCAGTGACCAACCCCCTGTGCTGGATATTCGTGACGCCACACCTTGAATCCTGGGGTCAGTCTTGGGACCCTCATGACAAGAAAGGCATTGAGGGGCTGGAGCATGTCCAGGAGAGGGAACTGAGCTGGTGATGGGTCTGGAGCACAAGGAGCAGCTGAGGGATCTGGGGAAGGTGAGCCTGGAGAAAAGGAGGCTTAGGGGGGAACTTCTGACTCCCAACTTCAAGGTCCTGCAGAGGTTAAAAGTGGAGGATCAAGTGGTGGGTGGTTTCATGGGAAGAAACTACCCCACTCCCCAAAAACCAAATCCAGTGAGGGCTGTTAAATAAAAAGACATAATTTCTGCACCAGGGAGACCCCAAACCAGGGGTTATTAGAGCTCCGCTTGTGGGTTGGCCAATCCCATGGCAAGGGACAGTGACACCCCAGTAAAAGGTCTCTGCTTTGCATACCTTGCTAAGACTCATGCAGACAAGTACCCCAAATGCCACGGAATTTGAAGAGAAAGCCCCAAACACCATGGAATGGTCTGATGGGTGTGGCTGTTTCCAGGCAGTCACACACTGGGGTGTCCCCTCTGGTTTGAGGTGGGCTGCAGCACCTTGGCAGTGAATGAGGATTATAGGGTGAGAACCATTGGTCCCAGTACCACCACTTGTGGTTGAGGGATCCATGTGGTCCATGTGCCGTCATGGGGTGCCCTCAAGAGGCAGCTTGGCTTAGTGCACTTCCCAAAGGAGACTGGCCTGGACCCATCCAGGCATTTCTTGCTCCATGGCAGTCCACCACTGACATTGCTCTCAAGGACACAGTGGCCCTTAAACCTTCCTCTTCCACCCAGTGTTCTCATTTCTCCCCTCAACTTCACATGGAAACAGTAACTCCTCCTTCCTCCTTCCCTAGATCTACCAGAAGATCCCAAGCACGGACCCGTCCTCCAACAAGACGCAGCAGGTCATCGCCTCCATCCGTGCCATGAGCCTGCCCGGCAGCTCCATGGCATCCCGGCACCACTACTCCCCCATCTACCTGTCCTGTGCCATGCTCCTGGCAGCCCTGAGCTGGCAGTACCTCAGCACCCTCTCCAAGGCCTCTGAGGAGTATGTCCAGGCAGGAGAGAACTGATGGGCAGTGGGCAGGCAGGGGGGAGAGATGGTTGGCAGGTGGGCAGTACAGGCAGGCGGCTCCTCGTCGCCTGCCATGGGGATGGCCAGGCCCTGGGCACCAGGAATGGGGCAAGGATGGAACCCCCTGGTGAGCTGCAGCCCCGGGGTGACAGTGTGGCATTGCTGGACTCCATCCTCACCGCCCTTGCCAGCTGCTTGGATGGTTACAAATGCTAACTGGAGTCTTACTGTTTAGGGTTGAGTATTTTCCCCCCTTCTTTCCTGTTGGATGGTTTTACCTGAGTTTTGTTTTTTTTTTTCTCCTTTTTTTTTGTTTTGTTTTGTTAGAATGGTTTTGTAATAGAAGCTCCAGTTGCTTCTTTTCTTCCTTGAGATCTGAGGCATCTTTTTCAGCTCAGAGCTGAGCAAAACCCTGAGGGTTTTGCCTCCCTTTCTTAGGCAGCCTCTTCCCCAATGTCTCTGGAACCTGCTCCATGCTGGAGGGATGTTGCTTTGGCTGGGAGAGGAACATACTTTCTTATCCAGGGAAAAAGCTCTGGCCATCTTCTGGCCCTCAGCCCAAGCTGGTTGACAATCCTGCAGCTTGGAAACAGGCAGAGGCAGTAGTCCCATTTCTGGTGTGCAACTCCCTGCCCTGTGACAGATGATCGCTGCACTGGCAAAGTCCTTGTTTTAGCAGTGGGGAGGTGATTAAAATGAGGAGGGAGATGCCAGTGTGGCCCTCAGCTCATAGCCCCAGGCCCAGCACCACTTTTGGGTCTGGGCTCTGCACTTCCCCAGCCCAAGGGATGGGTGGTGGTGGCAGAGGAAGGCAGGGGAGGGTTTGCACCCTGCTGTCCCTTATGAGTTGCTTTCTGGGGAGTGGGCATTGACTACTCTGAAGGGCAGCAGTGATCCCTGCCATGGGGTGGGAAGGCTGGAGCCATTGAGGGGGTGACCAGGGCAGGTTTCCCTGGTCCACTGGGCTCCAGCTTTGGGATGGTGCTTTGGGTTACACTGATGTGGTAACTGGAAGAGGCTGGCTTGAAACACATCAGGCTGGACTTTTAAGAGGAAACAACACTTTAAAGGCAAGTCTTGTTTTCCTGGGGTGGATAGTTGTTTTCAAGATCCTTACCCACCCCCCTTCAAATGCTGCTTTGCTGTTGTGAAGGGAAGGAGAGCCCATGTCCTGGTACAGGACAGAGCTACCAGGGACAGTTTGGTGGCCTTTGCAGTGCCCAGCCCCTGGGGGCAGGCTGTTCAAAAGGAGAACCCCAACTCCACAGGCACCAATGTAGATAGTTTTAAGTTGTTGTTTTAAAAAAAATTGCGGTGGCTCTCTTCGTGCAGCTTCCCGTCTTGTTGAAATTAAAAGTTTTCTTGGGGAAAAAAAAGTGGATTTTTTTCTGGCTGTCATTCCTTTTACACCAGTCATTCCCCACGCAAGTTACAAGCCCTCAGCTCAGAGGCAATTCCAGTGCTTTCTTGGTGCCAACTCAGGGTATCATAGTACAGCCCTGTGTGCCAGACACAAAAGAAGAATTTTAACCAGGGTGACAGCTGAGGAGCAGTAAACTGACTCTGAAAGGAGCTTGCCCAGCAGGCAGCAGGAGTGGTGGCACAGCTCCAGTGCCTTGTGTGCATTGTCCTCCTCAAGGGATGCTGGGGACAGGCCTGGCTGCCCCCTGATCCAGGGAGACCTGACAACCCCTTCCAGTGCCTAAAGGAGGTTCAAGAGAGCTGGAGAGGGACTTTGGACAAGGGCCTGCAGAGAGAGAGAGAGAGGGGACAAGGGGGAATGGCTTCACACTGCCAGAAAGCAAGTTTAGATGGGATATTGGGAAGGAATTCTTAGTTGTGAGGGTGGTGAGGCCCTGGCACAGGTTGCCCAGAGAAGCTGTGGCTGCCCCATCCCTGGAAGTGTCCAAGGCCAGGCTGAACAGGGCTTGGAGCAACCTGGGCTAGTGGGAGGTGTCCCTGCCCATGGCAGGGGGTTGGAACTGAAGGATTGTAAAGGTCCCTTCCAACCCAAACCATTCTCTGAAGACAGAATGGTCTCACCTGCTTCCACAGCAGACAATAATTTGAGGTGGTTGGAAGTCAAGCAGAAACAACCAGGGGCCAGGAGACAAGACACTGGAGAAATCATTTATTGGCACGGTTGTTCCAACCACATACAGCACAGCTCTGGCTCACTGGTGTCTGAGTAAGCAGAGGTAAGGGGCTATTTTACAGTGCGTGGGAGAGCCTGCTTCACATGTTTCAGCCTGTAGCCTCAGCTCAGTAATATACTTCTTGCTTTAAAATTAAAAAAGAAAGCTCTTGCAATATTAGTGTTGTCAAATCACATGATTCCTCCTACACAACTTCTACACCTCCCCCCATAACAAAAATAAGGTTTTTTTAGTTCCTTAACACCTGTGGCTCAAGGAAAAAAAAAAGCTTCAACTGTGTGTGAGTCAGTGAGATATCTCCAAGCATCTGCATGAGCTCTCTGCAGCAGACTCTCAGGTCAGCATTCACCACCAGAGCACCCCAATTTTGGATGCTGCACCCTTGCCCAGGCACAACCTGCTGCACACACCAAGCTGCCCAGCCATGAATATAAAGTGATTTGCTCTTTCCAGCATCCTCCTGGATGCTGGCAGGATACTTGACCAAAGGCTCACGGAGCTCCAGCCAGGCCCTTCCCCAGGATCAATAACCCCAGACTACAGCAGATAAAAAAGCAAATGAACAGTTCCAGAAGTGGTTTAAAAAGCTGAATGGATGGAGCAAAGCAAGTGATGCACAAAGGACTTGGTGCAGGCAGCCCCACATCAAGTTTATCAGTATTTTGTCACTAATAGGTCTAAATTTAGCCAATTTAAGGCACACACTAACATTCCCTGCTTGTTTTGGGTCCTACCAGTCAGAACAACCCAGCCAGGGGTGCACAAATTGCCCCTGGCCCTGGCTTTCTAGCAGGATCCATCTCTGCTGCCCCAGCAAGTCCCCAATCCCAGCACAAAGCTACTGGTTCCTGCCCTCCCAGTAACAAACTGGGCTGGAAGGGGTCCAGGCTAACCAAACACCAAGAGGCCAACGAGCTCTCCAGCAGTCCTTTGAGCAGGGAATGCCCCACGGCTGCGACCCACCAGGTTGGCAGAGAACAATTCCACCTCCAGCTCCAATGTATAATTAAAAAAAAACAAACAACAAAACCCCAAAAATTTAAAAAAAAAGAAAAAAAGAAAAGATAAAAAGCTTTAATAAAGTAATCTCAACTATAGTCTCTTCGAAGGGGGGGTCTCTGCACCCAACCCACTATCAGTTAAAAGCATCAGGGACTCAGGATTATCTGGTTTGATCAAGGTTACATCCTCTTCCAGTATTGCTCCGTCCTGGGGACGCCGGCCACAACCTCAGACTCGATGCCGCAGTGGTCCTCCCCTCGGAGGATCTTGAAGAAGCCTGGAAGCACACCAAAAGGAAAACTCAACCTCCCCACCACGCCCAGGAGGACAGGGAGGGGGTTCCCTGTGGTGCCTCACCGTTGTCCCCCCAGTCGGTGTTCCAGGAGTTGGCCACCAGCCAGTACGGGGTGTCATTCTCCACGCCCCAGCCCAGGATCCGGATGGCGTGGCCTCCAACCTGCTCCCCGGACACGTGCTGGTACACCCCTGCAAGGAAACACACCAACTTGTCCACGGGCACTGTGTCTCCACGCCACAGAGCACTGACAGCTTGTGGGATGCCTGATCTGGTGACTCAGGAGGTTTTCGGCTAAATGTGAACCTGAAACTTAAGAGTCTGGAGGAAGGAATTTTACATGGGGAGATGGTGGCAAGAGGGAATGGTTTTAACTAGAAGAGAGATTTAAATTGGGTATTAGGAGGAAATTCTTGGCTGTGAGGGTGGTAAGGCCCTGGCACAAGTTGCCCAGAGAATCTGTGGATGCCCCATCCCTGGAATTGTTCAAGGACAAACTGGATGGAGCTTGGAGCAACCTGGTCCAGTGGAGGGTGTCCCTGCCCATGGCAGGGGGGTGGAACAGAATAAGCTTTAAGGTCCCTTCCAACCCAAACCATTCCGTGATTCTGTGACTGATGCTCAACACCAGCTCAGCACACAGGACACCCAGAAACAATCAGCAAAGGGCTCAAAAGCAGTTCAGAACAAGAAATTTGTGTCTGTGTGTCAGGGGTTTACCTAAAATCTGAGCTATTGTTCTCACCTGGAATTTGGGGGGCTCCACATTGGGGTTCCCTCCCTGATCCAGTCCAAAGCACCTCCTCCCCTTACTACAGACCAATTGATACAGGAGATGGCATCTGCCCATGGTGTTGCCATACCAGATCCTCAAATGAGAACTTGAGATCTCCTCTCAGACTTGAGCAGAGGGACAAGGGCCACACAAGAGGGACCCTCTGGCTGAAGTAGGGAACAGGGCTCCCCACAGCCTCAGTGCTGGTGCTCACCAGACTTGTACATCAGGAAATCCTCATAGACAATAAAGGCTCCTTCCACTGGGCCGTTCTTGTAGATCTCAGCCATGATTTCCTTCTCACTGCGAGGGACGCCGTAGGATGTGATGCCTAGGGAGGAAAGAATTCCCATCATTAGGACTGCACTGTCAGGCCACACAGGGATTGGACGGCTTGACTGAGGCTGCTCAAGAGGCCTCTTCTACTTAAATTCAGGTTAAATTCAAACTCAGCTGCTCTAGAGACACTGACACAGCCAGGAAAAGTGGGCTCCAGATATCCCTTTTCTACAGGGAATTATTTCATCTGAATCCTGTTCTGTACCCAAAGACCTATTCCAGAGGGAAGGGAAATTTCCCCCCTGTAAATCCTCAAAAAACAATCCAAATTACTTGAGGCTAAAACAAATCTGGATTATCCTAAATGCACAGGGCTGGCTACTGCCAAAGAGCCAAAAGGAAGTGGCTTTGATATCAGACAGGGCTCAGCACCACACTCTTTAACCCAGCCACTTGCACATTTAGGGACTCAAATCATTTTCCCCACCTCAGGTGAGTCTCAGCAAATAAAAACTGTGTATCTGCCAGGCTGATGTTTGCTCCAGGACCACCAGACCACAGTCCCCAGGGACAAAGCACAGAGCATAACCACTGTAAGCCAGCTTAGGAACAGGTCCAACCCTGCCAACCCCACCAAGCTGCCACGAGGAGCAGCTCTGGAGCTGTGCTGGAGGTCATCTCTCTTACCATAGTGCTTGTCCTCCTTGTAAGAGGGTGAGTATCCAGGTTCACAGTGCCGGCTGCATCTTGGGGTTCCCCCTCCTTCCCCGGTGCAGGGGGGCCTGGAGCCATTGACGTGGTGCTCGCAGGGTGGGATGGAGTAGGGACGGCAGCCTGTCGAGGACAGAGGTGACATGAACTGTCTGTCTCCTAATTTCCTAACAGCCATGCTGGAAAAGATACCAGATGCCCCAAGGAAGGGCCTTTCTGACCCAGGAACCCCACAAATCAGTGGGGTGCAAGAGTAGGTCTTCCCTTGCCAGATGGACAATCCCTCCATCAGCAAAGGGCCTCTGGACCTGCTTCCCACCACCTGCCTCTTGGCAAGGAGATGGAAAAGGTAGAAACGTGATGGGAACATGGCCATGCTAGGAGGAGGCAGAGGTTTCCCTCTGGAAGTTACTTTTTGAATGGGAAACATGTCAGGAAGACTTCTGACCTCACCCTTAATATACTGAACTGGTCCAAAACCAGCAGCAACAAACAATTCACAGCCTGATTCTTTCCTGCTATGGAAGCAGGAGCCTTGTGGGATTGTTAAGAGCTACTGGCTCCCTCCCCAGATGGGTGTCCTGCTTTCAGGTGCTGCTCAGAGACCCTTGTCCCACAGGACTGACCAGAAGGAGCCATGAGGGCAGGAGCATCCAGCTGCTTGCAAGAGGTGCTCGAGTTGAGCCCAGACCTGAAGGAGGAAGCAGCCACAAGGATGCAGACCAGGACAGAAGCACCCTAAGCACCCTAAAGGACATGAACCTTAACCAAGCAGAGATGCTTCTCTTTGCTTTCCCAAGGGTATCTGCCAGGACTTACCCACATGGGAATCGTAGAGGCCCCCAGACACGAGGCCCCTCTCTGTCCAGTACCTCCACGCACCAGAGGGGTAACCACCATTGCACCTGGGGGAAGAGGCAGCAGTTCAGCCCCAGCCTGCTCAGAGCCATCCCGTTTTGGGGGAGGCAGGGGAATGAAGCCAGCTCAGGTGGCTGAAGGAAACTTTTGGGCATACTGAACCTTTTTTCAGTCTATTCATCCCTTCCCCAGGAATTGCTTTGAGACACAAAAGCCTCAGGCAAGGAGATAAGTGCACTGTTGGCTCCAAGTCCCAAAGCGCCTCCTTATCAGGTCCCCATCAGCTTCTGCTGCCAGAAGCAACAGGACTTGGAGACCCAACTCCCTACCCTGCACTCAACAATTGGAAAAGCCACAGGCAAAAGGCTTGTGCCTGAAAATTGAGGATCTGGGACTATGAAAAGATCCATCCCTTGGCTTTGGCAGCTGCCAGCTCTGCATGGGAGAGCATCACGGTGTGCTTGCTCTCCCTCCACCAGCCACCAACATCCACTATGCTGGAGCAGGATGTTTCCCAGAAGGACTTTCAATCCATGAAGTCACCTTTATGCTCCTACCTAACTCCAGCACAAACCTCTGGTGGAGCTTCCTGCTCGTTAGGGAGACCAAGAAGACCGAGGTAAGGCACCTCCCACCGTCTCCCACCCACCTTCAAAGTGCACAAGGACCAGGAGCAGCTCACCCCATGCCACACTCGAAGCCACAGCACGACAGCAAGTCTTCAGCAGAGACCTCCACACTGACCTTGGCATTCGTGTGAACACAGATTCGGTCTGAAATTGCTTCTACAGCACCAAAAGCCTGTGGGCAGCCCCAAAACACCATTAGAGGCGGCCATGGGAGAGAAACCAGGAAACCTCCCGGCAAGCAGGCATGGGCCTGGCTGGAAGAAGCCACCAAAGAGCTCAGACAAAGGGCACAAAGGGCAACAAAGATGCTCTGAGGGCTGGAGCCCCTCTGCTTTGGAGACAGGCTGGAAGAGCTGGGGGTGTGCACCCTGGAGAGGAGAAGGCTCTGGGGAGATCTTGGAGCCCCTTCCAGTGCCCAAAGGGGCTCCAAGAGAGCCAGAGAGGGACTTTGGACAAGGGCCTGGAGGGACATGACAAGAGGGAATGGCTTCTTACTGCCAGAGGGCAGGGTTAGATGGGATATTGGGAAGAAATATAACCCTGTGAGGGTGGTGAGGCTCTGGCAGAGATTGCTCAGACAAGCTGTGGCTGTCCCATCCCTGGAATGTTCAAGGCCAGGCTGGACAGGGCTTGGAGGAACTTGGTCCAGTGGAAGGTGTCCCTGCCCATGGCAGGGGGGTTGGAACTGAAGGAGCTTTAAGGTCTCTTCCCACCCAAGCGATTCTGTGATTCACACAGTTCAGTAGCAAACTCAACAGCACATCTTTTGTCCAGCAAACTCTGTATTAACACAACCTTAAAATGGGCATGTTCCTACCCAGCAGGAGCCGCAGGAGCCCTGGTCTCTTATCTCACTGATGGTGGGACAGTTGGGCCACTGTGTCCGTGAGTCGAAGTTATCAGGCAGCTCCATGTCTGCAGCAAAGTCTACCCTGCGAGTGAGAAGAGGGAAGTCCTGTCACAGGAACACCAGTGTAACAGGACTGGTTGCACTGGACTCTTCAACCTCCTCTGAAGGTGACCTGGAGGATGAGGGCTCTTGTTGTTTGCTTGCTGAAGGAGCATAAATACTTCTCTCATCCTCAGACCAGGTCATCAGCTCCTCTAGTATGTTAATTTTCAAGGATGACAGATTGCACAACCGGTCAAGTAGCTAGCAGGACATAGGATGGATGTTCCCCTCATGCATGCTCTGTGCCTAATTCCATGCATGATGTCCAGCAGGCTGTACCCATGGGAACACTGCTCACAGTCTGCCAGCAGAGTCCCTCACCCACTCCAGAGACACTGGAGGATCCACACAAGTTTATGCAGGAGCTTCACCTTCTTCTCCCAGCACTCACCTCTCAGGGAGCTTGGGCCCACCCAGGAAGGTGCCACAGAGCTTCTTCACATAGCTCATGTCAGCATTGTGGAAGTTGTGCCCTGCCTGGGAAGAGACACACAGAAATGGGACACAACTCTTCACAGCCACCAAGCGCATTGCTGGGGCCAGCCTGGTGCTCCAGAGCTCCCTGAATCCCAACCTGAGTCTGACCCTTGCTGTAAAACCCAGGGGTCAAGAGCCAACTACCCACAGACACAGAACAGAGGCCCTTCCAGGATCAGCCCATCATGACCTGTAAGGTCCATCTCAAGGCTTTGGCCACAGCAAACTGGCCAAGGAGGGTTTGGACAGTTCACCAACAGAGCTGGTTTCCAGCGTCCTGCAGAATTTCCTCCTCTTACATTGCTCCCATACCACAAACTCATCAGTGCTTTGCTCCAAGGAGGAGAAGCTCCAGTTACTGTAGCTCCAGGAATCCCTGACAGCATCACCTCACCAGAAAAACTCAACTGGGACCATGGCTGATTTGATGTCACCACAGCAGTGAGACTCCCAAAGCTCAGCCACTGAATCCCACAAAGACACCATTAGCAATGTATCCAAAAAACCCTCCCAAGATCAACGCAGTACTCACCTTCCAGGTGGTGTTGAGCTTGTTTATGTGGTTGACCAAGTCACTGGACAGAGGAGGGTAGTAAGGAATGCTGCGAGCATTGGCGAAGGCCACCAGGACACACAGGATGGACACAGACAGCCACATCTTGGCTACAGAATGGGACACTCCACCTGCAGCCAGATTGGAGCATCATTGGAAACTTCCCAAGGCGGGCTCAGACCACGAGCAAGGCTGAAGGACCATCACAGCAACACGTGGGAGGATAAAACATGTGGCTGTACCAGGTCCCTTCATATCCCCAATTATCCCAGAGGTCAGGAGAGACACAGGAGCAGAGAAATAACCCCCCCTCCTGCAGCTCAGGAGAAATCAGACAAGGCAACCCTGTTCGTTGACCACTGCAG
This sequence comes from Sclerurus mexicanus, assembly GCA_013396755.1. Taxonomy (NCBI): domain Eukaryota; kingdom Metazoa; phylum Chordata; class Aves; order Passeriformes; family Furnariidae; genus Sclerurus; species Sclerurus mexicanus. Next base: position 100,261 of record VWZF01002307.1, on the reverse strand, counting down.
GATTAGCAGCAGCAGGAAAACACTTTTCAAAGCAGTTCCGAGGGATTTGGAGGGTATTAAAACCTGTGTTTACCCACACAACAATGAAGAATGAGGACTAGGGGAAGGAGAAAGTGACATCCCACATCCATGGTAAACCACAGGCAGGGCTGCAGCCCTGGGGACTTGCTGACTCCTGGCCCTAATGCATTGCTCTTCCTGATAAAGATAGCACTCCAAATCACATTTTTGGACTTTATGGCCTCATTTTGGCCAGCCTGTTGCCATGGGGACTCTGATGAGGTCACAGCCCCCGGCGTGACCCCCTGCCCATCCAGAGGGGTGTCTACATCCACTGGAGCTGCTGCTCCCCTCCCAGTGGGTGCAGGGCACCAGGAAAGTCCCAGTCTGGGGAACAGAGACACAGGGGAAATCCAAGAGCCTGAAAGAATGGACCAGCCTCCTACTGAGGAGCACAAGCATCACCCACTCAAAGGGCTCCAGGGCTTGGTGGTTTCTCTGCTCTCTTGCCTCCTTTAATATAATTACATCCAATTGCCCAAATCCTATTTAATCCCACACCAGCAGCAATTGCTCGTTCCAAGTCCCCACAACTGACTCAGACACATCACCACGAGCTCCTCTATCTCTACAAACACACCAGGGCACCCTCCTTCTCCTCCTCCAAACCTTCCCAGCTCCCTCCCACCAAACCCCACACCCATCCCAACGATCTCCAAGCTTGGTAAGCAACCCAAGACGTCCGACACTCCACAGCAGAGACATTCAGGCTTTAATTCCTGCTCATCTCCGCAAGCTGAACGTGTAATCACCTTTGCAAGCCTGGGCTTAAACCGGACATGCAGCTCCTGCCAGCAGCTCTCCATCCCCACGGCGGCAGAGCTGGATGAGCAGGGGATGGGAGACTCACACACATCTCCATGCCTGCTGCTTCCACCCACTCACAGCCAAGTTTAGCCTTTCCAGAGAAGAAAACCCAGCAGGAGTGTCCTACTTTCCACCAGTAACAAGCCCAGGCTTTTTTGTCCTTTTCCCCTCCTACTTCCACCATTTAATTTTGTGTGTGTGTGTCCCCCCCCTTCTTTGTGCTTTCAGTAGGATGCTCAGCAAATAAAACAGCTGAGCTTCAGCAGCAGATGGGTGCTCCTACCCCTAAATCTCACCTCTTTGAAGTGGTTTCATGCATATTTGCTTGCTTAGGGGTTTCTCCAGGCAAGGGACTCATTGGCATTCCCAGTGTCCCCACCATGCTCCTCTGCTTACACAGCAGGAAGGAGGTTACACCCAGAGAAATAAACACATTTTTTTAAGACTACTGTGGGTTTTGCCTTCTGCNGGCTCAGACCACGAGCAAGGCTGAAGGACCATCACAGCAACACGTGGGAGGATAAAACATGTGGCTGTACCAGGTCCCTTCATATCCCCAATTATCCCAGAGGTCAGGAGAGACACAGGAGCAGAGAAATAACCCCCCCTCCTGCAGCTCAGGAGAAATCAGACAAGGCAACCCTGTTCGTTGACCACTGCAGGATTAGCAGCAGCAGGAAAACACTTTTCAAAGCAGTTCCGAGGGATTTGGAGGGTATTAAAACCTGTGTTTACCCACACAACAATGAAGAATGAGGACTAGGGGAAGGAGAAAGTGACATCCCACATCCATGGTAAACCACAGGCAGGGCTGCAGCCCTGGGGACTTGCTGACTCCTGGCCCTAATGCATTGCTCTTCCTGATAAAGATAGCACTCCAAATCACATTTTTGGACTTTATGGCCTCATTTTGGCCAGCCTGTTGCCATGGGGACTCTGATGAGGTCACAGCCCCCGGCGTGACCCCCTGCCCATCCAGAGGGGTGTCTACATCCACTGGAGCTGCTGCTCCCCTCCCAGTGGGTGCAGGGCACCAGGAAAGTCCCAGTCTGGGGAACAGAGACACAGGGGAAATCCAAGAGCCTGAAAGAATGGACCAGCCTCCTACTGAGGAGCACAAGCATCACCCACTCAAAGGGCTCCAGGGCTTGGTGGTTTCTCTGCTCTCTTGCCTCCTTTAATATAATTACATCCAATTGCCCAAATCCTATTTAATCCCACACCAGCAGCAATTGCTCGTTCCAAGTCCCCACAACTGACTCAGACACATCACCACGAGCTCCTCTATCTCTACAAACACACCAGGGCACCCTCCTTCTCCTCCTCCAAACCTTCCCAGCTCCCTCCCACCAAACCCCACACCCATCCCAACGATCTCCAAGCTTGGTAAGCAACCCAAGACGTCCGACACTCCACAGCAGAGACATTCAGGCTTTAATTCCTGCTCATCTCCGCAAGCTGAACGTGTAATCACCTTTGCAAGCCTGGGCTTAAACCGGACATGCAGCTCCTGCCAGCAGCTCTCCATCCCCACGGCGGCAGAGCTGGATGAGCAGGGGATGGGAGACTCACACACATCTCCATGCCTGCTGCTTCCACCCACTCACAGCCAAGTTTAGCCTTTCCAGAGAAGAAAACCCAGCAGGAGTGTCCTACTTTCCACCAGTAACAAGCCCAGGCTTTTTTGTCCTTTTCCCCTCCTACTTCCACCATTTAATTTTGTGTGTGTGTGTCCCCCCCCTTCTTTGTGCTTTCAGTAGGATGCTCAGCAAATAAAACAGCTGAGCTTCAGCAGCAGATGGGTGCTCCTACCCCTAAATCTCACCTCTTTGAAGTGGTTTCATGCGTATTTGCTTGCTTAGGGGTTTCTCCAGGCAAGGGACTCATTGGCATTCCCAGTGTCCCCACCATGCTCCTCTGCTTACACAGCAGGAAGGAGGTTACACCCAGAGAAATAAACACATTTTNTCCCCCCCCTTCTTTGTGCTTTCAGTAGGATGCTCAGCAAATAAAACAGCTGAGCTTCAGCAGCAGATGGGTGCTCCTACCCCTAAATCTCACCTCTTTGAAGTGGTTTCATGCGTATTTGCTTGCTTAGGGGTTTCTCCAGGCAAGGGACTCATTGGCATTCCCAGTGTCCCCACCATGCTCCTCTGCTTACACAGCAGGAAGGAGGTTACACCCAGAGAAATAAACACATTTTTTTAAGACTACTGTGGGTTTTGCCTTCTGCCCCTTGAACAAGGTCACAGGAAGACTGTAGGTGACCAGCCTGAGCTGAAGCACATTTTAATGAAAAATCATAAAAAAACCCCTCCACCAAAATGCATACACAAAAAAAATATCTAACCCCAAAAAACCCTCTGTACTTCCTGAAGTCAGCTTTGTTTTTTCTGTAGCACAGGAAAGGAGGCGTTTTTGAGGCCAGAAGCCACATGAGAGACACTTTTCAGCAGGATGCTTGCAAATCTCCTGACAGAACGAAACCCACCCTGCAAGGCATCGATAGGCTGCTCACACCCAGCTTTTGAGGGACAGACAGGAGAGATCTCTCATCCTCAGGTTACCAGACCACACTCCAGGCAACCTGAAACCAAAGTGAAAATAGATCCCTGCAGTTTCCCCTCTGACTGCTGCTTTGCATCTGCCCCATGACATGGCCCAGGGCCAGCAAACCAGGCAAGCCAAATAGCTGAGAGCCGGCCCCTCTTTTCAGCAAACAAACCTCTCCTCTTGCCAACTCTCCCATGGGCATGGAGCCTCCCTGTGGGCCAGGAGGTAGCTTGAGTTGTTCAGCCTGGAGAGGAGAACACTCTGGGGAGAGCTGAGAGCCCCTTTCCAGTGCCTCCAAGGAAGGTGGAGAGGCACTTTGGCAAGCGCATGGAAGGATAGGACAAAGGGGAACAGCTTCAAACTGACAGAGGGCAGGGTTAGATGGGATATTATGGAGAAATTCTTCCCTGTGAGGGTGGGGAGGCCCTGGCACAGGTTACCCAGAGAAGCTGTGGCTGCCCCATCCCTGAAAACATTCTAGGTCAGGTTGGATGGGGCTCTGAGCAACCTGATATATAGTTAAAGATGTTCCTGCTCATGGCAAGGGGGCTGGACTAAATAATCTTCAACCACTCCTTCCAACCCAAACCTTTCTATCATTCTAGGAGGTCTCCTTTGGTCATGAAGTTTGGGAGGGGGGAGCTGATACTCTCAGCTGGCTGGCATGGAATATCCCAACATCTTGCTGGAAAAGGAAATCCTTGATCTCGTGGGATTTCTTCCTCCCTAACCCCCCC
>VWZF01002307.1:53323-90790 GCA_013396755.1 Sclerurus mexicanus | reverse complement strand
TTACTCAGTCCTGCCTAAATCAAACCCTCTGCCATCCTGCCTCCATCCCTATTCCTGCCTGCTTCCCTTCACCTGCTGACCTCCATCCCCCCTAGTTCTCCTACCTCCAAAATTCCCACATCCTACCTCAATCCCACCTTCCCATCTCCATCCTGCCTGCATCCCTCCTCCTACCTGCTTCTGTCCTCCTACCTACATCCCGTGTAACTTTCCCCGCCCACCCCACCTCCATCCTGCCAGCATCCTTTGAAGTTCTCATCTGGAAATGCAGCAAGATTTTAGTGTTACTGTGCCAACTGACTTTTCCCCTCATTTTTGCTGATTTTCAGAAGTATGAACAGCACAGAAAAGTCATGTCAGGAGCCACTTTCAAGCCCTGTTCTAAACCACAATGATGCCAAAGCTTCTCTTTAATAGGAAAAACCATCCTTTTTTTTTATTCCTTTCTCACCCCTCTCTTCAAGAAGCTGGGAATACACTATACTGTACTCCCCACCACCCTCAGAAATGCAAAGACCATTTGGCCTGGAATAGAAAATTATTAATCAGTGATCAAAAATCAGTGAATATACTTTTCTTCCCCTCTGGTTCTATTTATATCCAATCATTTTTAGCCATTTTTATATTTTAAAGATTATTTTTGGTTTAGAAGACTTCCTAGTGAAGTGATGAAAAAAACTAAGAAAAATAACACTTAATGCACTTGATTGCCCACCCCCCCCAGCATTTATGCAATAAAATTGGAAGGGTTTTTGCTGTGTTTAAGTGTTTTTATTCTTCAATAGTCTGTGTGTGAAGGCCCTGGGACCACTGCCTACCTTTGCCTGTAATTTTTAACCAGCCCTTTACTATGTTTTTATTTATGTTTCAGCAATTAAAATAGCTTAAAAATAATTAAAAAAAAAGTAAATAAGTCACTTGTAACCTGCCAGACCTCCCTCTGACTCCACAGGATTTCTTCCCTCTCCTTGTAAGGGTGGATTTCAGTTTTCCACGTTGTCTGTGAGGTTTTGTTGACACAAAACACAGGAAAAATAACCTATTTTTGTCCTGCCCTTTGTACAATCTGGCTCTGAATGCCTCGGCGCCTCCAGTCCTGTGAACATGCCATGGGATGTGGGGGAGTTAGGACATAACTAACCCTCATTTCTCCCAGTAACTTGCTGCAGTTCCCACCTTATTCCCAATACCTCCTTAATTCCCAATAGGTTTGTGCCCACAAGTTGCATAACAGTATTTTTAAAACCTCTGCAGCCTCATAAAACACTTTTAATTTGCCTTATTATGGATCACAGTGAAGCCTGTCCCAGGGCTGTGCTGGTGTCCTCCATGCTTTCTTCAGGAAAGTGGAGCCACCTGTTTTTCTGCAAGTATTTTGTGTCTTTCTCAAGAAATGAAAGTATGAACTAAACCTTTGCACAGATTGCTGCCTTTCTGCTCTCTTTGGGGAAGTGTCACACTTGCTGTCCCTTTTTCAGCTGGTTTGGGCTGTCAACATGCCAGTTTTTGAGATGAGTTAATAATTTTTGAGATAAGGTGGTCTGAGGGCTGGAGCCCCTCTGCTCTGGAGAGAGACTGGAAATGCTGGGGGTGTTCACCTGGAGAAGAGAGGGCTCCAGGGAGACCTGAGAGCCTCTTGCAGTGCCTAAAGGGGCTTCAGGCGAGATGGAGAGGGACTTGGGACAAGGCATGGAGGGACAGGACAAGGGGGAATGGCTTCCCACTGCCAGAGGGTTAGTCAGATGGGATATTGGGAAGAAACCCTTCCCTGTGAGAGTGGGCAGGCCCTGGCACAGGTTGCCCAGAGAAACTGTGGCTGCCTCTTCCCTGGAAGTGTCCAAGGCCAGGCTGGATGGGGCTTGGAGCAACCTGGGCTAGTGGAAGGTGTCCCTGCCCATGGCAGGGGTGTGGAATGAGATGAGCTTTAAGGTCTCTTCCCACCCAAACCATTCTGGGATTCCATGATAAGTTGGTTTTACATACAATGCTGAATGCAGCCAGAAAGTTTCCCCATTGGAGACATTCCGAGGAAACAGGAAATGCCATGTGTGTTCAAACCAGGCATGAAACAACACCCCTTTTTTCTTTTTCTGGCATTTTTTTTTAGTGTATCAGAGAAATGAATGGTGTTTGCTGAGGCTTTGGCAAGCTTCAGCCTTTGGAGTAAAATCCACCACTACAGGAATGTGATAAGGAAAAGGATCGGGAGGCCTTGGGCAAACTTCTCTTATCCTTTTTAAATCACGGCTGATTAAATCATGGTGTGTCTGCTTCAGCACTGGGCAGCAAATAGCTCTTAATGAAGCTGCTGCAGGGCCAATACCTCTAAGTTTTAGGGAAAAAAACTACGTATATTCATCTCCCACCAAAAAAACAAAACAAAAAGCCCCCTCATTAAGGCAGTTACGGGTTTTTTCATCTTCAAGATTTAAAATCATCATTGCTTTCAACAAGGGTATGAAGTGCAGATTTATTTAATAACCAAAGAACTTGGCTTAGGGTAGGAGAGAAGTGTGCTCCTCCCTGAACCCAAAGCCTGTCTAGTTGGGCTGCCAGACATCCTTCAGGGAGTATCAACCCAGGTTTTTCCTAATTCACCCATTTCAGCCACTTTTAAACACTATAATTTTACCACCAAAGCAGCACTATAATATTTGCTCCCGAGGTTGTTTTACTCTTGGCTTTGTGCCCCTCTTTGAACATCATCCCTGGAAGTGTCCAAGGCCAGGTTGGACGGGGCTTGGAGCAACCTGGTCTAGTGGAAGGAGTCCCTGCCCATGGGAGTTGGAAAAAGAAGAGCTTTAAGGTCCCTTCCAACTCAAGTCTTTCTAGGATTCTAAGATTTCTATGACATGATTTTGCTGCTGACTTGAACAGTGTGGCAACTCTCTCAACATCTGTGAAGCCTTGATGGGGATAATAATGGTTATTCCATGTCTGCACTGGCTGCCAATGTAAAATACTTGCCCAGGGCAACTGGTAAACAGGATTTTATAAAGCCATAACCCTGTCGGATAAATCCTCACTGGAAGGGTTGGACACTGATGTAATCCTCACCTCTCCATGGGAGCTGGGACATCCTGACATCAAATCCTTGCTCTTCAAGGATTCAGCATCTGCCAGAGTCACTTTTAAAAACACACAGCTTTTAAAAGTTCACCAAAGCATGCCTTGGACTGGCTGTTGGCTAATTCTGCTGGATTTAGGTTTGTCTGGTGGAAGCTGCAGGTTTGTTGACGAGATTTTTCTTTCCAGACAGAAAATGAGCTTTGCTGCCTGCATTGAGCAAGAGGGTGGCCAGGCTGCCCTGGCTGGTGGGGACTGCTACTCCTGATGTGGATAGGAGATAAGGAAAGCCATCAACAGAGCTAAACCCAACACCCAGCCTGGATTTCCATCCATGCAGCAAGGCAGTGGAAACTGGGGAGGGTTTTGGTGTCCTACATCCCCCAGGCAACACTTTAGCATTTATGCTGCTGATGCTGCTCACGAGGTTGTAGATCCTTTCTAGGTCTGGAGGATCCTGCACCATCCTCCCCTCAGCTCCCTGCAAATCTGTGCAAACAGGGAACTCTGGTTCCCTGCAAATCTCTGCAAACAGGGAACTCCGGTTACGCAACCCAGCTCACGAGGAAGCGTGTGACTTCCCCGGGAGATGACTCAGGAATAGATGACATAAGCAAAAAGCTTCTTCCCAACCTTGCTGGGACAAATCGAGTCCAGGTCTGGGTGAGCAGCAAGATGGTGAGGGCAGAACCTGTTGGCCCTTGCCTGGGTGGGGGGAAGCAATGGCAGGGGTATTCTTTGCTTATGCAAAGTTTATCTCCCTTTGCACAGTGACAAAATTGATCCCTAGCATCATTGTAAGACAAAAATCCTTGTTTGAATTAAACATTAATAGTGTTTTCTCTATTTTCTATTGACAAGCCCTCCTTGGTTTGCTTGCTCCATCCATTGTGTCTTCCTGGGGTGTCTCCCCACCTTGGTCTTCAAGCAAACATGATCTGCTGTGCCCAGGTTGGTGCCCAAAGGTGGAAATGTTTCTACTCATGTCTGGCAGGTCACAGAGGCTGAGACCAAAACTCATCCTACATATGGCTTGAGACACAGTTTTGCAGCCTCACAGTCTGAACGTCACCACTTGGCTCTTCAGTGTGCCCAGACATCTCTCCCCTGCTCTCCCAGCTATTTTTTTGCTGTGGTATTCCTGGAGCCAGAGGTGGAACTTTGTGCTTATCAGCCCCAAATGGATTTTTCCTCCATGATTCTGACAGATTTTTTTATCTATGGGTACTTCTGTACTCTGTCCCTTGGCAAGGGGTCATCTTTCTCAGCTCTTCTGGCTGGGTCAGCTCCCCAGTACTGTCTCCCCATCAATGTGGGGCTGGTTGGGGCAGCTGCTCTGGATCCGGGTAGTCCAAGATGTTCCTCTCAGAAAACACCGTAACTCCAGGGCACCTTTCCCATGTGCTTTCCATACAAGACGTCATAGAACCATTTAGGCTGGAAAAGCCCCCAAGACCACCAGGGCCACCACTAACCCATGTCCTCAAATGCCACATCTATATGGCTTTTAAATCCCTCCAGGGGTGGGGGCTCCACCACTGTCCTGAGCAGCTGTGCCAGAGCTGGTCAACTTAAACCTCCCCTGGCACAACTTGGGGCCATTTCCCCTTGTCCTGTCCCTGTTCTCTGGGAGCAGAGCCTGACCCCCTCGGTTGCCCCCTCCTCTCAGGGAGTTTCAGAGAGCCAGAAGGTCCCCCCTGAGCCTCCTTTTCTCCAGGCTGAGCCCCCCCAGCTCCCTCAGCTGCTCCTGCTGCTCTGGCCCCTTCCCAGCTCCATTCCCTTCCCTGGACACGCTCCAGCCCCTCAATGCCTCTCTTGTTTGAGGGGTCCAGAACTGCCCCCAGCACTGGAGGTGCCTAAGCAGTGTCAGCACAGGGGGACAGTCACTGCCCTGGTCCCACTGGCCACACTACTGTTGATAGAAGCCAGGATGCCATAGGCCTTTTTGCCTACCTGGGTACACTCTGGCTCATATTCAGACATGTCAGGCAGGTTCAGACACTTTGGGGAAGATTCTGTCGTCTCATTTTCATTTTTGATCTTGCTCCTACCATGCCCCAACCTCCAGGAAATTCCAGAGTGGTGGGAAGTGCTCAGAACTCAGCTGCTCTCCCCAGGCACCTGATCACTTGCTGAGCTTGTGCTTTCAAGGCTCCAGTCTGTGTCCATCCATCCGGTGACACAAAGCGGGAGCTGACTTCCCCTCTGTGCCCCTCCGCGGTCAAATGACAGCTTCGTGTAAGATGGGGCCATCTAAAGATGAGGACAGCACTTCTGCTTCAAAAAGAAACCTTCAGCTGACCTTGGAGGAAGTGAGAGAGGAGCAGGGACACTGACACACGAAAATTTGTCTGTGCATGCTGTACAGAGGGAAAGCAAAACCCTCTCTTTCTGTGTCCCTTGCTCTTCTTCAGGAACAATGTGTTGGTACCTTCCATCCAGAGCAACTTTGACGTCCTGACTTTACAGGGGCACAGCTTGTTGGGGGAGTATTTAACAATTTTGCCTTTCTCTGCAGGCTCAGAGATTGGCCATGGCCCAGAAAACAGCCTGAGCAAGGTGGGCACTTGATCTCTTGGCTGGTGGGGCTTCCTCCTACACTCATCTGAGTCTTCCCTCATGATACAGCGTTGGGAAGGTGCTTTCCCAAAGTGTTTGGCCAAGGAATGGGGCTGTGATTGCTCTTGTCTGTTCAAAGAGAACCCCAGACTCTTATTTGTGTCACTGAGTTTATCTCCACTTGCTTTCTCCTGCTCACTGCATGAACCACACATTGAGCCAGGGGCGTTCCTTAGGCCAAAATATTTGTTCTGCCTTGGGTTTGGCTTTGGAAGATGATTTGGGGATGCAGACTGTGTCATGTATATGCAGAATCTGGGTTCAGGAAGAGGCCAGTTTCTCTGCAGAGCCATTTTCAGTGTCTGCTTGGCAGAAGGGAAACCGAGGCATGAAGGCTCCATCCCATGGTGAGTCCACATGGGGAAGGCCACAGTCTTGGCCCATGGAGAGCCCTGCTGCAATGACTTTGCCTTCCTGCAAAGCCAGAAGGGCTGCTGGCTCCTGGCAGGAAGGGAAATGTCCCAGGATTCTTCAGAAAAGGGTGTTTTTGGTGCTCCGGTGAAAGGTTATCTCATCAGGCACTGTGCCAGGAGCTCAGTGACGTGTGAGGCTCCATCACAAGCCACCGGGCTCTCAGGACCTGTTTTCTCCTGGTAACCCTGTTTTTCCCTGTTCTTTGCTTTGTTTATATATGAGCCTTGGGGGGGAAATGGAAATAGGAGGAGAACTGGTGGGACTGGAAATCGGGGTCATTCACGTGGAGCTGGGGCAGGAAGGGCAAAGTGCTGGGAGGGTTTTCTGAGGGTCAGCAGCAAGGGATGTGTGAGACAGGTATCTGGACCTGTCTGGGATATGGGGAAACTGGAAGCATGTTCAATTTCATTTCAATTTATTTAGAAAAAATGTGCAAGATGAGGAAGCCAGCGGGGCCAGAAGGGACAACTCTGTAAGGAGGGACACTGTGCCATCCATCCCAGCAGGATGAACGTCAGAAACTCTGGGTTTGCTGGATGAGGCCAGACCAGAGGGAAACCTGCACTGCTTTTTGATGCCATCTCGTGGTCCGGGAAGGCTTTACAAAGGGATGTGTGGAGCATATTTCCTTGGCCAGGCAGAAGACGGCAGGGTCAAGCAGCTCCTGCTGCAGCTTCCCAGGGAATTGTGAGTTCTGCCCCTGGCCCAATCACTTCGAACAGGTCTCGTTCCCAGAGGATGACTGCCATCACCTCATCCCGTGTCTGTTTGGGAATTGCCATCCCAAATCCCTCAAGGGAGCTGGGCTGTCTCATCCCATCTCATTTTAAGCTCTTAAGGGGGAAGGTCTCTCACCTCCAAGGGATTGGGGAGACATGAGTACCTTCACCTTCAGCTCTGCCCTCTCCAGATGTGATCCTTGTCCTCTGTCCACACAGAGCATCTTGGGTGGTCCCCTCTTATTTCTGCCCCTTCCTAAATGAAACAAAGGCAGATCCATATCAGAGGTGAGGAAAATCAGGAGGTGGTGAGATACTGGAGCTGCAACATCCTTATCTGTGTCTGCAGGGATGGAATCATGCCCCAGCCCAGTGACACCTTTGTCAGATGCTCAGGCTGGGAACAGCATTTAGTGGGGCCGCACCTGGAGCACTGGTGGCACTCAGCACAGGAAGGACATGGACCTGTTCTAGAGAGACCAGAGGCCATGGAGATGCTGCAGGGCTGGAGCCCCTCTACTCTGAAGACAGGCTGAGAGAGCTGGGAGTGTTCACCTGGAGAAGGGAATGATCCAGGGAAATATGAGAGCCCCTTCCAGTGCCTAAAGGGGCTCCAAGAGAGCTGCAGAGGGACTTTGGACAAGGGCCTGGAGGGACAGGGCAAGGGGGAATGACTTCACACTGATAGAGGACAGGGTTAGATGGGATATTGAGAAGAAATTCTTGGCTGTGAGGATGGGAAGGCCCTGGCACAGGTTGTCCAAAGGAGCTGTGGCTGCCCCATCCCTGGAAGTTTTCAAGGCCAGGTTGGATGACTCTTGGAGAAGCCTGGGATAGTGGAAGGTGTCCCTGCCCATGAGAGAAAGGTTGGAACAGGAAGTCCTTTAAGGTCCATCCCAACTAAAACCATTCCATGATTCTATGATTTAGCAAGTACTGTCCCACACAGAAACCGGTGGGAGCATCTCAAGAACCTGCTGGCAGCTCAGTAAAGCACCTGCAGAGTCCTGCTGCATCGCAGCACAGAAAGAAAAAAACACATCAGAGCCTGAGATGCAAGAGGTGTGTGCTCCAGGAAGGAGAGTACCATAAAACCTTCATGTGCAAGGGTATAATCCTCTACAGCTGCCAGCCTGGCTGCCCAATATCAGTCCATGTGCTGTGGTGAAAGGCAGGAATACCTTGCACAGCTTGCTCAACATCTGCAGAGGCAGGGATTTGAGTGACTGCCTCCTGGCTGGCATGGACAGAGCTTCCAGCTGGGAACAGATCTTCCCAAGGGATTCAAAAAAGTGAGGAGGAAGAGGCAGCTGCACACTGTCCTGTCGTGCTGTGGGGGTTTGGGAGAGGTTTCATGTGTTTTTTTCCTCTGGTTTCACTGCCACAGGAGAGCATAGGAGATGTCAAAAACATTTTTAGGTACTTAAATGCACCAATATCCCTTGTTATCAGTGAGAACTACCATTTTAGGCTGTCTGTCACTGTGGGTTCAGAGAGGATGAGAACACATTGCTTTGGACCAACTCCTAGGCAGAAGAAAAGTGGTGCCAGCTCATCCCAGCAATCTACTCTTGGAGATGAGGATTGTGAAGGTTTGGGAGGCAAGCAGGTCTCCAGCACAAGAAGGAGCCCAACTGGCCATGCACAAGGGTACTAAAGACTTACAAATTATCTGCAGAGCATGAGGAACTCAACAAATGATGAGCAGCCTCCCAGCTTTACACTGGAATTACCCTGAGAGGGATGTGAGAACATCTTGCAACAGCCACATCGGGCTGGAGGCGGCTGCAGGTTTTCTCCCATGGCTGATTTCCAAGGTCACTCCACCCCCGCTGCCTCCCCAAGCACTTTCCAACCAGCTAAATCATTCTGATAAATATAGCAGGAGGAAGGCAGCAGGACTGGCTTGGGAGGAGCGGATGGAGCTGGCTCTGTGACAGCGAGCGTGCTTCGTGCTCATTGCAACAGAGTCATGTGCACGTGTTTAAACTGAGACCTAAGTGTAAAGTTATGCTGTTTTGGGACTTTGGAGAAGTACTGAGTTTTGGAGGGGAAGTTGGCAGCTGGGATTTTTTTCCCCAGCTGATGAGGTAACAAGTCAGCTAGACTGAAATGGGTCATCTTTACTTATGAGGAGGCCTCTCTCACCAGGAGAAAGAGTGGCAGATGTCCCAACACACAGCCCTGGTGCACAGTCATAGAATCAGGAATGATATGAATGGGATGTGATTTAATGGAATGGAATTTAATGGACTAGAATAGAATAGAATAGAATAGAATAGAATAGAATAGAATAGAATAGAATATTGCTACCTCAAGCTATGTAGGAGAAATCGTGATCTTCACTTCCCTTCTATTTCCCATTATGCCTCAATTTTCCTCTTCTAGGGCCTTTTCCTTTTCTGCCAAGGCATTTTTCCCCATCCCAAGGCATCACTTGGCTGCAGAAAGTTCCTGGCGTGGAGAGTCTCTGGGATGGGGAAAGAGGTGGTGGTGACTTCTGGCTGCAGCCTCCACCTGGTCACCCACTGAGGGATGGAACTCGGAGTCTGGGGGCTGACAAAACACCATGGGGTCTTCCCAGAGGGGGCTCTCTGCATTTTCCAAGCATCTGCAGCCTCTCCAAGGATTTGCAGCTGACAGACACTATGTGCTGGTGTTTGCAAGAGCCACAGACTCCTGAGACTGGCCCACGAAGGTGTATGGTGGACACCACCTGTGGTGGTCCTCCCACAGCAGGCAGCTGTCCTGTGGGATGGGCTGTGTCACCATGGGTCTGTGTGTCCACTAAATGCCTGTAGATCCCACCTGAGTGGCAAGGGATAGCCCTGAGTCTTTCCAGCACCATGCACAGTGTGGTCCTAACCCTGAAATGGCACCCACCCGGGGCAACAAGCACCAAAAAAAGAGGGGATCCTCTCCTGGGAACTGCTGTGTCAGGGCTTGGCTCTCCTATCACTGTCTCCCTGTGGCCTTGAGCATCTCCCTCACCACAGTGCTGAGCTGCACGTTCCAAGGTGAGCAGAGGCTGAACAATTGCCCCCTAAAAGGACACTGGCGCCTACTGGGAAAGCCCAGACTGGTGTTTGTGCCAGAAGACACACAAACATCTCAGCCAAGCAGCCCTGACCTCCTCCTCCTTCCCCCTCCAAGAGGCTTTTTCTTGTTATCTCTGCATCCCTGGGGTAACCCTTGGGGGAGATATTCTGGGAGCCCAATGCCGTCGTTTCTTCCTGGTGCTGTTTCCTTTGGTGTGGGGTCAGCACTGTCACCCTCTCCCAACGGGATGCCACGGGATGCCCGTGGTCCCCCGGGATGCTTGGGGCTATCACTGGGAGGACATTGGCTAGAGGAGGAGGAAGCACTTCGACAGGAGCTGATGGTCCAGGAGCCAGGGAGGCTGGAGGGTGCTGGACCAGGAAGAAAAACAGGAAGGTGGTGGCAGATAAGGAAAAGAACCTGGAAGAGGAATTTTGAGGAATAATGGAGGGTAGGAGGGAAATGGAGATCACGGCTTCTTCCCACAGCAGATGCTGTGCCGCGAGAGGAAGCTGCCGAAACAAAAGCAGCCTGGAAATACCCTTCTTGTCGTGTTAGGAAACAGGTCTCAGCCTCACAGCAAGGTGGGAGCTGGGGATGCTCCAGCAGGCCTGTGTGCAGGGGATGTCACACACCCACAGGGGTCATACCTGGCTGGGAAACTGCAAGTGCAGCCCTGTGGGAAAATGTTAATTAGCCTGTTGTGTAGTCTGCTAATTAATCTGTTAGTGGCTCCCTTTCCCACTGTGGCGAGAGGGAGATGAAGTCACTGCCTTGTGCAAGCTGTCCCTAAAGAGGGACAATCCCGGGGGCAGAACAGTCCTGGAGGGATTCACAGCCAGGCTGGATGGGGCTCTGAGCAATATGGTCTAGTAGGTGTCCCTGTCCATGGCAGGGGGTTGGAATAAGACGGTCTTTAAAGTCCCTCCCAACCCAAACCATTCTCTGATTCTTTATTTCTGTGAATTGATGTGAACCAGCCTCTTGCCATCCCGCTGGGGTGAAACATGTCAGGGAGAGGGGCTTGGGTCCATGTCCCAGGTCTGTCCTGACTCAGGTCCCCTGTGCTGGTGTCCTGGTGTTTAATCTTAATGTGGGAGAACATAACAACTTTCCTGACTGATTCCTGCAGACATCACCACTTTCTGCTGATCACTTTGATGTATGATCACTTCCAAGGTCTCACCTTGGAGCAGGTTGCACTTGTGGCCCATGGAAATGTTGTCCTTGCTCCAAGACACTGCCTTTATTCTACACCTGCATGGATAAATCCCTTGTCCAGGTGCTTACCATCTTCCATCATGATTATTGTAACCTGTGATGTCACCCTTCCCAAAACACAGAGGGGAGTGGTGAAAGGACACCTAACATGGTGTTCCTTCAGAATCATTTCAGGTCTGAGACCCCTTCACTGCAGGAGAGCCTGTGGAGAATGTACTTATGGCCAAATTATGCTGAGGGCTTGTTTAGTTCTGTGCCAGAAACTGAAATCCCAGCCTGAGAGTCACAATCACGAGTGCACAGGGAACTTGGCCAGGACATGGTTGGTGATCACATCTTTAGACCCCTTCTGGGGGTCTAAGGAAAACCTTTCACCCCTTCAGTTGCCTGGATGGTGAAAGAGCAATCTGGCAAAAAGTCTTCTGTTCTCAGGAGCAGCACAACATTGACATGGATGCATTGTCCTTATATGCAGATAACAGAGGATTTCCCCAAAAATCCAAGGCACCTTCTCCTTCCCCACACTACCAGAGGATATTTCATAAAATCATGGAATGGTTGGGGGAGAAAGGGACCTTAAAGATCATCTTGTTCCAACCCCCTGCCAAAGACAGGGACACCTCCCACTAGCCCAGGTTGCTCCAAGCTCCATCCAACCTTGCCTTGGACACTTCCAGGGATGGAGCAGCCACAGCTTCTCTGGGCAACCTGTGCCAGAGCCTCACCACCCTCATTGCAAAAACTTCTTGTCATACCTAATCTAAACGGATTCTTCTTTAGTTTACAAGCATCGTGACTTGTCCTGTTGCAAAAGACCATGCTAAAAACTTTGTCCCTGTATTTCTTGGCCTTATGGCACCACCTTCCTCCACAAACCTCATTTCTTGGTGTAAGGCTGACCACTGCCCTCACGAAGAGTTACTGCTGCAGACTCATCTGTGAGAAATCCACTCATCTCTGTCCCATGCCCAAGTCACAGAAGGTCTCTACAGATATTTTGAGATCCATTTTTATCTCAGGATGATCTGGCTGGTGGTTTGGGGGCCGGCAGTGGCTGGTGAGATGATTCTACCCATCTCTGAAGGCATTTTTGAAGTCTTTCACCACATGACTGATGAATGACAGGACTCTTGGGGGTGGGGGGCTGATAACTGGATTAGCTTGAGCCAAAATTGCTTCTGCCTACACTCAGCAGGACCTCGGTTCTTCCCCCACTGTGTCAGTTCACAAAATCCAAGAGACCCTTTTCCAGCTTGTGCTTAACCCACCACAGTCTGTCATCCCCCAGGGGACTCTGCTAACGAACTGTGCTTGAGGAACATCATCTCCCAGCAGATAAAGAGCATCATCTCCCAGCAGATAGCAGCTCCCAAAGGAACAGGCAGCCTGGGAGGCACAATGCTGATGGTGAAACCTCCCATTAATCACAGAAGCACAGCCACCACCTCCCCAGCCCAGCTACCAGAACTAATCACAGCACTGGGCAGACAAAACATTCACATTTTTCCCCTGCCTTGTGATCCCGTGTGTTTTCTCTCCATGTGCTCTGTGTCAGGAGATGTCTGGTGCTCAGATAGGGCTGCCCCTGAAACTGTGGATCATACATTGAAGGATTGTGTTGTCATCCAGCCCTTCCCTTGGAAACATCAGCATGGAGAGTCCATAATGCAAATCCTTAACTGTCCATGATGCAGTGTCCATCAGGCAAATCAATAACTGTCCTCCTTGGGGAGATAAACATGTTCCCATGCCCACACGGGGGATCTCAGCTTCACCTTTGCTTTCAGAGATGTCTCCTTTGAGCAATCACCTCCCCACGGTCCCAAGACAGCACTGCCCAACTTCCTGCCTTGAAGCAAAACCAGGGCAGTGTTGGCTTGGGCTTTCCTTGCAAGCAGCAGCTTGGAGGGAGAGGTCATTTAATCTCGTCTTTTTTCCATCCCAGGAAATGTGTTTTAATTGAGGTGGCTGCTTCCAAAGGCTGCTGTGGGCCAAGCAGAAACCCAGAGCTTGGGAGAAAAGGAACTAATGGCAAACTTGGGATATGCATGAAATTAGAATAAACTTAGTGTTTTCCAGAGCAAATGTACAGACCCATTGAAATTAGGAAGGAATTCTTTACTCTAAGGGTGATGAGGCACTGGAAGAGGTTGCCCAGAGGGACTCCCCATCCCTGGAATTGTTCAGGGCCAGACTGGACCAAGCTTTGGGCAACTTGGTCTAGCGGAAAGTTTCGTGCCCATGTCAGGGGAGTTGGAACTAGATGGTCTTTAAGGTCTCTTCCAACCCAAACCATTCTATGATTCCATGAAATCACACCTGCATCCTCTGCTCCTTGTCCTGCAGACCTCACTGGCATGTGTTACCCTTGCACATGCTGCCAGATCTAGACCTCTATCTGAAGACTCACCAAGTCTTGTAGGTCCCTAAATCCTTCCCATCATCCTGCTGCGTGTTTGATTTTGTCCCCACAACTCCTGTAGCACAAACTTTGCTGTTTCTTGGTGCTCCGGGACCATGGCATCAGGTCCTCCAGGCTGTGGATGGACTTCCAGGCTTGAAGAACCATCCCTTTCACTTCTGCTCCCTCCATCTTCTCCAGATGAAGACAGAGAAAGTCAGGTTTCAGGTTCTACTCTACAAAAGAGAATTGTGGCCCAGGACTCCTCCGTCCCAGACCTTTTGGAGTTTTTGGAGTGACCACTGCAAAACCCCAGTGAGATGCAGCACACAGGTCTCAACTCCATTCGCAGTGATGGGGTCCCAGTTGCTCTGTCCTGGTCTGATACAGATGAGATTTTTGCTACTTTAATATCATTCCTGCTGGGTGGAGCTTCCCCCAGCCCTGAGAAGGATGTGCCTGACACCAAGGAGGGGTCATACCCCTTGGGGTCTTGCTAGCCCAGCCAACATCCTTGCAGAAGGTCTCTTCCATTTGTATGTACACCCATATGAATTGGGAGATGTGTTTTCAGGAAGAGTGCTTTAGGATCTTACCCAAGGAATTCAGAACTGGCTCTATTGGGCCAGGAGGCTTTAGGTCTAATACAACTGATTTGACAACACATTCCTCCAAAAACCCATTTTTCCTCCTCTTTCATAGATTTGGGGGTCACGGGGTGGGTGGAGGATGGGGTGGGTGGGCATTCATTCCCATACTCCTCCTCCTTCCCTCATCCTCCCCATCACCCTCCCTAGCCCCTTCCCCTCTTCTCAGCAATGATAAGCTCGCTGATGGAAAAAATGTTGTCACACATATCTCACTTCCAGTGTGTGGGAGTCGCTGATAACACCACGAAGATCTGGACAATAAAACCTCCTGACAGCTTTTGTGTCCATCCCAGGCACGGGGAGATGGTCCTGAAGGAAAGACTGAGTGCTTGAGGGGCTTCGAAAAGGGTCCTGCATGTGGTGGCACTGGGGAGGAGGGTGGAGAGGGGGAAAGGGCTCATCTGGGATGCAAAGCCATTCCCCTGCACATTCCCCGAATTCCCCACTGCCCAAATCATCTCCAAACTGAGAGCCATGAGATTTTGGCTTCAGGTGGCTTTGCTGTCACGCTGGGGAGCAGCCTGGCAGCTGTTCACCAACAGTGTTTGTTTTGGAGCATCCAGCATTCTGTCCCTGGGGAGAGGGGGCTGTTCTGCTCCAGCACTGCTGTCCTGCCACGTGGGGCTGCCAAAAGAGCCCGGAGCACCTTGCCAGAAGGGTGAAGTCATTTATTTATGCCTAGAAAAGAAATGTACTTTATTACACAGCCTCTGAGCCGTGAGGGCTGACCCAGTGCTGGGCTTTGGCTGGGATTTGAACAGCTGAGGTCAGCATGGGGCAGTGCCCGTGGCTGCATTGCTTCTTAGTCCCCTTGTTGGGGTGCACAAACAGAGCAGCAATTTATTCATGTAAAAAAAAGGGCCAAGGTTTTGCTGGCAGAGGTTCATTTGACCAGCAGAGTCACAGAATCACACAGAATCACAGAAGCAGCTAAGCTGGAAAAGACCTCCAAGACCATTGATTCCAGCCTGTGACCAATCCCCATCTTGTCACCCAGCCTAGAGCACTGAGTGCCACATCCAGTCATTCCTTGAACATCTCCAGGGATGGCGACTCCAAACCTCCCTGAGAGCCTCTTCCAATGCCTGACAACCCTTTCAGGGAAGAAATTCTTCCTCATGCCCATCCTGAATTGCCCCTGGTGCAGCTTCAGGCTGTTTCCTCTCATCCTGTCCCTTGTTCCCTGGGAGCAGAGCCTGACACCCGCCCCCCCTGCCCCCGTTGCCCCCTCCTGTCAGGGAGTTGCAGAGCCNTGGCTCATGTTCAGCCGCTGTCAACCAGCATCTTCATGTCCTTTTCCAGCTTTCCAACCATTCTGCCTGGAGGACCAGGGCATTGTTGTGACCCAAGTGCAGAACTTGACACTTGACCTTGTTGAACCTCACACCATTGCCCTCAGCCTGTCCAGATCCTGATCCACATCCCTGCTGCACCTTCATACCCTCCAGCAGATCAACACTCCCACCCAGCTTGGTGTCATCTGCGAACTGACTGAGAGTAAGTCTTCACACTGGTGGGTTGCTCTGGGCTTCGTTTGCCATCCAAATAGATAAGAAAACCCTTGTAAGACATAATTCCTTGCTGCACAGAGCTTTTTCCTCTGGTTCCAAGGGAGCTGTGGAGGCTACGGGGGTGGACACCTGTGCTTTGTAGATATTCAAATTGTTTGTCCAGTATAAGAGCTCAGCTCTGCCTGAGATGAAGGGGCTCTTCTGAAACAGGGCTTAGAGTCCCTGAGGGTGACCCTGATTTTATAGCACTCCTAGTTTTCCAGTATCTATTTTCTCACTGTGATTCCAATAACTAAGAATTACTTTTGCAAAAAATCTTATTTATTCCAAGAGAAATAAAATTAATTTTATACATTTTCCAGCTGGAAAGAGAACCCCTCATCATTTAGTTTTCTGTCCCGTGCCTCAGCATAGATCCTCTCCTCAAATTCTCCATTTTTCTCTAAAGCACTGATCTCCAAAGTGAGCAAGATGATCCATTAGAAGAGGGGAAGGGGGGGGGGAAGTGGGATATATTCTTTCTAACATTAATACAAAATCAAATTTATTAAAAGACCATTGCTGTAGGGAACTCTCTCTCTCCTTGGGCTGCAGCTCCTGTGTCCCACAAGGCTTTTCCCTCCTGAGGGCTGTGTTGTAGGAGATAGGAAGCACAGCTGTGTCTGGATTTAACCAAAAATATTTCATACTTTTCTGATCAAACCACGTTTCTGGGAGAGAGAAGAAGTGGTGGTGTTAGGGTCATTGCATTTTATGAGGAGTGAAGATTTTTCTATTTCAAGTTGGAAAAAATTTGCCAAAAGCTGTTAGAGGACACAATGCTCCATCTCAAAACCATTTGCATGGTAAATTTTTACCCAGCTCTGCTTGAGATCACTCCTGACCCCAAACTCTGGGTGTGGGGCAGATGGATTCACCTCTCTCCCTCTGCCTTGACCTCCTCAGTTGATGGCAAGGGGGATCTTCTAACCCTTTTGTGATGATCACACAATTTTCCAGGTTGTCTGCCTGGGATACGAGAGGTTAAACTTTCCCAGGCCTTAGGAGGAGCAGAGCTGGGTGACAGCATCACCTTTTACTCGGCTGGGCTTTGGCACAGCGTCGTTTTCTTCTTTACTTCTCCGGCGGCTGATAGCCGGCTCCATCCTGCGGGGAGCGATTTCCCCGCTGCCAGTGAGCTCACACACACACACACACATCCATGTGCACACCCAGCAGTCCACGCCTCTCCCAGGGCTCACATTTAGGGGCTCCTCGCCTCTTTTCCCTTTGCAACCCCCGGCATCCCGTCCCCGATGTGTCATCCTGCCCCTGATAAGGCGCAGAGGCGGCTGCCAAAGGAAGGCTCCCAGTTGCTCCCGGCGCCAGGCTGGGTAGAGGCAGACGCGTCTGACTAACCTCTGCCTCCTCCGGCAGCGCCCGCTCCTCCGAAGGGCCAAAAACAGATGACATCAACCCCTCCTCGTGTCCGCCCCCTCCAGCATCTCTATCAGCCCCGCGGAGAGGCGTGTGCGCGGAGGAGCGAGGAGGAAGAGGGAAGGCAGGGGGGAGGAGGTCGGGGGAAAAGGAGGGAAGGCAAAGGCTGGAGCTGGAAGTTGGTTACTTTGGCAAAAAGACAAGGTTCTGCGAAACTTCACCGGCTAGACTTCAAAAAGGTGGAAAGACTGGAGGCTCCTTTCTGGCAGGTCTTGTTATCAAGGGGAGCCTTATCTCTCGATGGGGCTGATGGCTCATGTGAGCCGGAGTGGCTGCTAACCTCTGGCTGAGCTTTCCAGGGCCCCGTCGAGCTGGATGTCACTCATTGGAGAGGAGAAGCATCCAGGAGAGGGGACTGCAGGAAGGCATTGCCACCGTGCTTGCAGCCTGCAGAGCTGGGAGCAAGGATGGAGAGTATTCCAGCACGGAGCCCATGGGAGCCTGGTCCCTCACTGGTTCAGTTCATGGTGGTAGGAGGAGTGAGGGAGTCTTTCCCTGCTCACAGTCCAGGCAGAGATGGGACAGATCTCCACTGGCTGTCTACTGTCAACTGGTTTTGCTGGTTTCCCTGTTTCCTCCAGGACAAGACCAGTCCCTCTGGGTTAGATAGAAGAGTGGGTTTAGGTAGTAGCCAGGTGTGTAGCTGGGGTTTTTGGGGTGGGCATTTTGTCCACCTCGTTGCTTGCATGTCCTAGGTACCATACTGAGTGTTTTCCAGAGATTAATCTTCCAGCTTTTCTCTCTGGGCGACTTTTATATCCTGTCAAGCCATCTCTTTCCTCACACCTCCAAGACATCTCTATTCTTGCTCACCCTACACCACCTCCTTTCCACCTCACCACCTCCAAGGTGAAGACTTGCTTCTGGGGTCCTGCTCCAGACCACATCATAAGAGACAATTCCCCTTCCTTCTTAGCTCACAGTCAACAACATTTACTCCCTGGTGAGGAGCTGCTGTCAGTGAACTTGGCTTTGGCCCATTCCCACTCATAATTCCAATCAATAGATCAGCATATGCAGGAAAAGAGGCAGTGAGGTCCTTTATATTATTTGAGTGCCATCTATTCTGTGAATCATAGAAAAAATTGGGTTGGAAGAGACTTTTAAAAGTCATTTAGTCCAAACCCCCTGCAATGAGCAGGAACATCTTCCCCTAGATAAAGGTTGGATAATGAGTCATATACCCTGGTTCACCTTGTTGTTGCTATAGGAGAGGAAGAGGCACTTCTGGAGGGCAAATCGTACCTTTGCCTCGGATTCATCTGCTGGAAGAGGATGGATCCTGCCATGGTCTTTTCTAAGGAGAGCAAGAAATGGAGTTTGAGAAAGGCTGGGGCTGAGATAAATGTGGAGGAATGGGCTAGAAGAGAGGCTTCATTAACTGCTTGGACAAGCCCAGCAGACCCCTCTCTTGCTGCCACTCTAGAAGGAGACCCCTTGGTCCTATATCACATCTGCCAGCCTCGTGCAGATGTTTTGGCTACCCCAGTGCACCTCAAGCAGCACCAAACCCCAAGTGTAAGTCAGGGTGGTCCATCTCAGAGGGAAACACAGCTGCACTCTGCACTCAGGAGGACATAAAAATCAACAGGTTTATTCGTGATGGACAGAGCAAGCATGGAGGTGTCTGAGAGCAGATCCTACGTACAGTTGTGGCTGCAGGGTCACTGGGCTGGCTCTCCTGG
This sequence comes from Sclerurus mexicanus, assembly GCA_013396755.1. Taxonomy (NCBI): domain Eukaryota; kingdom Metazoa; phylum Chordata; class Aves; order Passeriformes; family Furnariidae; genus Sclerurus; species Sclerurus mexicanus. The sequence goes on along the minus strand of VWZF01002307.1, from coordinate 71,989 downwards.
GGTGCTGAGGTCTGTCCTGGTGTGGCCACTGTCACCGGCAGCAGCGCAGGCGGCCGTTCCCACAGCTCCCTTCCCAGTGCTCCATGTGGAAGCAAAGCCTCCGGCAGTGCCCACGGTTGCTCCTGCACTGCTGGCTGTCTGAAAGACCTCTGGCCACTGGTGGAAGAGGACAGGGGACCTGATTAGGAGGTGTGAAACCCACTTGGAGCCCCACTGTGTCGGTGGCTGGGCTGTGAGGTGCTTTCAGTTGGCATCAGGGAAATTCAGCTGAACTTTTCAAGGTCTCTTCCAACCCAAATTTTCCAGTGGCTCCATGGTGAAGGACAGATGTGCTTGGGAGGAGCAAATCCCTCCTACAAGCACTGAGAGTCTCCTAACTAGCCTAAGTGAGATACCCAAGTTTGGGTTGGCTAAGTTAGATTAGATGAGTTAGGTGAGGTGCATCCTTTAGACAGCATCAAAAGACAGAGAAGTGTCTTTTGGAATTGGTGCTTTATCTATTGGTTTGTTTGGCTTTTTTTGTTGTTGTTGGGGTTTTTTTGTTTTTTTTGTTTGTTTGTTTGTTTCTTGATGTTTTGGGTTATTGCCTGTTTGGGCTTTCTAAATCTTCCTATTTTGATAAGCAGGGTATGTGCTGCTTGTCTTTACATACAGTGCACACAGCAAGTTTGGGGGATCTGAAGGGATGCAATGATAGGTTTCCACCACCAGTGGAGTGGGCAAACCCTTCTCTCTCCCCTCTTTATCCCTAGGACTGAAATAAATGAGAGCACAAACAGGTTAAGTAAGTAAATCTTCTAAGTTATCAAGTTTGATTTCTGTGTAAGTGATACCACATAGTCCTGGTAACATCATAGTGACCTTACACCTGAATGAACCTGAATTCTTAAAAAATATGTACAAGCAACCAGTGAAAATGCCAAGCCAAGGAATGTTTTTCTATTAAAAGAGAATCCGAGATGAAAGCAGACAGACTTAAAAGTAAACTAGCAGTCTTTCTGCCTGCTTTTCCCCCAAAAAGATGGCTTTGACTTCATAGAATCAAAGAAACACAGAATGGTATCGGTTGGAAGGGATCTTATAGATCATCTCATTCCAGTCTCCTCCCATTGGCAGGGACACCTTCCACTAGACCAGGTTGCTCCAAGCTGCGTCCAACTTGGCCTTGAACACTTCCAGGGATGGAGAGCCCACAGCCTCTTTGGGCAGCCTGTGCCTCGTGACCCTCACAGCCAAAAATTTCTTCCTAATGTCTAATTTACACCTTCCCTCCTTCAGCTTAAGACCATACCCTCTTGTCCTGTCCCTCCATCCCTTGTCCCAGGTCCTCTCCAACTCTCCTGGAGCCCCTTTAGGCACTGGAAGGGGCTCTCAGGTCTCCCTGGAGCCTTCTCCAGGTGAACACCCCAGCTCTCCCAGCCTGTCTCCAGAGCAGAGGGGCTCCAGCCCTCCAAGCATCTTCATGGTGTCCTCTGGACTCACTCCAGCAGCTCCACATCCTTGTGATGTTGGTGCTCCAGAGCTGGAGGTAGCTCTGCAGGTTGGGTCTCACCTGAGTGGATCAGAGGATAAAAATCATCTCCCTCAACTTGCTGGTCATGCTTTCATTTTCATGCATTTGCCCCATCTGTATTCTACTCAAGGAGACTTTAATGGGATTCTCCTTCTTTTGTGGAGAATGAGGATTGTATCCTGTTCAGGAGCAGAGCTCAGACTCCTGGCTTAGGCTCAGCATTTCCAGATGAGTTTTGAGGGGAGAGGAGGGGATGTACAGCCTATGAACCTGGGACATCTGCATCCAGGAACTTAATGGAGACCATCTGAGAAGAAGTTTGTTTCTTGGAAACAAGAATTAGGTCAGCCTTGACTTGAGGACCCTGTCTTATTCTTTTCTACCTCAGGGTAGGAACCTGTCTTGTCTTTCTCCACGTTGCTGCAGAAACCCCTGTGAGCCTTTTGTCCTTACCCAGAAGGTCCTGGAGGAGGAGAATGACAATGACTGCAAAGAGCAGCTGGAGGATCCGCATGGCTTGACGTGGGTGGAGCTCCCACCACGAGGAGGAGTGAAGGTCCTAAGGAGATGAAGAAGAGGGAAATCCTGGATTTATAGTGCCTGGGGGGTTGTGTAATGCTCCTGGAGTGGAGGGAACTTTGTCAATCTCAGGTGCATTTCAACACCACAGCAAACAGTTGCGCGGGGTGTGCCTGCTGTTGGTCACACCATGTTACAGGCAAAACCAAAAAAAATAAAGGAAAAATAATAAGAAGAAAAACCAAAAACGTGGAAAAAAAAAAGGCAGGGTTTTGTCAACAAATAGCACTGAGCACTGGGGAGTCTGCTACTGCTTGCTGCTGGAGACAGGATGTTGGGGCTGACCCAGTCTGGCTCTGTGTTTGCAGGCTCGAGCATGTGATGTTAAAATCCAATCCAAGTGTCTGCAGTATCAAAGTGTTGTTTTGTAATTTTTTTTTTTTTTGAAATTTCCAGCTCCCAGTCTCTGTGTTTAGCACTGACACAGTCAAGCGTGAAAAAATCCAGTCTTTTCCTCAGCACTCTCCAGCACACGAAGTTGGCTTGAAAATAATGGAATACTTAATAAAAATCAAAGGTCTGCCTCTATTTCCCGACTTCTAGGCTGCAAAGAGTCTGCTTGCCAAGGTTTTGTTTGCAACTGTCAAGAAAAATAATGATTTAGTATTTTATTCATTTATGCATTTATTAAATGAGAAAGCTGGGATACCTCCCTGCAATATTCAGGAGCGTTAGGAAAGCTCATGCATTCCAGCTCTCCCAAGAAAGCTGGCAGGCTCTCAGGTTTGTACTAGTTCTCCAGGTCAGTTCTAGGAAATCAGTAGAGGTTGGACCCGCGTTTCAACTTTGGAAAACTACACAAAGCAAATAACAAGCAGAAATCTCGCCCAACCAACAACAAATGGAGGAAGAGGAAATAAAAACTTTATAAAGGTTTCTTTTCGCAGCAATGATGCAGCAGAAGCCATCACCAAGTCTTCCAGTTTCCCTTAAAAACTCACCTTGCTGGCTTTTGATCTGCAGGCTGGCTGCCAGGTAGTGCTGGAAAATGTAAATCCCATGTCCTTCAGGCTGCTTGAACAGAACAAGGATCACCTTCATCAAACAGTGCAGATAAGGGGCCTTCACCAGTTGGACTTTGGCTCATGGGACAGTGAGCACTTAAACAGGGTGTCGTGCAAACTGGCCGTGGGGTAGAAAATAGGTCTGGAAAGCCATCTACAGGAGGGCTGGCTGCAAGGGTGTGTGTAGAGCCTCTCTACAAGTGTTGGTGCTGAGAACTGGCATCTCCAACAATGAGAGGTGGTGCAGTAGGATTTCTTGGAATCATAGAATCAAAGAATGGTTTGGGTTGGAAGGGACCTTAAGGACGATCCATTTCCAACTCCCATGCCATGGGCAGGGACACTTTCTACTATCCCAGTTAGTCCAAGCCCTGTCCAACCTGGACACCTTCAGGGATGGGGCAGCCACAGATTCTTTGGGCAGCCTGTGTCAGGGCCTCACCACCCTCCCAGCAAAGAACTTCCAAAACAAAGAATTTGGGTGGAGTTTGTCCAAGAGAAAGGAGATTGCAACTCTTGAGCTACAGCCCAAGCAGGGAGGAACGTATGGATGCTCATCTGAGTGTCCTGAATGTGTGACCTGAACATGTGTGTGCAGGAGGTTTGATGTGCTCTAGAGAGGATGTTGAGCACAGAGCCAGAGGACCACGTGGCCATGGTGTTCCTGATGATGGATGGCAAAATGCCATGTTTTATTTCTAGCTCCTCTGCTCTCCTGTGGTGGGAGCAGCACCACTGCAGAGGGTGAGCTGTGCCTGGAGCTGTCTGGATGCTGCAGGCTTCACAGGGACCAGGATGTATCCTCCACACCACCACAAGCCCCTGCTCTGAAGCTGTGGTGCATGGGTTGAGTTGCAGAACTTGCCTTGGGAAAGAAAACCAGAATTAGACAGTACCAACAAAAAACAGATTTCCTCCAGAAATCAGGGGCAGGAAATCTCTGTCCCCTGGGCAACTGCTCGAACAACAGCTGGTCTTGCTCCTTCTGGTGTGGTTCCGATGCTGTATTGGCCTCAGCCTCTGGTGAGCCTACTGGGGCTGGCCCAGCAGCCTTCTGCCTTTCTCTGCTTCCCAACCTGCCACCAGATGTCTTTTCTCAGAGCCCACCATGCACAAAGGCTCATCTATGCTCAGACACACATGGCAAAAAAATCATCTCCTGGGTTCTTAAGAGGTTTTGGGGCTGGGAGGAGTCAAATCAATCTGCATCCGCCCTACAGCCCCAAACAGGAGGGATGTGTCTGCTGACTTCATCTGCTTTTGGGTCAGGACCTCAGCAGGATGATTTTTAAATGAATTCTGGGATAAGTTTATGCCAGCAGGAGCAAATCCTTCATTGACTGAACCCTTGCCAGCTTGCAATGCCACCTCCACCTCCCCATCCCACCAGTGGCTTTTTACCAACTCCCCAGCCAAGCAGGCACTGATAGAGCCCTGCAATTCAGCCTGGGAAGAAATGGTCATGGGCTCAGCTCTGGGCTCAGCCCTTGCCCAGAAAACCCCCATGGCTTTGGGCAGGCTTTCCTTACAGACCACTCTTCATGGCCTCCTCAGAACTCTCTCCAACCGATCCATGTCTGACTTATGTTGAGGAGTACAGAGCTGGAAACAGAAAACGTTCTTTGCCCCAGAGCAAATGGACAGAACACACCTTGTGTTCTCACAGCTAAGTTCTCCCCACTGGCTGCGTGGCCACATCCAGATGTTGGATGTCTATTACAGACTGTTCCTGGCATGTGCCCACCTCCAAACTGTGCCAAGGAACAGCTTGGCAAAGGGCTCCTTTGCTGACAGCATGTGTGAGTATCTGCTAAAGTCTGAGCCTGGGCCTCATGCGATCTGATTTACTCATGTCGATACAGCCTCTGGATCCAAGACTATTTTATCTCCCTAGCACACTCCTGGATCTGGGCTGTGGCAGAACATCTTTCACTCCACAGGAGGTGGAGGTGCAGTCACATGAGCGGGTGGAATGTCACCCCCTTTCTCCTGTGTGGGGGTGAAGGAAGAGCTGGGCATACAGGTGGTTTCATTGGTTTGTGTGGAATTGCCAGGGCTATAAGATGACCTGGATCTAAGGGATTGGGCATGGGACCTCAGCTTCCCCAAGCAGGAACCATCCCACCACCATCCTGCTTCTGATTCCACAGTTCCATTCATAACGATGTTCTTAGGGCAGAAGCCGAGGGTTTCACCTTCATCTGGTTCTCTCTGCCAAACAAACAGTGGCCTGTTGCCTGGGAACAGCAAACAAATTCCAACGAGGGAATTCATGCCATGCCTTGATGAACAACATCCCCAGTTACCCACGAGGCTTGTGCTGGTTGACAAACTGGGCATGAGGGTGGGGCTCTGTCCTGGATGTCTGTGTAGCTGCAGAAACCCCAAATATACCTCCCAAGGTGCCTGGATGGTTTTTGCATCCCCCGTAGAAGCTGGTATGGGTCTAATAGGGTAGTACTAAAGAACCCCTATTTTGTAGCCTTCTGAGCTCTACCAGGTACAGACAGCTGGAGTTCAAAGCTCAAAAATCCTCCTCCTCATTTGACTTTCTCCCATGAGGACAAATCCTTAATGTCTTTTCAGAGCTGACCTCTAGCCTGGTTTAAATTCTCTCCAGCCTGCACCTCTCAAGGGATGGAAGATGTCACCCTCTCATTACTTCTGCCACCCTGTCTTGCCCCTTAGCTTGTCTGACTGTCCCTTCTACTCCTACATGCATTCCTGCAGGTAAAAGGGTTGGATTCAGCTGGCTACATGTGGGTCTGCACTCTGGGAAATGGTCACAGCTGGGCAGGACTGGTGGTCATGCATAGAAGTCCTCTGGCAAAGGGTCACGCTGGGAATAGCTTTTACTGAGTCCTTCAAACAATGAATATATTTTGGCTTTTGGGTTTAAAGCATTGGAAAATGATATTGGAGTAGGAGTGTGGTCTCGTAAACACTTCTGTGCCGAGTGGATGAACATGGTCACTCAGAGTACTTTAGTACTTCTCTGCCCATGGCAGTGCGCTTGAAACTAGATGATTTTAAGGTCTCTTCCAACCCAAACCATTCTATGATGATTCTGTGATTTTTTGAGGGTTATTTTCAGCAAGATCAGCAAGGAATGGAACATACAGACTCAGGAGAGTGGGGCCATGCTAAAGAGAACATACCCTTTTTCAGCATTCTACATTTTCATTACTGCCAAAGAGAAAATGCTGCCTATAAACTGAGCATTTCCACCTTTCCTGATTGAAAACTGACTGGCCAGCAGGTCCAAAACACATCAGGAGCAGAAGGCCCAGTGACCATCAGAGAGACGTGCAAGGTGAGCTGCATGAGCCCACGTTTCACTTCCTTAGGAAACCAGGCTGTAACCATGCTGGCTGAGCATTCCCAGATAAGGGGCACAAATAATGAACTTTGTGGATGGATGTGAGAAGCAAACAGTTTAATTTGGAAGGGTGCCTTGATTTAAAACCCTCCCTGTGCTGTCCTCGTACATCAGTGTGCGTCAGAGACACGGGCTGGATCTGGTGAGGAATTTGGCTCTGGGCTCAGCCCAGCACTGTTTTCAGCACTGGTTCCCAAGCCAACAGCCAGGTCTGGGTAATCCGGCTTTCCTGAAGGTTCATCCAACTGCAGGGGATCTCCAGGGGAGTGCTGGACAATAGCTGGGCTGCTTGTGGGTGAATGGAGACACTTGGATGAATGAATTGTTGGACTTCTGATGATAGGTCCTGACCCTAGTGAGGTCAATAGGAATTTTCCTGTTTGATTTATCAGAGCAAGAATTTCATCTCCCAGAGAGGACTTTTCCCTGGCTCTGACCAGTGCCTCAGCAAATTGGCATAGCTCTCTCGTTACATCATTGTTTTCTTGCTTTCACAGAAGTGATTGACCCAGAGAGAAATATTTTACCTGGAAAGGGAGACCAGGAGCTGACCAAAGGAAGGGGAGTGTCCAAATTTCTTGCTGAAAAGACACAGAAGGACTGAGAGTGGATCTGGACAGCTAATAGATTTAGGCTGATGGAGCCCATGGGAAGAAAGCTGTTAGGGGTAAAGAGACTAATTTTGGGGGCACTGTGGCTGGGTGGCCACAGAGGAAAGGAGGAGCACCAGAAAAGCAGTTCGTGAATGGGGAGGTCAGCCTGTCAGGGGCAATGTGACACAGCTTTCAGATCCTCTCCCCAACATGTTTAAAACAAGTAAACCTGGGCCCTTAGGAAAAAAATTCTTGGCAGTGAGGTTGGTGAGGCCCTGGCACAGGTTTTCTAGGGAAGCTGTGGCTGCCCCATCCCTGGAAGTGTCCAAGGCCAGATTGAATGGGCCTTGGAGCAACCTGGGCTAGTGGAAGGTGTCCCTGCCCATGGCAGGGGGTTGGAATGAGGTGATCTTTAAGGTCCCTTCCAATCCAAACCATTCTAGGGTTCTGTGATTACTTTAAGAACCTGGCACAGCCTGGAAAAGAAGGATGGATATGGGGGGAAAGAAACACAGACCGCACTTGACTTCATGTCAAACCATATGGCTTTTGCACCAAAAGTGATACCAAAATCACTGTCCCCATTGCAATTATTTTCTCTGGAAAGGGAAATAAAGGGACAGTCACCCTGCTCTGCTGGGAAGGTGAGGGCTGCTGAGTTCACTCTTGGTCAGGGGGACAGGGTTACCTCCGGTAACTTCGCTAAGTCACAGACAGGCACTTTCTGCTCATTAAACTTCAATTTTATTGCTTTCAGGTAAGGAGAAAGGCAATTTCTCACCTCTGTGTGACAGGTAACAACCAGAGTCCCAAAAGGGTGATAAATAGTTTGGGTGGCCCCAATTCCTTCTTGTCACAGTGTTTTCTTGGAAGTCACAGCAAAAGTGAAGCAGTTCAGGAGTGAGTCCACAGCTGCGTTCTCCCAGGCGAGCAACAGTCACAGAAACCACAAAATCTCCTTCCCAACAGCTGCTCCTGCCTTGTCAGTGGAGCCTGCAGCTCTCCACATGCTGCAGTTGGCTCCTGTGGAAACCTTCAGCTCTTTGTGGTGGCGGGTGACAAACTTTTGCAGCAGAGAATGATGGGCTCAAAGCAGTACTGAGCCAGGTATTCCCCAGAAATGCAATTTCCAACTCTGCACAAGCCCCCTTCGTGGTTACAGCCCTCTGGTCCCTGAGCATCTCCTGCACAAAGAAGCAGCAAGTTGGTGGGTAAAATTCATGGGGCTTCCTGTGGAACCATATGCCCGACCAGGCAAGCCAGCACTAGGAGCACAGATGGACCCGGGGCATCCCCATCCCAAAGGACAGCCTCAGACATCCATGTTAAAAATCCCAAGCTGCAGAGCCAACCTCCCTCAAGGGGCATTTTATCATGGAGTTGTTTTCTCAGGACATTGGGGAAGACTGGGCATGGGAGGTCAGTAGGTGGTTGTCCTTGCCATGCCAAGGAGGCAACCACAGCCTGAGAAAAGGCAGGAATATTTTCCCAGAGCACAGGTCATCTCCTCTAGGGCTTCTCCTACAAAGGCAGTGAGCAGCCCCATTTTCACAGCTTCTTTGCAGAGTTGGAACTAGATGACCTTTATGGTCTCATTCCAACACTAACCATTCTATTATTCTATGAATCCTTGCTCATTTTTCCATTACCCCAGGGGATTAACTCATGCATTTTGCCAATTTTACCTCCCCCAAAAACCTGAGGACACCTTTTCTCAGTACCTACAATATTACACAATGAGAAAAGATTATCCCTGGTCCAGATCCCTCTGTTTACCACCCTTGGCCTTCCTGGTCTTACCATACTGGGTCAGGGAGATGAAGATGAAAATGAGCGTGAGGATCTCCATTGCTCTGGCTCTGCTGGAAAATTGCAGGGCTGAGTGTAGGATTTTGCAGAAGCCTCTGCATGCAGCAGGCATGCTGGATGGCATCCGTGGAGAGGGAAGGAGCGGGCAGGAGTTAATTATATTCCAGTCTTGGGCGTAACATTTGCTGCTGAGAAACACTTGGTGTCGTTCTGACCCAGTGCTGTGGCTCCAAACCATGTTGACTTGATTCCCACTCACTGGTTATCGGCTTCCCTGATTCCCCTCTCCCTGGGAGCTGGCATTTTGGACTGGTAGATTGCCAGCTGGGAAAAGAGGCTCAAAGGGATCCTCTTTCCTCCACCTGCAGCCAGCAAAATCCTGGAAAGTGATGGGGGGGAGGAAGGCAACCTGCAAGGGAAGACTCCTGAGGAGCTGCAAGGAGGAGAACGGTGCGGGCTAGGAGTGATTCATTTTTAATCTGAGCTCATGTGAATGTTTTCTCCAGACGAAACTGGGTGTGATTTTTTTCTAGCTTTGGCTTCCGAGGAATTTGGGAGGCTTCATTCCTGAGCATGATGAGCACACAGCACTGGTGGAGGAGGTGGCTGTTAGCTCAGCAATGCACCCTGTGGTGGTAAATCTGTGAGACATGTGCAGCTCTTGCTGTGAAATATGATATTCCTGCTGCCCTGCCTGGTCCTGCTGTTTGCTGTCCCCTCAGCTGTGGTAATAGAACTGCTGCGTGAACATACCCTAAACTGCAGAGCTGAAAGAGCAAGGTTAAAAGTTTCCTTCTCTCTAAAAAAACCCCAAACAAAACAACGTATCCGGAATCACAAAATCATTTAGGTTGGAAAAGACCTGTAAGACAATCAAGACCACTCATTCCCCAGCACTGCCATGCCCACCACTAAATCATGTCCCCAGGTACCACATCTACGCATCATGTAAATCCCTCCAGGGATGGGGACTTCACCGCTGCCCTGGGCAGCCTCTTCCAGTGCTTAACCACCCTTTCCATGAAGAAATCCCTCCTAATGTCCTCCCCGAACCTCCCCTGGTACACGTTGAGAATGTTTCCTTTTGTTCTGTTCTTGGTTGCCTGTGAGAAGAGACCAACCCTCCCCCCCGGCTACAACCCCCTGTCAGGTAGTTTTGGAGAGCATTAAGTTCTCTCCTGAGCCTCCTTTTCTCCAGGGCAAACGTCCCCAGCTCCTTCAGCCTCTTCCTGGAAGTGTTCAGTGTTCAAGAAACATCTGGAGGTGGCAGTCAGTGCCATGGTCTGGTTGGCAAGGTGGAGATCCATCAAAGGTTGAACTCAATGATTTTGGGTGTCTTTTCCAACCTAAATGGTTCTGTGATTCTCTGATTAATTGCCCTGAATCCTGAAAAGCATCCAAGCACAACATCAACATGGTAAATAAGATTAGGCTGGTAAGTAGGATTAAGAGATGTTGTTCCCAAGGACGCAACAGCAAAGCTGTGTGGATCTCAGTGTGTGGGTGTAATGGAGAGACATTCTGCCTCTTGCCATACATACACAATTGTTATACCTGTTTATTTGACTTTTATTGACTTTGTTATATAAAGAAACATATCACCTCTAGTTAACAACACACTTTGCATGTTAAGAACACCAGAAATCTCTAAAACACTAGGAAAAAAAACTCATTTGTTTTCGTGGCCATGTGTTCCTGTGGTTTTCTGCAGTTCCTTGAGGTCTTTGTCACAGTTCTGAGCAGCACTTCCATCCCCTGCGAGGGCAGAGTCCCACTTGTCCTTGCAGACATCTGATATGTGGGGCTACACAGTGACCCCCCTCCTCTTGACAGATGTGGGAGATGGATGTTGTGTCTGCAATTCAGAGGACTTAAGTCAAACCAGAAAATATGACACCATCATCTGAGCCAATGATACATAAAAAATTGTTGGGAAAGTTGTGGTTGCTGCCTCTCCAAAAGCCAAGACACAAAGATGGACTTTGGGGTTTAGCAGAGCACTTCTATAAAAGAAGGAAATTGTGACCCACCAGCTTGGAAAAGAATTAACTGAAGGAGGGATATTGTAAGGGTGTGAAGAAAATGCAGAATGTTTACATTTCAATAGCACTGAATAAAATTGTGAGGGATGAGGTTTTAAAACAAACAGGAGGAATTCCTAATCTAAGGTGGGAGGGGAAATCTAGTAAAGACCTTTAAACACAAAGATTCCTACATATAAAAATCCTGAGCTGCAAATTCCTGAAAGCCTGGAGAATATAGAGGGAAGTGTGATGATATGGTTGTGGTCACTTTACACACACAGAGTAACTGTGTAGAAGTATCTACTATTGGCCACAGATCCAGGGTGCTGTCAGAGGAACCTTAGGATGAGCACAGCTGTCTCTAAAGTACATATTCATTAATGATATATGTTAACAGTTGAGGAGCACCAAAAACAAGCAAGTCTGAGAAGGATTAGATAAATTTAGAGGGAAGAGGTCAGCTGGCACCTATTAAACACGGCAGGGTGGGTCCAGCCAGCAGATCCCAAACAGATGATTTATAAGGTTTGTCAAACAAGAAGGATTCTGTGTGGGCCAAAATTTTATTTTGTTTCCCCAGGCATCTGTTGGACATAGGGCTTTGGGCTATAGGGTATTTGGCCAGCCCAAAATGCTCCATGCTGGTGTTAGTGGAGGAACAGACAGGTCCATCTTTGTATATGGTGGGAGATGTCTTAGACTCCATCCCTGGAAGAGTTCAAGGCCTGGCTGGATGGGGTTCTGAGCAACCTGATCTAGTGAAAGGGGTTTGGAGCGAGATGAGGTATAAGATCCCTTCCATCCCAAACCATTCTGTGATTCTATGATTTGGAGTCCTCTCCTGCCTGGGCAGGGCTCCCACACATACCCACACAGCAGGTTTTCCGACGCCGGTAGCAAGTTCCAAACGCAGCAAATGGCTCTGGACAGGATTTCAAATGGAAGCAGTAGCCGTGGTATTCCAAACAACGCAGGGTGTCTTTGGGCAGGCTGACACCTACAGGAAGAATGAGATTCCCAGTTGTGTTGCAGGATCAGTCCATTTCTCATGGGTCCTCCTCCTGCTGATACCCCATTTAGGGATCTGATACAAATACCCCCAAAACTCATGGCAGCTTTTCCAAGGAGCACCTGGCTGTGGGGAACCAAAACTAAGTCATCAGGACTAGTCATCAGGATCGTTAACTCTCTGCTTACTCTCTTTCTGATTCCCAATGGCAGGATGGACAGAGGGGATGGAGGACTGGGAAAAAAGGAAGCTCAAATCTATGGGAATGACTTTATATGAGTTATAGTTCACTAGAAGTAGTTGAACTCTGAAGGTCTCTTATAGGTGAGTTTTAAAATACATAAACAGGAGGCATAATGAGAAAAGAAAATGGAGCAATAAGAAAGGCAAGAAAAGAGGAGAAGGGGGAAAAAAGAGTATTTTCTCCAGCTGTAGCCACACCAGGGATTCATGGATTCGTTCTCCCACAGCAGGTCCAGGCTGCTACTCCTGTGCCAGGATCAGGCACCTAGCAGGAAGTGAAGTCCCCCAGTTCTGCATCCTGGGCATTGCCCCCAAAAGTCCATGAAAACACAAATTGGGTCTCACTGAACAAGGCAGCCTTGAGGCCACATGTCCCATGAACTTAGGCATTCCTGATGTTTTGGACAACAAGGAAAGCTTTTTTACAACTCGAGTGAAAAGCAGATGTTGATGGCAACCTTTTGAACGTATCCTGGGCATTCATGCTGTAGTGGAGAGGAACAGCCCAGCCTTTGGATGCTTCCAAGTTCTGGGACTGCAATGCTGCAGCCTGGTCATGCAAGGGACAGCACAGTGATCACATGCCCTGAGATGCAACTATGACTTAAAAAACCTCCAAAAGGGAGATCTGGCCCAATTAAGAGGGACAAGCAGTTTGCCCAGCTCCTTCCTTCTCTGAAAGCCTTAATGCAAAATGAGGAGTTTCATTGAGCATGAAGAACGTGTAGAAGAAATATGAAGAACACCGTCAGAAAATTTCTTAGTGCAGCAGAAGGGCTGAGGAAGGGGAACCAGAATATTCAGAGAGCTGAAGTCACCTTCACTGATATAGCTCAACCTGAGTAATAGGGAATGCTTCTGCTTTTTTCTACCCTACGCAAGGGAGACAATTTCTGACCTTGGGGTTAGAAGAGGCAGATGATTTCCCTGGTATCATATTTCAAAAGTGTCATTAAAAGACTTCAAAGAGTCATAAGGAGCCAACAGTGGCTTCTGTGGGGAGGTTCTAGTTTAAGACCTGGTCATCACATGTTAATTTTTCACTTCTGCTTCTAGACTGAGAAATAGGGAACTGCTCTAGTGAGAGGAGCTGAAGAGCATGTTCTGCACCACCACACAAGCGAGGTGTACCTCCTACACAGGCAGAACCCAGCATGGCTCTTTCCCCTTACCTGGAACAGCCTGGAGGAGGAAAAGGACAAGAGCCATGAGGCAGGAGAAGAGCTTCATGGTGGAAGGTCTCAGCTGCAGCGTGGAGAGAGGGCCACAATGCCAGAACCTTTGAGCAGGGGAGGAGGGAGCACCGTGGCATTTATAGGGCTGTGGGAACAGAGCTGGCTGTCCGGGGGACCTTGGCAGGGGTGAGTGTGGGGTACAGTCTGACCGCTGCACACGGCTAAGCAGGAACAATGGCAGAGGGTCATGAAAGCGAGTGGAGGAACAGCTACACCTCCCCGCCTGACCACTGGGAGGGCTGGTTCTCAACACTGACCCACCCCAGAGCATCGTTACTTGTTGGCTTCAAAGATCAAACTGGTTGGTAGGGGGTAACCTGGAGGGAATTAGCCATCGTTTTGGTGGCTACAAGGCAGCTGGAATATCATAGGATAATCATAGAATGGTTTGGGTTGAAAGGGACCTTAAAGCTCATCTCATTCCAACCTCCCCACCATGGGCAGGGACACCTTCCACTATCCCAGGTTGCTCCAAGCCCCGTCCAACCTGGCCTTGCACACTTCCAGGGATGGGGCAGCCACAGCTTCTATGGACAACTTGTGCCAGGGCCTCACCACTGTCATACACAAGAATTTCTTCCTTTTATCTAATCTGAACCTTCCCTCCTTCAGTTTAAGACCATTCCCTGTGTCCTGTCCTGTCCTTCCATCCCTCCATCCCTTGTCCCAGGTCCCTCTCCAGCTCTCCTGGAGACCCTTTAGGCACTGGAAGGGGCCCCAAGGTTTCCCTGGAGACTCCAGGCTGAACACTCCCAGTTCTCCCAGCCTGTCTCCAGAGCAGAGGTGCTCCAGTCTCTCCTCACTCCATGCCATTTTAAAAAGTCCCTCTCTATCTTTTTATAGACCCCTTCAGTTAGTGGAAGGTGCTACAATGGCAGTGGTCAGTGCTACACCCAGATAGATATAGGCGTCTAATAATAGATGTGGCTGCATTAAAATGAGATGTTCACTTGGTGGTTCTAGGACACAAAACCCCTGTTGAGTTGTAGTGGGACCTTAGGATCCAGCACAGGTGCAGAGACCTGTGCTGTAGGTAGTTGTACTTAGCTGGCCAAGCCCAGAGCTCACAGGGTTTCAGTTTGAATGGATTATTATCTTATGGAAAACATGCATGCCAGTCAGAGTGCACCAACCTGCACTTCTGCAAAGAGCTCACTTGGTTTCAAAATACATTTAAATAAAAGCATGTGGAAATTGCCAGGAAGTCTCCCCAAGGCTGAGTATGTCCCACTGTGCTTCCACAATTCATATCCTCAAATCTGAGCTTTGAGCTCAGAGCTTTGAGCAACCTGGTGTAGTGGAAGGTGTCCCTGCCCATGGCAGGGGGATTGGAACTGGATAATCTTTAAGAACCTTTCCAACCTAAAGCATTCTGTGATTCTGTGAACACTCCTGCCATGTTACAGGAGCCTAGAATTAACCAGCTTGGTTTGTGCTTGGGCTGCCAGAACTTCACTTCCATGGATCATACTGTATTATTTTTAAAAATGTCATTTTTCTACTAAAAAAAGTAAGATCTTGCCATCTTAATAGCAGTCAGCATTATGGGCTCCTGCACCTATTCCCGGAAGCCATTGTTAAGCCTCCAAGTGCTCATAAGCAAGAGATAAATATTTGGCTCCTCTTTGCTTCAGGAAATGCTTTGTCACTTTTCTGGCTTCTCAAGGATAATTTGACAAACAAAAAAGATTATGGTTTTTTTTCTTCACAGCACCTTTCACAGAACAAAATACAGTTATCTGATATGTTTAGGGGTGGAATGCTCATTGCCCTTTACTTCTTTCTCTTGGGAACAACTGTTGCACCACAGGATCTACAGCAGGGTCATACAGTCTCTGTTGCCCAGAGAAGCTGTGGCTGCCCCATCGCTGGAAGTGTTCAAGGCCAAGTTGGGTTTTGGAGCAACCTGGGCTAGTGGAAGGTGTCCATGCCCATGGCAGGGGGGTTGAACTAGGCAGGATTGAACTAGGTGGTCATCAAGGTTTCTTCCAACCCAAACCATTCTGTCATTCTATGACTCTGTGATACATGAGGTGCAGATTGTCAGTTTGCAGGTGTACAAAGAGCAGAGGACAAGTGAGATAAGGTTTTCCTAAGGATTTGTCCATACAGTGTTTGAATGATACCAACAGACATGTTGAAGTGGCAGCTGTCAGCAGAGGTTCTTCCTTCAGAGCAGAAGAAATCAGCTCACTTACTTGAGCCTGTTTCTACACATGATATTAATGGATGTTGTTCTGACCCAGCAGCCTTGATATCAACAACATAAACCTCCCTCTCAGTTGCTGTGCATTGTTCTCTGCTCCTTGGTTTCTTTGTTAGCTTTCCATTTCAAACTTGCAGGTGCCATTGAGTCTCCTGAGCAGCAGGAGTTGGAGAAATGTTTATGTCCATTTTCAGGCACTCCAGAAAAAGGGATGAAACAAAGACCTTGCCAAGGAATCTTCAGTTGGCCCAGGTTCCCACTGAAATCAGGGAGATCCTGGCTGAGATATTCATCTCACCTCTCTTACAGGATATGACACTGTTCTTTGTCAGACTGGAGCATAAACTCAGCTTTCTGACTCACCAATTATCTTTAAAATTGCAAAAAATGGTCCTGTTCTGTTTAATGATGAACTGGAAATGTTTGCCTTTTTTAAAAAAAAAAAGATCATGGGAAGCAAAGTACAAGTTTAAAACCTCAGGTGTATTAACAACCTGGAGGAAGAAGAGTGAGTTCCCAGTAATCTTATATTCAAAATCCTTCCCTCTGATTTCCAGCCACTGCACATGAATATCTTTATTATAAGGCTCTAAGTGTTTAAACATTCACAGTTCCCTTCAGATTATGATCAGAAATTTTATTCTAGGTAAAAAATTTTCAGATTTCAAGTGACGTTCTGCCTCACTCTTCACTTCATTTTCTCTTGTTTGTTCTCCTCCTCTCCCAGGAGAGACATGTTTTATATAGATCACAAAAGAAATGCTTACCCGCAAGGGAAGGTTGACCTCTTGCCTAGTGATGTCTTATGAGTAGCTACTGAGGGAGCTGGGAATGTTAAGCCTGGAGAAAAGGAGACTCAGGGGGGGACTTGTTGCAGGTAACAAGCGACAGAACAAGAGGAAACAGCCTCAAGTTGTGCCAGGGAAGATTTAGGCTGGGTATTAGGAACAATTTCCTCATGGAAAGCTCTGTCAAGCATTGGAACAGTCTGCCCAGGGAAGTAGCAGAGTCATTAACCCTGGAGGGATTTAAAAGCCTTGCAGATGTGGCACATGGGGACATGTGTTAATGGTGGCCTTGGCAGTGGACTTGAGGTGGACTCCAGTGTTGCAACAGTCACAGGAAAGGCCTGTTCCCACTTCATGTAGCTTTCCAGTGGACAGGACTACTGGAGATATTTTTTTTCCATGCATTTCCATGCAGAGTGTGAAAAGGCAAACTACTGCGGAATTCTGGGCAGGGTTATTAATACGAATCACCCATAACTGGAGATCTTCTCCTTTGAGGCTCTTGGGGGTGCAGGTTTGACATTAGATACAAGGAAATTACAAGGGAGGGTCCCCTGACTCCACTTGAGGTATCTACACTTTGGAGGCACTCATGTAGCCAGTGTCCTTTCTATTCTATTAGACTCATCCAGTGCTTGCTTGTCTCTACTGTCTATGAAGGGAATGCAGAAGAATGGTTCAGGTGGAGGGATCTCCATTGTCAGCCCCCAAAAGCTGTGGGATGAAATCTATCCCAGCTCTTTAATCCAACATAATCTCCTAGCTTTCCCTTAGAGTCAGTGGAGATACAGGGACTTCCAGAGGAGGCTGCCATCCCACCTGAGGCATGTCTCTGAGGGATAGACAGTCACAGAATCACAGAGGCACGGAATAGTTTGGGTTGAAAGGCCCTCCAGTGCCACCCCCTGCCATGGGCAGGGACACCTTCCACTATCCCAGGCTACTCCAAGCCCTGTCCAACCTGGTCTTGGACACTTCCAGGGATGGGGCAGCCACAGCTTCCCTGGGAAATCTGTGGAGGGCCTCACCATCCTCACAGGGAAGAATTTCATCCTATTATCTAATCTAAACTTTCTCTCCTTCAACTTAAGACCATTCCCCCTTATCCTGTCCCTCCATCCCTTGTCCCAGGTCCCTCTCCAGCTCTCCTGGAGCCCCTTTAGACACTGGAAGGGGCTCCAAGGTCTCCATGGATCCTTCTCTTCTCCAGGCTGAACACCCCCAGCTCTCCCAGACTGTCTCCAGAGCAGAGGGGCTTTGACCCTGTGATCTACCTAGTGGCCTCCTCTGCATTAGTTCCAACAGGTCCACATCTTTCTTGTGTTGGGGGCTCCAGAGCTGGAGGCAGCACTAAAGGTGGGATCTCACCAGAGCTGAGTAGAAGGGGAAGAACAGAGCAGAGGGGCCTGATGGCTTTGGACTATGAGGAACAGAGATAAACCCTTTAGTTCTCTTTCTTCTGTGTAGCAAATCTTGATAATCTGGCCTGGGACTCACATGCTTTTGAGGGAGTGAGTACCTATGAGAAGGGAGGACTTCTCTTTCATTTTGAAATGTTCAGTCAATGGCCCTGGGGTAGCTCTGAAGTAACCTGGGACACTAAAATTACAGGAAACAACCACTTTTCTGAGCACTTATCCAGATTGCATTATGGTAATGTAAATCAGGGGGATTTGGTTGCAGCTGGGGTGCTGTGCTCCTCAACCTAGCTGGAAGCCTGACCTTATTAACAACATGTAAGGAATTGGAAAGGGGTATTGGAGGGGAATGGGGTGTTCTGATGGAAAATTTGGAAATTTAAGTTTTTTTAATCAAAGAGATATCAGACAACAATATACTCTCCTTAAAAATACAAAAGAACACAGCAAAGCTAATTGTCCAGAAATGTCTACTGAACCTCTTCAAAGCATTTAATGCCCAAAAATTTAACACAGCAATACACCCCTGTGGGGAGACATCTCATTTAAATGTCCAAATCTGTGAGCTGACTCCCACCCTCAGGTGGGATTCAATTGCCTGAACATAATACCATAACAGATATCCTGGTGCATCCAAGATATTACATGGAACAGTGTCCGTGGGATACTCAGTACTTCTGAACGGACAGCATATCCCATAACACAACACTAGATACCTGAATTTAAGCAGCTGAACCTCAGCTATTGCATGATGCAGCTGGAAATTAAGCAAGTACCAGAGTGGGGTGGATGAGGAGAGGTGACACTGGGGGTGGTCAGCAGGGAAAACTCTTTGGGGAAAGTCTAATAGTGACCACTGGGACTAA
>VWZF01002307.1:0-53267 GCA_013396755.1 Sclerurus mexicanus | reverse complement strand
AAAAAAAAACAAACCCAAAAAAACCCACCACCCGTATTTCCAGGAAGGAAAGAAGCTGATTTTCCTGGCTGGCCTAGGAATGGAGGGTCCTTCACTAAGCAAATGCATTTCCAGCCTGATTTACAGCTTGGAGCCCATGAGCTGGTTCCTGGCTCCCTCTTGTGGGAAGAGCTACTGGAGGAGGAAGGGACCTTGTTGGGCAGGATTTGCTCAGGTGGAAAGGTAAAAACTAGAGGAAATGCCTCTTTGCTCCATCTGCAGCACTGATAATCCTCAGAGAAAATGTGTGGCCATTATTCATGTTTGGAGAGCAGTGATGGGTTTTGGTTTCAGACATCGAATTTTCAGGACCTTGAGGACCTGGAGGGAGTCACATTCAGAGTAACTGTATAACTATAAACTAACTTTTTTCTAACTTCATATAATTTTATAACATTTCTATAACTTCAAAAAGCTCTGTATGTGTAGTAATACTGAGAGCTCTTCTCTGGCCAGGCAGGGGTTGAGCCAGGCAGGAGTCTGCAGGTTCTTTCTTTGCACTGATTTTCCCAGCCCCTGCCTGTATTGTGCCCCCACCATGTCCCTGCCCAGACTCCCTGGTATCCAGCAGACTGTTCCCAGCATGTTGGGGGTGGGAATGGAGCTGGAGAGGAGGGAAGAAGGTTTCACCTCCTCTCTGACACCCTTGTCCATGACACCCTTGCAGTAACCACTTTCTGGGCAGCTAGAGCTGGTGACTGGCCTTGCCTGCACTGGTGGAGCATCTCTTCCTTGCAGAAAGTCCTGCTGCCGTTTCCAGCTAACACAGGGTGGTGGCTGGGGCAGGACATCGGGAACTGTGACTGGACTGAGCCCGTGGGTGTTTAAACACTGGGCCACCATCCTCCTTTGCAGCATCCCTGAGCCTGGCTGCTGCCTGCACTAGTCCTGTAGATCCTCTCATCCCACCCTGCATGCTCATCCTGCAGCTTGGACAGATCTCTGCAGCCAAGCTGTGGCCACCCTCCCCTTAGGTTGCCCGTTCCCCTCCATAGCTACAGCTCTTGAGGGTGTCTGATCCCCCTGGGGTGGTCCCCATGGAAAGGACATTCCCACTGCTGAGCCCATGGTCCCTAGGTCCCTTCACCCTGACCTCGTGGCACAAGGGTAGCGCGTCTGACTCCAGATCAGAAGGTTGTGTGTTCAAATCACACCGGGGTCAGACCTTGGGCACCACCAGCACCCCTCTGTTTTTTGGGGACCCTTCTCTGTGGGAGGGGCGCTGGGCAGCTATAGTGGGACACCTTGGGCACAGACTGTGGGAAGAACACGATGCCCAGAGCTTGCCTTTGAGCCAGGCTCTGTGCCAGAGGGAAGTTATGGGTCATGATCAAAGCAGGGAGGTGTTGTGGTGGGTGTCTGCTGCAATTTGGCTCATGAAGGAAGCGAGGTGTTCATCAGGAAAATGCGGGAAGCTTTTTAACTGCAGGCTCAGCCACTCCTAGAGGACAGGGACATATCCTCAGGCTATACATTCCCTGGTAGGGTAAAATGGGGTGCTACAGTCAGTCCTGGGGACTTCTGGAGGGGGATCAAGAGCAATTATTCACTGTAGGATCATGGCAAAGGGGACAAGTTTCTGATGAACAACACGAGACGGGATTTTTTAAAGAAGATTGAGAAAGCCTATTTGGAGAGCTCTCCTTTGGGCAACCTCAGCTTACAGCCCACATGAAGACTGTGGAAGCAATATTCCTGAAAGTCATGCCCAAACGAAGAAAGGACATGATAATGACTGGAAAGAGGGACCATGGACTTACCAAGGGCAGACCAGCATGACAGGTTTCATTGAAGAGATGATTTCCTTGACTGTCAAGAGAACACCAACCAACATCATTTTTCTTGCCTTTCGTTTGACCTCTGATGGGGTCTCCCACACGTGTCACTGCAGCAGGACACAGACACAGAGCAGCCGAGCTGAATCCAAAGGCAAAGGGAAGTGGCAGGACCAGGGCATCAAAGGTGTTGGGGACCAGAGCTGGCAGACCAGCTGACGTCCTTCACTGCCTGATGCTATGCTGGATGCTGGTTGTTGTCTGTGGTGGGCACAGAGGAGGTTCTGCAGAAGGATGGACATGGGCAGCCCGACAGGGACACAGGAACGACAAGGGGACAGGGCCAGTGGCGCAATGGACAACGCGCCTGACTACGGATCAGGAGATTGCAGGTTCGACTCCTGCCTGGCTCGACACTTTTAGCCCAGGGAACTTCCTCCTGCTCCCTCCATCAGCATCTGCCTTCTCCTGCCCATCATCCCTCCTCCCAGGCCTTCTGCAGGGCAAAGTAATGGGGTGTCCTTGTGCTCTAAAGTCCCTCCAGACCTCATGGGCCCTCCAAAAGGGGCAGAGCTGGAGCCCACACCACAGCCAGGGGTGCCACAGCAAACCCCTCAGCAGAACACAGACAGCTCCTGAAGTGCTGCCCTGCAGCCTGGACAGACCTACCATTCCCAGACTGTCCTGGCACCTCATGTGCTCTCGTCCCCAGCCCCCTCTGAGGCTCACACTGATCTTGCTGCTGTTTGTCAGTGCCTTGCAAAGTTCTGCTCTGGAAGCAGTGACTTGCTCACAGCTTTGATGTCACAAGATGATGTTCCTGTGATGCTGATGCCAGACAGATGGACAAAAAGCCTGGACGGGTAAGGAACTCAGGAAGACAGCTGTCCCTTGTCACCTCCACAACAGCCAGGCAGTTTCAGGGTGGGCCAGACAGGAGTTGAACCTGCAGCCTCCTGATCCTTCTGCAGGGCAAAGTGCTGTGGTGTTCTCTTGCCCTGCAGGAACAAAAGAGTTCCTCCAGACCTCATGAGCATTCCTAAAGGGGCAGAGCTGGATCCCATACCACAGGCAGGAGTACCACAGCAAACCCCTCAGCAGGATGCCAGTGCCTCTTGAACTGCTGCCCTCCAGGCTGGACAGACCCAGCACACCCATGATGTCCTGGCACCTCACATGCTCTGGTTCCCAGCCCCCTCTGAGGCTCACAATGATCTTTCTGCTTTGTCAGTGCCTTGCAAAGTTCTGCATGTGACATCGATGTGCCCCATTATCTCAGATTAGAACAGGGTCCTAGAGAGGTCTTGGAGTTTCCAGCCATGGAGTGATTTGAAGTTTGATTAACAAAAAAACCCTCATGTCAAATATTTTTGTGCTCTGAGCAGGGATTAGATCACCTCCTTCCCAGGCATGTCCTAAAATCTACTTTTTTCTATATTTATCCAAATCCTCTTGCACTGTCCTTTGCTCTCCTTACAAAGCCCATACAGTGATGGGAAGCCCCCAAATTCCAGGAAGGCTGGGGCCAGCGGTGCGATGGATGGTATCTCTGACAACAGAACAGAACATTGCAGGTTCAGCTCCTGCCTGGCTTGAAATTTTCCTGCCCACAGCCCAACCATTGTCCTGATGGTGAGAGAGGACATCTTTCTCCATGGTACCTGCCTTTGTCTGGTGTTTGTCTCTTCTTGCTGGGCTTCCTGCACAGAAAATCTTCCCTTGCATCACAGGAGGCTCTGTCTGGATACACTGGCAAAACCAAATTCATCATGACATAGTAGATCACCAAAAGATGAGCCCAGAGAGGCTGTGTCTTCTACATCCTTGGAGATGTTCAGAGTTCGAGTGGGCAAGGCTGATCTGAATGTCAAAAGCTAAGCAGAAATCTGGACTAAAGACTTCCACATTTTATTTCCAACCAGAATCACCCTATTATTTAATGTGGAATTTCTGTTTCCATGTTCTTTTGCTGCTCCCTCCCATGTTTGCACACTCATGGAGTTGTCACCACCGTTTGGTACCTTCACCCTGCCTGGGACTTGGACAAAGAAAGTCAAAGATGCCCACGTACAGGTTTGCCTAGACCAATTGGTCATCATGCAAGATCTTGCTGAAAGTCACCTGCCCTGTCCTTTGTCATCAGGTGAGAGCAAGTGGAGGACAAAACAGGTGGCATTGGGCTGATCTTTCCTCTTTGCTGGACACCACAGCTCCAGAGGGTCCTGGACTGCTCCAGGCCCTGTATTGGCTTGGAAATGTAGCTACACATCCCATGAGGAAGGCGAGATATATCCTGTAAGTCACCAGAGCAGCTGAGGGGCTGGAGGCCACCATCTGCCCCTGCTGCCTGGCACCTCTTCTCCTGGGTGGTGGGACCAGTGGGACCACTGCTGACCTCTCCCCATAGGTGAGTAGAGCAAGGCTGACATGGATGGGGCAGGAGGGAGCTGGGTGAGGTCTTCCCACTTCCCTTTGACCACCAACAAATCCAGGTGGTACAGAGAGCACAGTGGGGTCAGCAGGTGGGACCAGAGCCTGGGGCCACAGGTATAATGGGCTATGAACATGCCTGACCATGGATCAGGAGGCTCTAAGTTCAACTCCTGCATGGCTCACCCTGAAACTGCCTGGCTGTTGTGGAGGTGACAAGGGACAGCTGTCTTCCTGATTTCCTTACCCGTCCAGGCTTTTTGTCCATCTGTCTGGCATCAGCATCACAGGAACATCATCTTGTGACATCAAAGCTGTGAGCAGGTCACTGCTTCCAGAGCAGAACTTTGCAAGGCACTGACAAACAGCAGCAAGATCAGTGTGAGCCTCAGAGGGGGCTGGGGACGAGAGCACATGAGGTGCCAGGACAGTCTGGGAATGGTGGGTCTGTCCAGGCTGCAGGGCAGCACTTCAGGAGCTGTGTTCTGCTGAGGGGTTTGCTGTGGCACCCCTGGCTGTGGTGTGGGCTCCAGCTCTGCCCCTTTTGGAGGGCCCATGAGGTCTGGAGGGACTTTAGAGCACAAGGACACCCCATTACTTTGCCCTGCAGAAGGCCTGGGAGGAGGGATGATGGGCAGGAGAAGGCAGATGCTGATGGAGGGAGCAGGAGGAAGTTCCCTGGGCTAAAAGTGTCGAGCCAGGCAGGAGTCGAACCTGCAATCTCCTGATCCGTAGTCAGGCGCGTTGTCCATTGCGCCACTGGCCCTGTCCCCTTGTCGTTCCTGTGCCCCTGTCGGGCTGCCCATGTCCATCCTTCTGCAGAACCTCCTCTGTGCCCACCACAGACACCAACCAGCATCCGGCGTAGCATCAGGCAGTGAAGGACATCAGCTGGTCTGCCAGCTGTGGTCCCCAACACCTTTGATGCCCTGGTCCTGCCACTTCCCTTTGCCTTTGGATTCAGCTCGGCTGCTCTGTGTCTGTGTCCTGCTGCAGTGACACGTGTGGGAGACCTCATCAGAGGTCAAACGAAAGGCAAGAAAAATGATGTTGGTTGGTGTTCTCTTGACAGTCAAGGAAATCATCTCTTCAATGAAATCTGTCATGCTGGTCAAGGGTGGTCTACCCTTGGTAAATCCATGGTCCCTCTTTCCAGTCATCATCACATCCTTCCTTTGTTTGGACATTGCTTTCAGGATCATTCATAATCTTTCTGTGGCCTCTGAGCCGAGGCTGACTAGACTCCTACTTTTTAGTCTTTTCTTGGAAAAACTCATCTTGTTCATCAGAAACCTCTCTATTTCCTTCATCTTACACCAAATCATTTTCCTCAAACGCTCCCCATCTTTGTGCCACGAGGTCAGGGTGGAGGGGTCCAGGGACCCTGGGCTGGGCAGTGGGAATTTCCTTTCCATGGGGACCACCCCAGGGGGATCAGACACCCCCAAGAGAGGGGCTATGGGAGGTAGAGAAGACAGGGCCACCCCTTTAGGAGAGGTTGACCACAGTGTGCCCACAGCATGGTGATGCAGCTGGAGAGTGAGAGCCCAGGAGGAGACAGGGGAAAGGGGCAGAGTGAATGGCATGGACCCAGGATATGTGGGTGCAGGTGACCTCAAAGCAGACTCCATCCATCCGCTGGGAAGGTGACCCCTGCCAGACTGCAAAGGGCTTGAATGAGGGGTTCATTCTGCACCTGTTTGCATCTTCCGGGTGAATGAGGCCTCTGTTCCCAGGGAGGTGCTGGGCTACCAGCCCTCCTGCCCCTCTGTAGGCACCACACCCAGGAGGCTGTTTCTCGTAGGAGAAGCTCTTCAGGGCTGCTCTGGACAGTCGTCATTTTTGTCCTTCTTGCTTTGAAGTATCTTGTTTAGAGGCCTCTTTGTTCAGCAAGGCAACAGGAAAGGATGGTCCCACTCCTGTGTCAGGTGAATCGAAATTCCCCCTCCCTCAAAGAACAGCCCAAAGTCTGGGATTACATTTGGGCAGAAAATGCCCCATCCCTGACCTCGTGGCGCAATGGTAGCGCGTCTGACTCCAGATCAGAAGGTTGTGTGTTCAAATCACACCGGGGTCAGCATGTCCCATCTGTGGTGATGTGAGATGGGTACCTCAGGAACAATTGTTTTTTCCCTCCTGCTCTGTACCCCACAGCCCTGGTGAAGGGCAGTAGATGAGCCATGGCAGAGTGGTCTTTTCTTACTGGACCAGTGTTCAAAGTATCTGGATAACTCCAGCCTTCCCTTATCCTGTGTCTGCAAAGGTGACAGGATTACTCGGTACCCCAGACGTGGCTTCTTGTTTTGATATCAATTCTTCTGGTTCCAAACCCTCTTTAGAAGGGCAAGAGCATCTGACTCCAGACAAAGGCTTCAACAAAAAGCCCAGCCTGCAGTTTTCCGATCCACAGCAGGGCACGTTATCCACAGCAACACTGGCTCTTGTGAGCCTGGCACATCATGGCAGCACGTTCTCTTGTTGCCATTTGTGTTTTCTACCTCCCATCTCATCCATGTGCACTCTGAGAGAAGTCCAGGTCCACCTGCTCTGTACCCTGCTGTTAAGGGGGATGTTCTTCCTCAGACTGAATAATCCCAAATTCTTTCCACCTCTCCTTCATCCCCAGTAGCCAAGTCCCCCACCACCTTTGTGGCTCTCACTGGACTTGCTTTGTTATGTCAGTGGGTTTTTTGTTGATTCTCTTGAAACAACTGGCTGTGGGGAAACAAAACTAAGTCATCAGGACTAGTCATCAGGATCGTTAACTCTCTGCTTACTCTATTCCTGATTCCTCGTGTTGAGATGGACAGAGGGGATGGAGGACTGGGAAAAAAGGAGGCTCAAATCTATAGAATGACCTTATATGAGCTATGGTTTACTAAAGGTAGTTGAACTCTTAAGGGCTCTTTATAGGCGAATTTTAATATACATAAACAGGAGGCATAATGAGAAAAGAAAACGAAGCAATAAGAAAGGCAAGAAAAGAGGAGAAGGGGGAAAAAAGAGTGTTTTCTCCAGCTGTAGCCACACCAGGGATTCATGGATTCATTCTCCCACAGCAGGTCCAGGCTGCTACTCCTGTGCCAGGATCAGGCATCTAGCAGGAAGCAAAGTCCCCCAGTTCTGCATCCTGGGCATTGCCCCCAAAAGTCCATGAAAACACAAATTGGGACTCGTGGAACAAGGCAGCCTTGAGGCTGCATGTCGCCCAAAATCAGGCATTCCTGATGTTTTGGACATCAGCTGAATGGTGACATCTGAACACAACACTGGACTAACATCTTGAGAAGCTCAGGCTTGTTCAGTCTGGAGAAAAGGAAGTTCAGGGGGACCTTCTCACTCTCTACAACTCCCTGACAGGAGCATGGAGACAGGTGAGGGTCCCAAGGTGCTCTGCTCCCAAGGAGCAAATGACAGGATGAGAGGAAACATCCTCCAAGTGCACCAGGGAAGGCTTAGATGAGATATTAGGAGCAATTTCTTCACTGAAAGGATGTTCAGGCATTGGAACAGGCTGCCCAGGGCAGTAGTTGAGTCACCACTCCTGACATTGTTCAGAAAATGTGCAGCTGTGGCACCTGGGGACATGGGTCAGTGGTGAGCTTGACAGTGCTGGGGGAACAGTTGGATTTGCTGATCTTGGAGAGCTGTTCCAGCCTAAATGCTTCTGTGGTTTGTGTAGCTGTTTAGCCAGTGGGGAAGATCAGCCACAGGTATCTGGTAGATTGAGCATCTCTAAAAGGCTTTTCCATGAATTTGTGGGTGATGGGATTGGGCTTCGGTGATGCTGCTGGCCTGAAAGTGCAAGGAGCTTAATCTTCCTGGACATGTAGGCTATCCTGTCCCATACCTTGCCTGGCACCATCCACAAGTGTTTTGGGAGATGGGAACAGAGTGGAAAATAGACATCCACTGGTCTCAGACTATCCCACCGCTGGGCATCACAGCTCCAGAGAGCTCTGGGAATGCCCTAAGCATGGCACTACCTGGGAATCACAGCTACACACAGAAGGCAGGAGAAGCTGATGAACCAGGTTGGGCAAAGTCTCCGGATGCTTCCACTGTCAAAAAAACCCTAAGTGTACGTCCTTCCATGACTCCCATTCCCACTTATCTGATGAACGTGGACCTTAGACCCCTTATCCCACGTCCCTAAATTGCTAACGTGGCACCGATTTCCTCGGTGGTTGACCTCAAGATGTCGCCACCTCACTGTTTTCAGTGTCACTGAATTGTTGAGTCATTAAGGTCGAAAAAGTCCTCCAAGTTCATTAAGTCCAATGTCCTTGGCTCTTCCGAAAACAAAGAAGCAAAGGAGCACTCAAAGGCAGGAGTAGATGTGCCCTGACTGTGGATCAAACACACACAGCTGCAACAGTGGGAACACATTGCAGCTGGAATCTGTACATGGCAAACCCTTTGTGTGGGAGTGCATTCACCCAGCTGCAGTCACTGGGCAGGATTTATACCACCATTCTGTCTTCCTAATGTGATTTTTCTCTCCCTTTGACTTCTTGTAATGGAAAGAAATTCAGGTATTTCTTTCACAGCAGATCTTCCACAGCTGAAAAACCCAATATAGTACAATTTTCTGGATGCTGTTGCTGGGAGTACTAACACATTCTTCAAAGAATGTTATCTGTCAAGAAGGATTATTCTGGTATACTTCTGCTTAGAAGTATTATTTTCATTGCCAGACAATGGGAATAATTTTTTACATTTCATAAAAAATGCTGAATTTGCAATTATTCTCATTTTTCAGAGGTCTGAACCCTTTAGACTTTTTAAAATCTTTTTTTAAAGCAGGAGCTACTTGAGTCACAATCTAGGCAAGGAGGTGTCCTTGCCTATGGCAGGGAATTGGGACTGCATGTTCTTCAAGGTCCCTTTGCAACCCAAACCATTCTATGATCCAGAGAAGAGCTGGCTGGTGACGAGGTTTAATCAAAGGGACGGTTTAACAGAGAGTAGAACTTGATGTCTCCCATGCAAGGCAAGCTGTCATAGGTTACTTAATAACCAAATTATTTCATAATCTTGAGACTCTGAATATTTCTAGTTAAAACACTCTGTCTTGCATAAACAAGGAAATCTTTGAGGCCGTATCAAATGTGGAAGTGTGAGGGAGAAAGACTTAAAATATTCCATAAAGCTGTAAATCTCATAGCAAATGCTCTGTCATATATAACTTTATTTCCCAATGAAAATCCAGTTCTCAGGTAGTTGTGGTCAGTCCTGTCAAGGTCTGTTATACAAAGTAGATTAAATAATTTGACCAGAGGAAAATATGAAGTCTGTGAGCACAATTGTGCTTGGCCCTCCTGAACCGAGGCCTCTGCACACAGGGACACATTGGGTCCAACTCTGGACTTTTTGTGTCTAATGAAAATGATTGCAGAAAATTGAATGATATTTTATCAGGCAGCAAGGTTTTTTTCTGGCTGTCTAAGCAACACCCTTGTGTCACCAGGCTGTGCTGCCTTCTAGCACAATCCTGTGACTGTGTTGGAAGCTGAAGTTTCATTTTCATTTCCCGCCACCCTCTTGGCTCAAGGCTCAGCGTTCAAGTTGAGGACCAAGCCACTTCTTCCTTTGAGTGGCCACGGAAAGGTCATTTTTGACCTCCTGGACCTTCTTAAGGATAAACATCACAGAAACACAGAATAGGTGAGGTTGGAAAGCACCACTGGAGGTCCTTTGGTCCAACCTCCCTGCTCAAGAAGGTTCATCTGAGAGCACAAGGCACATGTGGGGATGAATTTTTGCAAATATCTTCAGCAACAGGATGGCGGAAAAAAAGGCAAAGAGTGAAATATTCAGGTTTGCAATTTTATTTCAGGTATATAAAAGCTACGCCAACTACAGGAAACTTAATAAAATGGGGTGACTGAGCAAATAGATGATGGAAGCACACTGGGATAATGAATCTAGGGGAAATAACCCAGCCTGTGACACTGGGCTCACAGTTGCAACCCAAGAAAGACATCTTGACATCTGCAGACAGCAAACTTGTCAACCTTGCTGCCATGGGAGGATGTGAAAGAAGACAGTACCAGTGGGGTCAGAAAGGCAAGACAAGGATGGTCCAACAGGACATTGCTCTGCTGTGTTACAACATGAGAACCAGAGTGCCTCACAGAATGCTGGGGTTATTTCTTTCCCAGAGTACATTTTGGTGACAGCATGTGGCTGATGTTTATCTTTCTCTAAACTCAGGAGTCAGAAGGATATCTGTACAGTGATATCTTTAAAATCAGGCCATAAACCAGTATGAGATGGATTATAAGCCAAGAACTCTCAAGAGAGAAATATTTCTTTGGATTTATATCAGGGCAAAACAACAATAAAAAAGGCTCAGAGCAATTTCTTATCTCCATTTCTGTTGCACTCCCCAAACCTGAAAATCTTCAAACCTTTCTGTGTCATCAGGTTCCAGACCTTAATTCATAACTATTTGCTTGTAAACTCTCTTTGTTATTTTTCACTTGTTTTTCCAGGTGTAGACCCAAGATTTACTCCTGAATGATTTTCAGGTTGTCTCCTTAGGGACTGGATGAATACCAGAACAAAATCCAAGAAGACCTGGACAAAGCACCAGGACCACTCTTGTGAGCAGACACCAATGTTGATAGTGAGATGCAATCAAGAGTAGATTTTTTTAAATGAATAAATGTCTAAATAAATATGAATCAGAGCTCATCAGTTTGTAGGTATCTGTCCCTCTAATGGTATACCCTGCTCTATCACTGGGTTTTCAAAGCGTGGTGGACACTTCTTATGCCTTAAGTTTGCAGTGAAAAAGTCATGATGGGAATTCCTCATGAGAAAGAAAGTGGGGAGATGAACCTGGAGCACATGGCCCTGCTCAGCACATCCATCATTCCCCATCTCCCAAGGCTGACAGAGGAGTAACACTGCTCTTAGTCTTTTGAGCAGGGAAAATCAACCAAATTTTCTATTCCTTTGCCTGAACTTTTCCTTGGGATTTTGTCCCTCACGTAAGAACAGGAGCTGTCTACAAGTGGGATTTGATCCCATAGCTTGCCTGCTCCTTTAGGCTTCCGAGATTTGGAATCATACTCCTGTACTCAGAGCTGCTCTTGCAACTAAATCACTGCACAAGACCTCTGTCCTTCATACAGGTGAAACAGCTGATCAGACTCAGATCTGTAGTAATCCAAAGGTCCAATTAGTTTCCAGGTGAAAAGCCAGGGATTTCACTTGTGATGGGATTGCAACAGCTTTAGGTCCAAATCAGGTATGACGTGAGTGTTTTGGGGCGGGAGGAGGGAGTGGAAGGGAAGGAGAGAAGGAAAGACCATTTACCCTCTCCTGCAAGAACATCCATAGCAGAATTTCTCGGAGCAGCTGCATGTCCTTGTTGGCAAGTAAAACAGTGTAGGGGCAGAGGTAAGGGACCATCAGCTCACATGCCAGCTGGCACTGACCCAAACTATCCCTGGGCACAACTGGAGGTTGGCATGGGCTAGAGATGATTCCCTGTAGGTAGCTTTATTCCAGCCAGCTCATCATGGAGCACAAAGTAGTTTAACAGAATGGGTGTGGGCAGCCATCCTAGTTGTCTTAGAATCATAGACTGGTTTGGGTTGGAAAGGATCTTAAAAATCATGTCATTTCAACACCCCTGTCATGGGCAGGGACACCTTCCACCATCCCAGGTTGCTCCAAGCCCTGTCCAACCTGGCCTGGGACACTTCCAGGGATGGGGCAGCAACAGCTTCGCTTGGCAACCTGTGCCAGGGCCTCACCACCCTCACAGACAAGAATTTCTCCCTAATATCCATTCTAACCCTTCCTTCTGTCAGTTTGAAGCCATTCCCTGTTGTTCTGTCACCCATGTCATTGTCCAAAGTCCCTCTCCAGCTCTCGGAGCTCCTTTGGCACTAAAATGGGCTCTGAGGTCTCCCCAGAGTCTTCTCTTCTTGAGTCTGAACAACCCTAGCTCTTTAAAGAGTGGTGCCTGTCATATTTAGTTGCATGATTGACACAACTCTCCTTCCCATCTTTCCTCTGGCAAACTCCTCCGCCCGCTCTCACCCATCACCAGACTCCATCAGCACACAGGGAGGCGTGCCAAAATACCTTCTGGAATACCCACAAATTTCCCTCACCATTATCTTTCCTCCTGCCTCAATACAAGAGAAGGAGTTAGAAAACAAAAGTCAGATTTTAAGGGTAATTATGTCCCTCCTCCAAATCAGCTTCAGTTGATATGACTGGCCAGCTCAGAGAACTCTGTCTTGCAGTTCCTGCCTAAGGAACAATGTTCCACGGAGCTTTCATTGATAAGGAGTTTGTCCCTTTGCTATGTTTTTATAGTCCTTTATCAAGGCCAAACTCTTACATATACTCTTCTCACCAACACCCACCAAACCATCCTCACTGCCCCTCTGAAGGGCTGGAGGTGGATTAGGCTGGGTTTTTCACCCCAGAAAAGATGTGGGCATGAAAAGTGTACAGAGGACTCTTGAGAAATGCAATCCTTAGTTCTGCTGGCAAGTCTTGGCTTTTCCAAAGGTCAGTTTCCTAGAAGTGTCTGGCTCATTACCCAGGAGGAATCCCATCCATGGAGGGGGGATTGAGGTGCTGCCATTTACGGCACAGGTTCCCAGAAAAGTCATGCACAGGGGAGCAGGAACTATTAGCCGTGGGTGGCTTTGTGGAGACCTTTATGCAGAGGGATGGAAGTGACCCTCTTGGCTCCTGTGGGATTGGGTCACAGAAAATCATCTTGAATGTTTTGTCAACTTCAGCAGATGAGAGTCAGGTTGATTTGTACCCTATCAAATTGTCTGCAATAAAGAGAGACCAAAAATTAACGCAGTGAGTTCCCTGTTCTTTTGAGGGATTCTTCCATGCTGGACTCTGCATGTGCTGCAATGTCATTCTTGCTCCCAGCTAAGGTTGGAGGAAGCCTCATCCCCCAGTGTGGGGGCAACATAGTGAGGAAACAATATCCAGGAATGGAGATATGAAATAAGGAGAAAGACAGAGAGCAGATTTACTTGGTGCTCCCAGAGGATCATCTGATAGATCGTGGAATCACAGACTGGTTTGGGTTGGAAGGAACCTTAAAGATAATTCATTTCCAACCCCCTGCCATGGGCAGCGACATCTTCCACTATCCCAGGTTGCTCCAAGCCCCATCCAATCTGGCCTTGAACAATCCTAGGGATGGGACAACTATAGCTTCTCCGGGCAATCTGTGCCAGGGCCTCACCACCCTTATGCTTATCTCAAGGAGACATTTAAGAGGCAGGTATATCAGACACCAAAAAGATGTTTAATGCCCTGTATCTGACCCCTAAGAAATAGTATAGTCACATATAGAGTTTTCGACCCACAAAGGGGGCAGCTCCAATAAGAAAATTAACTGAAACTTGTCTTAAACTAGAACCAGGAAAGCAAACCATTGGGTGGCATTGACACAAGGGAAGAGCTCTTAGTGCCCAGCCAGGCACTGCCCCTTCTCTTCCCATCTCCAGCACACGGAGCCCTCTGGGTGGGAGCAGACAAATTCCACCCACAGCTCCAGCCCCTGCATTACACAGTGCACTGATTGGTCCATTGGAAATTGGTGATGTGCTTGATTACACCATGGCTTGTGTAACTGGGGATTGCCTGTGATATTGATCCGAGCTGCTTTCCAGGNGGTGTGACTCTTGGGAATGGTCCTTGTGCAGGGCTAAGGGCTGGAGTCGATGATCCTTGCGTGTCCCTTCCAACTCAGCATATTCTGTGATTCTGTGAAATGAAGTCCCTGAATAAATTAAAGTAACTGTGTATTTATTTTAAGGGAGTCCTCCATATGGCTTATTTTCTTTGTTCTTTAAAGGATTTTNGCAGCCTCACCTGGAATATTGGGTCAGTTTTGAGCAACACAATATAAGGAAGGTATTAAATCTCTGGAGAGTGTCCAAAGGAGGGAAATTGAGATGGTGAAAGGCCTTGATGGGAAATNCTGCCCATGGCAGAGGGTTGGAATGAGATGCCCTTTAAGGTCCCTCCCAAACTAAACCATTCTATGGTTCTATGATATGATATTTCAAGTAATCTTTCATAACTCAATGGGCATGTTCTGTTTGTTAAATTAGTAATATACATCTGCAATTATTAACTTCAGATGTTGGATATAGATGTCTCTCACAAGCTCTAATCACTGTGATTTTCTTAGGTGACAGTGGCACTCAGGTAGTGACTGTGAGGAAACCCTGTACAACTTTATTCAGAACACTGATTTCTGTAGAAAATATATGTGTTGATCCCAAATCATTTATGGCACAGAAAAGATTGCTAACAGTAGGATAAAGACTCATTTTTTGGCAGAGAACTAGCAGAGGACAAAACTGCCAGATCTGTTTTAATAATTTTAATATTGTGAATGATCAGTTTTCAGTGACCACATCCTGATACTGTCTAGTCTGTTTGGACAGACAGAAGGATCACCTTCATCACCGTTCACACCCTACTACCTAAATTAGCTGCAACTTGATAGGTTCTAATGGGATTTTGGATGTAACAGATGCAATGGATGTGTCTATTACACGTGAAAATAAACATGTACAGGTAGGTTAAAATCAATGCCACACTGAACTGTATTTTATATATGTATATATATATGAATCCAATTCTTGTGGCTGCAGCATTAACAATTTCCTACCTAATGAGCCAGTGGAGCTCCAGTGATTGTATTTTTGATGATGATGGTGCCAAAATCAACAGAACCCTACCCAATACACCATAGGAGTAGACACTTAGCTGGTGCACCGAGAGAAGCATTGAGAGACTGCTCACTGTCTATGAAAACACTTCTGATATTTTAGTTTGTCATCAACTGCACAATGTTTGTTAAATTTAAAGCTTCTGTGCTATTCCATCGGATATTATCCACACAGGAGCCTCAGCCACTTCCAGGAAAAGCATCTTCCAGCAGGATTAGGGCCGTGTCAGATCAAGAAACTCATGCAGGAGGAGAGAAGTACTGTTCTTTTCTCCATTACATACAGAAAATCCTGTATCCTGCCTACCTCTTAAACACTGATTACTATTCCTTCTCACCCTCACCCACACAGAGGAATTCTCCCTCAGCTTAGAGGAGCAGAGAACAGTACATGCTGATTTCCAGTGCTGTCATTTAAATGTCTCTTTAATGTTAACTCAGTGTCTGGGTTGCAATGCGAGGGCACACGCAATCGAGATCAAAGCAACCAAGGGTAGGTAATAATTGACCATGTCCCCCCCCAGAGCTCAGCATTGCAGCATCCCTGGCCCTTGCATGTACAGGAGCCTCCTCTTGTGCCTCTTCGGTGGCACTGGGAAATGTCTCACACCGGGCAATCTGTTAACTACTGTACTTTTCTTCCTGTAGGAAATTTAAGATGTTT
The DNA here is from genome assembly GCA_013396755.1 of Sclerurus mexicanus. NCBI lineage: Eukaryota > Metazoa > Chordata > Aves > Passeriformes > Furnariidae > Sclerurus > Sclerurus mexicanus. The sequence continues at coordinate 37,618 of VWZF01002307.1, read as the reverse complement.
CTTTAGTAGGGGGCCAATGCAACTCTCACCAGGCACAGTTAAGACTGATGGAACAAGAGAGGTAAAATGTGCTTGTACATCCATTTAACCCGTTTGAAAAGGCATAAACCACTTTACTGACAAGTCACGTGTGGGAATGTTTTGCACAAGAGCAAAGTGTATCTGTTAGAGGATTTACACTAATAAAGCCTCATGAATGAAGCAGCAACGTAGAATCACAGACTGGTTTGGGTTGGAAGGGACTTTAAAAATCATCTCATTCCAACCCCCTGCCATGGGCAAGGACATCTCCCATTAGCCCAGGTTGCTCCAAGCCCTGTCCAACCTGGCCTTGGACACTCCCACGGATGGAGCAGCCACAGCTTCTCTGGGCAACCTGTGCCAGGGCCTCCCCACCCTCACAGAGAAGAATTTCCCATAGAGAAAACTGTAAAAGAAGAATAGCCAGCTGCAAAAGTTGGAAAACCCAAATGTTGTTTCGTTAAAATTGCCCTGTGTTTCCATGGTGGTGATGATAAAATGGATGTAAGATTTCAGCCTGTGTTATCTCGTTTGTTAAGTCTTGGAAGCAGCAGACAGACTAAAACTGAAGAACAAAATATTATCATTAATTAATTAACTTATTGCTGACTAATGAAAGCTGAAGCACTGCAAGCAAATCCCTCTGCATCTATTTTAAGGGTTTGTGCCTTAATCAGGAAAACCAATAAAATATTGAATAATGTGCAAACATGAACTTGGTTTTAATGGGACATAAGCATATGCCTTCCCAAATAACCATGTGCCCATGCGGCTTTAAATGCGAAATTGGGTTCTACTAGTGTCCAAGCACTGTTTATAACCTCATTATAAAAAACCATTCTCAAAAGCATTATAGTTCCTAGACTTAAAAAAAAAAAAAATTTTATTAGTCATTAGCAGTTAAGTTGTACTTAAGAAAGTACATCTTTAAGAAAATATTGAGGCAAAAAGCCTCATTTATGACATCATATATGTTGTTCATGATGATCTGTTGTAGGGGATAGTTTGTCAGCCAAGAAGGAAAGAAGAGTTAAAAAAAAAACACCAAACCACCTGTTTTGCAGAAGATTGAGAAACCAGGGTGAAATCCTGCTTGCAAGGGCTGGCCCACTCAACATATTGGATTTTCCTTGCCATATCCCCTTTAGAAAGCTGTGCAATTCAGCAAAATTGAATTGCAAAGCCCCCCCAACTCCTCTTTGCTTAGGGAACTTGATATCTCCGGGGTAGGTACCTGCAGCTCCTTGAGTTTCCCGGCTCATACATGGGAGTTAATGTTCCACAGAGGTTTCCAGGGCTCCATCCTGGCCCTGGCTAATGCGGGACACAGCTCCACGCACATCCTGCTGTGTTCCAGCCCCGGGTCACTGCTGTGCTGCATGAATTGCTCAGATCCTCGGGGGTTTTTTACAAGTTTCACCTGGTTTCAAGGAACCAGTTTGCACCTGTCTTTGTTTTTGTTAGAAGTCAAAGTCATGGAATTTTCCTGTTGCTCTGGATGATTTCTGGTTACCTGTGCTAGCAGGGCTTGAAACGTTGGCCACTTCTATAGAATCACGGCGTCATAGAATCGCAGAATGGTTTGGGTTGGAAGGGACCTTAAAGCTCATCTCATTCCCACCCCCTGCCATGGGCAGGGACACCTTCCACTAGCCCAGGTTGCTCCAAGCCCCGTCCAACCTGGCCTTGGACACTTCCAGGGATGGGGCAGCCACAGCTTCTCTGGGCAACCTGTGCCAGGGCCTCACCACTTTATTTGTTGTAATAAACTTCTTTCTTGTTTCTTAAAGGGCTGTTTTCCTTCTGCAAAAAAGGGAGGTTGTTCAGCAAAATCTGAATGCTACGGTAATTTTTGTCAGTGAAATTAAAACAATTTGTTTCTGGTAATTGATTTGATGCATCCCACAGGTGGAAAATGGTACAGCTCTGAAAGCATCACTATGTGATAGCAAAGACTGATCTCCACCTTCTCCAGTGCCACACTCCCATTTTATTTGAGAAAAAGCAAGACTCCTCCCTAACAAGGACATTTTATGGTGCAACGAATGCTCAAAAAAACACATTTCCATTTGCAAAATATCACCACATTGTTCTGTCAGGGAAAGAAGGCAAGGAAAATTCACATTTCCATGGGTCTTTTTAAAAACAAAAGGGTTTTATTTCCTGTTTTGTTCATGCTCGTGTTGCTGATCAAGTGTCTGGCTCTCCTTCAGAGGGTCCCACTGACACCTCACTGAAAGATTTCTTTTGAAAGACGTGGCAAATCAACTCTCCTTTCCTCTCCTGAGGGCCTCTGGAGAGTTGCTGGAAAAGGGAAAAGAAAATTTCCAAGGTAAGGTTAACAAAAAAAAAAAAAAGAAAAGGGACAAAAAAAGAACACTTGACATTTCTTGGTTAATTAGATTTTATGGGTGGAAGAGGGAAATAGGTGTTTATCTTACTGTTATTTGCTGCATAAACACTGAAGTAACTCACCTTGTTGCTACTCCCTCAGCTGCTCCAGACTGCCCATGAGCACGGAGGTTAAACAGAAACATGGGTAATGTTTTCATCCTTCGAATAATTCTGAGAACAAAAGTACCATTAACTCCGAGTTAAACGTAATAAACGAGGTAATAAGAAAGCAAACCACTGAACCAGAGGCAGGAATTGCAGAGACACCTGGGCTGTGGCAGAGTTTAAACCTGTTTATTGGGTGTGACAGTGTTTGGGAAAAGTCAGGATTCCCACGGGTTCAAAGATGTTGTGGTCATTTGGCATCTGCAAGCCCAGGATTTCATGAAAAGGAGCCTTCTTTGCATTGATCCCCTTCTTAGAAAATTTACAGCCATGGGGACCGTGCTCTAAAGTGAAGCCCCAAATGATGTTGCACCCTGGGTCATTGTGCCAGCCAAGATTCTCGTGGAATCAGCCCATTCTCCCAACATTTTGGGGTAACGTTTGGAATTGCAGCACAAGCTTGTACACATATATGAAATTGTTTATTTTTTCAAAAAAGGAAATAGACATATTAGTATCTGTCAGAACTCCTGAGGTTTTTAATATGGGCAAACAGGAACTGAGCACAGAGAGCTCGGAATTTCTGCCATGGGACTGAAGGTTGGACAGAGGGGATTGATGTGGGATGAAATGCCAGGCTGGAGGGGGCTTGGAGCAGCTTGCTCTAGCAGATGTCCCTGCCTATGGCAGGTGGTTGGAACTAAATGATCTTTAAGGTCCCTTCCAATTCAGGCTGTTCAGTGATTCTAAGGTTCTATGATATATGTGAGGATTGAGGGAGGGAGAGATTTTGTGTTCGCTGTCTGCAGTGGGTGAGACTGTCCTGAGACCTCTACCAAGAGTGACAAAGAACAGTTGCATCATCTGAAGTCTTTCCCAATGCTTTCCTCTGCCTTTGACATCATCCGCCTGGTGACAAGGATGGGGAGACAGAGCCAAAATGTTACGTGAGTTGTCAGTGAGGGATGAATCCAGGGTCAAAGAAAGGTCCCCACTCCAATGGAGACTGACTTCCAAGCCTCCTGCCTGACCCATCCCAGTGCCTGTGCTGGAAACAGCTCTGCCAGGGCCATGAAAATTGGTGCAGCTCGGTCAGGCTCGGCTGATGGTCACATTATATAACTGACACATTAAGTGGAAATTCACCCTTGGGGATTGCAACATGCTCGCTGCCACCTGCGATAAGGGGGGATAAGTGGCCCTTTTCCAGAAGGTTCATTGCTGTTACTCATTGACAAAGCACTCAGTGGTCACACTTGCACAATCCCAAGGGTCCTATAAATACAGGGTGTCTTCCCCAGCCTTTCCCCAAGCCAGCTCCATCCACCACTGGCACTTTGCAGGACCTTACAGTCCACAAGCGACCGGCAGCCATGAAGATCCTCTACGTGCTCTTCGCTGTTTTCCTCCTCATCTTCCAGGCTACTTCAGGTGAGAAGCAAAATAAATCCTATAAAAAAACAGGTTTTGCAAGCAAAAGTGTGTTCATCGGGGGAAAAAAGCAACCCTCACCTGACAGGCTAAATCTGATGCCATCAGGGTGCTGCAGCGGGTGTGCCCAAGAGGTTCTGTGCCAACAGTGACATCTCCTTGAAAAAGCAACACATGATTTAATGAATATTCACCCTCCATCATTTTAGTCTGAAAACTGATATTTTGAACCTTTTACACCTCCCACAGGTTCCGCAGACCCTCTTTTTCCTGACACTGCAGAGTGCAGGAGACAGGGGAACTTCTGCCGCAGTGGGGTGTGCCCACCCACCTTCTCTGCCAGCGGGACCTGCCACGGGGGGATGCTGAACTGCTGCTCAAAGTAAGTTTATTCAAGAAATTATTAGGAAAATATTTCACAGTCTTTTCACCCGAAAGATGAAAGAATTTGCCCTCCTTCTGTTCTTTTAATTTCCAAAATTGCCTCAAAAGTTTAAATTTAAAGGGGGAAATATGTTCACAGAACTCGACTTCTCATTGTTTTCTCACCTCTCCTTCCCCCCACCACTGCTCAGCTCTTAGAAAGGTGAAGAAAGAGTGAATTTGTCAATGAGTGGAGACTCGGGTGTGCATTTTACCTTTGACTTTGGAGAACATGTTCTAATAATGTCTGTAGTTTCCCTGACAGCCAGATTTTTAATTTCCTTAAGGTTTTGAACATGCTTTTAGGGAATGCTCTTTAGCTTAGAATAAAACTTATTCCCCAGGCATTTCATTGCTGCAATGATTTTCTTCCATTAATGGCCACAGGATGATCATTGCCAGCTGCAGTGACTGCCACACACTGAATTAGTGCCAAATTAGGGGAAGTTCCTGTATCTTTTGATGAAGAGAAGAGATGTGGTGACATAATTCATCCCAGCAATGATGTTCTGGCAGATCCTCAGCCATGGATGTGACAGGACAGACCTTGGCTCAAATTAAAGGGAGAGCTCGGATCCATATTTTCTGAATGTTACAGAATTCCTTATCCTGTTATTTATAGAATTGCCAGAGCTTAAGGGTTCCCAGAAAATGGATTAAGTGTGATGCCATGGCTGTAGGAAAGAGGTTTTATAGCATTTATTCAGCACATGGGCATCTCCAGTGAACCAGTGGTTTCAGGAAACCCAAGTCATTCCAATAGTGGGAGGTTTCTTACCAGGAGATCAAGATGCTAAGGAAGCATCCACTTAGGAACTCAGGAGAGTAAATGGTACAGAACTTACCTACTGTGGGATGGTTTTGGACAGAAATGATGGGAGCCTTCAGCCTCTGAGACTGCTCATCCTCTTTAGGGAGCAATTTCTGCTGGTAGCAAATACGGTGGTAGGAGCAGATGGCAGATCTCCAACATCAAATTTCTTTATAAGCATCTCTTAGGCCTAATCAAAGGACAGTTGGGGCTGGGGAAGGAATAAGACCTCTGGAGTTGTGTTTAGGTGTAATTTTATCTACAGAAACAGTCTTTCTTGGAAGAATGCACCCATATGTGGTGCTGCTGGATGTCAATATTCAGGCTTAGATCTCTTCTTATATGGGCTGTCATATTTTCAGCTGAGCTGATCAATGCAACATTAGTAGGTGAACAAACAGGGTCTTCTGAGGTACAGTAAATATTTTTTTCCAGCTCAGGATTCAAGCGAGTTTTTGAAAATAGTTTTTTGAACTTGGACCCGAAGGGTTTGATTCAGTGTGTTTAGTGGCATTTGGGATGCCACAGAGTATTTAAATTATATCCACATGTCTGGCTGAGATAGCTTGCTCATGACCTATGGGAAAACACTGATTTTCAGAAAAGATGTCTGAAGGCCAAGGAGATGCCTCAGAATTCTTCAAATGGTGCTAGACTTGTGTGATTCAGTAACTCCATCAAACCCCTAATCTTTATTTTGGGGTGAGCTGAACAAAAATGTTATTACTAGTGGTAGTATAATTAGTTTGCCAGTGACCCAATTCTTGTGGACTGGATGTCCCCAGACCTGAACACCCAGCACACATGGGGACCTTCCATGGAAGCATCTAAATGTAGGTCTTTAAACCTGCAGGCTTAACCCACCCTCTGCATTTATTTTGAAAGGTAATGAGCAGGTATTGAGGCTTTGGAGGTCGAGTTTGGGCTACACTTCAGCAAAGTAACAAGACCTTTTGTATCCTTGCAGGATTTTGGCAGAATAAGAAGAGGAGGCTTTCCTGGGTCGGTGCCCTTGTACCAGCAACATTTCCACTGCCTTGAGGAGGTGATTTTGATGGATTCCTCCTCTATCTAAACCCTCCTGCAAATAAGCATTAAAAGAAGCTTCCAGAGGGCATGTCCTGTTAGCACACAGCTTCTGGAGATCCAGGTTTTTCCTCGCTGAAGTCACTCCCTTTTTTGCTTTTAACACACAAGCCACTTTGGCACCTTGGCCACCTATTCCAGCCTACCTCACAGGGATGTTTGGATGTTCGATCACTTCAGGTTCATGCAGCTCTTGGAGGATGTGAAGCAATATATATATTATTATTTTGTTCGCACACAACAATAAATGTCTTCTTAAACCAATACCTCTGATCTTTGTTGTTATTAACAGTAATTTCCTCTGTGGTTTTGACTCAAGGCTCAGACATTGATGAAATATTTTTAAACAAGTGAGTCTATGCAGTCTCACATATTCCCAAGTAATCTGGAAAAGGGAATGGCTAAAACAGCAACCAGTTTTGATGATGTCCCTAAAGCATTCAGGATGACAAGGCTGAAAGTTGAGTGTGAAAAACTATACAGGCAGCTCTTGATACTGAGTGATTGGATGGCAAAATGGCAACTATAAACACCTCCAGTATTGTAAATTGTATATANTATATATATATATATATATAGTATATATGCATTAAAAATATATACACACACACACACACACAGAGGACTTCACAAATACAGTGATGGGGTCTTCGCTATCCAATCCCAGAAACAAGATTTGCAGTGACACATAGACTTCTTTTTAAAATATCAAACCTATTTTTAATACTGATCTCTGTTCTCTGGGCACCAGTGACAGGACCCAGGGAATGGCCTGAAGTTGTGTCAGGGGGGATTTAGGTTGGATCTCAGAAAGAGGTTCTTCCCCCAGGGGGTGGTGGGCACTGAACAGGCTCCCCGGGGCAGTGGGCACGTCTCCAAGGCTGCCAGAGCTCCAGGAGTGTTTGGACAACACTCTCAGGCACAGGGTGTGACTCTTAGGAATGGTCCTTGTGAAGGGCTAAGGGCTGGACTCGATGATCCTTTTGTGTCCCTTCCAACTCATCATGTTCTGTGATTCTGTGACTATAACCTGGTCGTGCTCAACTTACTGCTACACACATGGATGATCTGCTCTGCATCCCTCAAGTTTCTCCAGTGTGCTGGTTTTGGCTGGATAGAGTTAATTTTCATCACAGTAGCTGGTATGGAACTATGGTTTGTATGTGTGCTGGAAACAGTGTTGATAACTCGGGGATGTTTCTAGTATTTCTAGTCAGGGCTTACACAGAGTCAAGTCCTTTTCTGCTCCTCACCCCACCCCACCAGTGAGTGGGTTGGGGGTGCACAAGGAGTTGGAAGGAGACACAACTGGGACAGCTGACCCCAATTAACACAAGGAGTATTCTAGACCATCTGGTGTCACACTCAGCAATAAAACCTTGGGGAAGAAGAAGGAAGGGAGGAACATTCAGAGTGATGGCACTTTGTCTTCCCAAGTCACCATTATATGTGATGGAGCCCCGCTCTCCTGGGGATGGCTGAGCACCTGCCTGCCTAGGGGAAGTGGAGAATGAGTTCCTTGTTCTGTTTTGCTTGAACAGGTTTTTTATTTTACCTATTAATCCGTGTTTGTCTTAACCCCCAAGTTTTCTCACTTTTGCTCTTCTGATTCTCTTCCCATTCCACCAGGGAAAAAGTGAGTGAGAAGTGGGACTGAGTTTGTGGCTGGCGTTAGACCACAACACCCTGAAAAAAACCTCTGGTATTAAATCTGGATCAATTCAGAACAGACTGAGCCTCAAATTTCCCTCCTGTCTCAATGCAGCACATCTCTAGTGTGTAAGCCACAGAGATGTTACGCCAAACAAGGTTGTCTCCATTTCTGTCTCTAGATGCTGTACCTTATGTTCATCAAGGTCTTGTGTTTCACCCCAGCAGCCACCCTCACCTCACGATCATTCCTCTATTTTTGCCCAATTTCTACAGAGCCCCTTGAGTGTTTATTTCACCTCTGCACTCCCCATGACCCTGAGAGGAGCCTGGGGTTGGCTTTATGCAGGATGGCTCTCACAGCTCTCCTGTGTTGATGGCCCTACAGGGACCTGCTTCTCCCAGATCAGTGTTCTGACCTGTCTCCTGCAGTGACCCCTCCGAGTTCTTCCCAAGAAGTTTCTAATTCCCCTAGGTCTATTGAGAACGTCTCTCCTAGGACACCATTGGCTTTTTCCCCTGGAGGGCTGGTGGGACATCAGCAGGAGCCAAACCCTTTGATAGTGTTCAAGCTATGGGAGAAAAGAGACTTTTTTGGTTGATGTTCACCTCAGAAAGCTAATGCAGGACCTCAGAAAACCTCCTTCTTGATCACCTGGAGAACAGATCAGTTTGGAATATGGACTTTCCAAAAATTTGCTGATTGGTGACTCACAGCTCGCTTCCATGGCAAGGACACACACTGGAGATTGCCCTAGGTCTGGAGTCACTAGGTCTGGAGTTCCCCCACTGAAACCTGGTTCCAGGCATGAGTAGCCTCTGCTGAGTGCTCTGTCAAGGAGAACGAACATCGTGTACCCTCCACCCACTGTCACCTTCACTGTGTCTTTAAATACTGTTCCTCTCACCATTGTTTTTTTCCATGCCCTTAACTTTGGGACAGGGCAGCTCAATACCATTTCTTGCTGCCACCTGTTTATTTACTCCTAGACCAGAGGAGATTGTCACTAAATTAATTCTCCCCTTCTGATCCAGCAGCTTAGTTCCCCATCAATTGTAATTAAAAGCAGGGAATTTCCTTCAGATCCAAAGACATTTGCGCTCCTTTCCCCACAGTTCAGAAGAAAGGCCACAAGTGGCAATTTCCAAGGTGAAAAGGCAAATTTCCCAAGTTCCCTGAAGGATCCATGAGACAAAGAGATGGATTTACTCTTTCTGGGAGACAAAACGCCTTTTCTTCACAAGGACAGGTCTCATACAAAATCTCCCACCCACCTCTCTGCTCCCAGGTCAAATATTAACTTTTACAGACACCTCAAGATCACCAGCTTCCCATCAGTCACAGCTTTGCTGCCTCTCTGCACACTGGAGGCTCTTTGCCAGCATCTTCTCCTGGTGCTCAAGGAGAAGGAAGAAGTGGAGCACCTTGCCCAGGCTCCCTTTCCTCAGTGCCAAGCTGTCTTCATGGGGCTGTTATCAGCCCAGGCACATTTACCTTTCCCTGGAGGGAGCCTGGCCCTGGGACAAGCATTGCTTCCACTCTCCAACTGGAGTTGGGGGAGGGAGGTGAGAAGGATGGAGCTGTTGCCCCTTTCCTTCCCTCTCTCTGACGTTGTTTGGTTCCAAAGACCATTGAATGGCGTGTGACGGTGTGGGCTGAGCCCAGCAGGGTTTGCTCAGCAGCCTCACTCCCCAAAACAAACACCCCTGCCCCTCGTGGGACAGCCAGGAGGGGAGTTATGCAAGGAGTAGAAAAGCATGTTCTGCTTCTTCATTTAATACTGGATTTTTTACAAGCAAATTCCACTCCTGATGGTTTCCTTACAGTCACCTGTGTTTTATGATCACGGACTAGACCTTTTTTCCCTATTTTTACCCATGCTGTTTTTACCAGAAGGGGAGTTCAGGATGCATATGAACGGGATGCCTCTCTGAAACCTTGAGCAGGTGCTCAGGGTGGCTTGCGTTGTGGGGTTGTGTCTATGTCCTGTCTCACAGATCAGGAATCAAAGAGCTGGTCATTGTTCCCTGTGGCTTGGCTTAAAATTAATTTCGAGTGCACACACAGACAGAGAGTATTTTAATATAAAAGACTGACTCCTCAAACCCCTTTTTTTGCATGTTCAGGAGGAAAACAGAGGAGAGGTGACAGAACAACAGCTCATTTAAGAGCCTGTGCCCACCTCAGCTCTCGCAGCTCCCTGGCAGAGGTCTTAAGATCCATTTCCTCATCACATTCCCTGAGAATTTCATCACAGCAAGCCACCACTGGCAGCCTGGGAGGTACAAAGTGAGAGAAATGTGGGCTTGACACCCCAAGCATCTTCTGGGTGTTCTGCCCATCACATGAGACAGATAAATGAGGGTTCCCCTCCTTCCCTTGGACCTCAGGGGGCCCTGGCAGTGCTGCCAGTCCTATCAATTCTGCCAGAATTACATATTTGTCCAACCTGCTGAGGAGGGACAACCAAGAGCATTGGCAGGAATTTGTTTGCTTTGCCACCTGTATCCTCTTGCCCCTCCTCAACCTCCTCATCTGCCCATGACTCTAAAGAAGATTTTTGCTTGTTTCTCAAATCCTAATCCTGACAAACCAAGTTAATGTGTTTTGTTGTTTTTTTTTTTTAAATGAAGGACTTGCATACCCTACACCCAGTTTGCAGCAGCCAGTTCACCAGACACAGACCTTTCTGCCCTCTGTGCGCAGACAGAGCTCACCTTCTGTTATTATTCTCCTTCGCTTCAGTTTGCTGCTCTCACTGAAGCAGTAAATAATTAAGCACCCTCATGGCTTGGTTTCATTAATGATTCCTGGCTCGCACTGTTTGTCCAAAAAAAAGTGCACTTGAAGTTCTCATATGTCTCAAGAGTGGCGTTTCTTGGAAGCAAGAACAAGTATTGAAAGCTCTGATGACACTTCCTCTGGTCCATCTTTTGTATGGTTGGTCCCTCACATGCATGCAAAAAGAAATAAGATTTTATTTTCAGATACAGAAATAAGATTTTATTTTCAGATACAGAAATATGTTACGGGGTGATAAGAGATGTGGAGACATCATATGCAAGTGGATATTTGGTATGTTGGCCCTATGTAAATCAGAGAGATGTGAGTCTCTTCATAAGCACATCAGGAAGGTGACAGGCAGCAAGGGAAAAAGTCATTAAACCAAGGTCATTTTGGGCAAAGAATGGGTAGTTTTAGACTTTTCACACAGCTCGACTTTGGAAGAAAGTTCAAACCATCAAAGTACGGCGTGGGGATTCAGTGCCTGCAGCAGCACGCCCTCAGCATTTTCAGGACACAGCTCAGGGATCGCTGAAGGGGAATTGGGATGCGGTCTCCTATGGAGTGTGGTACGAAACACAGCGGGTGTCCCTTCCAATCCTCTCCATCTAATGACTTCTTCTTTAAGGTTTGATGAAATCCAATACTGAAGTCATAACTATAAAATGCAGAGAGTATCTGGGTTGTGAACCATGATGGAAAAAACCCCTGGGAGACTGGAGTTACTACTGTGTCTGCCAATCCCAGAGCCAGGAGGAGGAACATCCACAACCCTTTCAGCCCTACCCTGCCTTCCTCAGTTGTATCCCTACAACTCCAATCCAAGTAAGGACTAAAATTCTGATCCCTTCCTGCATTCATCACCATTATCACAGGCTGGGTTGGGTTGGAAAGGACCTTCAAGCTCACCTCATTCCATCCCCCTGCCATGGGCAGTGACACCTTCCACTAGACCAGGGTGCTCAGAGCCCCATTCAGCCTCACCTTGAACATTTTCAGGGATGAGGCAGCCACAACTTTTCTGGGCAACATGTTCCAGGGCCCCACCACCCTCACAGTAAAGAATTTCTTATAATATCCAATCTAAACTTGCTATCTTTCTGTTTGAAGCCATTCCCACTTGTCCTGTCACTGCATGCTCTTGTCTCCGGGGAGGAGGGTCTGTTCTCTCCTTGTTTCACGCTCTCTTGCCTTTGCTCACGGTGCCTGCTGGCTGGAGGGAAGGACAGGCTGTCACAAGACCATGGCCAGGAGCCACAGAGCACCATCAGTTCCGCATGGTTTACAGTCCTATGGACCACAGGAACCCACCTCCTTCCTCCTCCAATCCCATGCCCTCTCCGGGCGCAGCCCACCAGCTGGCACAGGGTGGTTTGGCCACTCAGGTCAGCTGGGAGACATGGTCATTGCTCAGGTCAGGCATCTTCTAACGTGGTAGGTTGCAACACCTTCATACATCACCAGTCTCTATAGTAACAGGGCAATGAACTCCCTGTTCTTCGGGCTGCCACTCCCCCACCCCCCTGGTTCTGTCCCTGAGCCTTTATAAGCAGAGACACCACCTGTGCTCGGTCTCGGACAGCTTCTGTCCACACTGGTGTTGTCTCCATTCCTGCAAAGTCTGTCTTACTACCAGCTACCAGCCATGAAAATCCTTTTCTTCCTCGTTGCTGTTCTCTTCTTCCTCTTCCAGGCTGCTCCAGGTAAGGCTGGAAATAGATGAGACGGAGGCTAAAAGGGTGCACATGCAGAGAAGTTCATTAGATCCCAGTGTTGAGCAAAGATATCGCTGTGCTCTTGGAATCCGTGACTTTCATATTATAATTCCCCTTCCTTGGTCAGAGTCATAATCTTTGAGCTATTGAATCAAGGTCCTTGATAGCCATTGTGATGGTCTTTTTCTGTCATCTTTCACTCCAAGTCACAAAATGACATGACAGGGGGAAAATACGGAAGGTCCTCTGTATTGACCTTGGTGCCAGGGAATGTTTTGGAGCAGCTCATTTTGAGTGGCTTCATGAGGCATGTAAAGAACAACCAAGGGATCAGGCTCAGCCAGCACGGATTTAGGAAAAGCAGGTCCTGCTTCACCAACCTAATCTTCTCTATGACAAGGTGTCCCATTTAGTGGATAAGGTATCTACTTAGACATCAGTAAAGCCTTGACACTGTTTCCCACAGCATTGTACTAGAGAAACTCATGGCTTGGACAGGGTCACTCTTCTCTGGGGTAAAAACTGTCAGGATGGTTGGGCCCAGAGGATGGTGATGAATGGAGCTGCATCCAGCTGGGGCCAGTCACCAGTGGTGCTCCCCAGGGCTCAGTACTGGGGCTGGTCCTGTTTAATATCTTTACCCATGTACCCTCAGTAAATTTGCAGATGACACCAAGTTGACTGGGAGTGTTGATCTGCTGGAGGGTAGGAAGGCTCTGCAGAGGAGTCTGGACAGGCTGGATTGATGTGTCAGTGGTGTGAGGTACAACAAGACCAAGTGCCAAGTCCTACTCTTTGGTCACAACAATCCCCTGCAGTGCTCCAGGCTGGGGCAGAATGGCTGGAAAGCTGGAAAAGACCCTGGGGGTGCTGATTGACAACAGCTGAACATGAGCCAGGTGTGCCCAGGTGGGTGAAAAAGCCAATGGCACCTGGTTATAACCAGCCATAGTGTGACAGCAAGACCAGGGCAGTGACTGTCCCTGTGCTGGCACTGCTGGGACACCTCCAGTGCTGGGGGCAGTTCTGGGCCCCTGAAACAGGAGAGACATTGAGGGGCTGGAGTGTGTGCAGGGAAGGGAACGGAGCTGGAGAAGGGGCTGGAGCTCCAGGAGCGGCTGAGGGAGCTGGGGGGCCTCAGCCTGGAGAAGAGGAGGCTCAGGGGGGACCTTCTGGCTCTGCAACTACTTGACAGGAGGGGGGAGCCAGGGAGGGTCAGGCTTTGCTCCCAGAGAACAGGGACAGGACAAGGGGAAATAGCCCCAAGCTGTGCCAGGGCAGGCCAAGAATGGATATTAGTGAAAATTTCTTCATCAAAATGGTTACCCAGCCCTGGTGCAGCTTCCCAGGGCAGTGGTGGTGTCCCAGTCCTAGAGGGATTTAAAAGCTGTGTGGATGTGGCACTTGGGGACATGGGTTAGTGGAGGCCTTGGCAGTGCTGTGGGAACAGTTGGACTCGAAGATCTCAGAGGACTTTTCTAATCTAAATAAATCTATGATGATTCTATTGAGGCAATTCTTAGGATGATGCTTAAGCATCAGCCCTGAAATGTGAGGGCTTTCTGTTCTCACATTGGCTCCCACACCTCCTGAATGTGTATTCTAGACTAGAAAACTTCCTGTATTTTTGGGAAAAAAAGGTAGTTGTGGCTGTGGGTCTTTGCCTGAACTCTCTATTGTCCATGTGAATTAAGTGAGTTTGGAGCACGTGCATCATTCCAGACTATCTGTGAGTCTTTGGAACAGTTTAGGCTATCTCAGTGATTGCTTTACTTTGCAGTAATCTTGAATTTGTACCTACTTTTGTAGAGCATCCAATGTCTGACTATTCGGAGAAGAAATGTAGAAACACTTCAACCAAACTCAGGCACTCGTAGGAGCTTGAGACAAAAGTCTACATGATTTGGGATTGCTTTCCTGGGCTTTTCATATTTTATACATCACCAAGTGTATTCTTTATGTCAAGAAAACCTGTGACTACAGCTAAAGAGCTGGTACAATTCCAGTAGAGCCTCTGGAAAAGGGCCACAAGTTATTTTCTATCAATTCATAAATCCTTATGCACAGAAAAGACCCATAACACTACATGACTTTTTAATTTAAGAAATAAAGGAAACTAAGATCTAATGATGGCTTTAAAATCAAGAGAGCGACATCAAAAACACATAATCCTTGAATAATATGTGACTAAGAGAGAGGACTTGAGAACCACCAGGAGAAAGTGATTGAAACAGATAGCAGGTAGTACCTAGAAATAGGTAGTAGATCTAATTTAGAATAAAGCTGGCAAGCCTTTCAAACTGGGGATGAAGTCCAATTTGATGGCAGGAAATCGCGTACCGTATCAGATAAATCTGATTACTTGACTCTCCAATCCTCTACCCTGAGGAATGAATATGAGTATTCCCTTGGGGTTTTTTTCAGCTTACAGCCAGGACACCTCTGACACCCTTGCGTGCCGGCAAAGCCGGGGCTCCTGCTCCTTTGTTCCGTGCTCTGCTCCTCTGGTTGACATCGGGACCTGCCGCGGTGGAAAGCTAAGATGCTGCAAATGGTAAGAACTTGGAATTTCTGCAAAGAAACGCTGCTACACCAAGAGCAAACAGACTAACTGAGCTTTCCCCCCTCTTTTGGCATCAAAGAGCCCCTTCTCCAGCTCCCTGCACCCTCCAAAAAAACCCTTTAATTGTCGAGGTTTGTGTCTGGCGTCAAAAGGGCAGCACCTTGTGATGTTAAAAAGATTCAGGCTGCTCTCCCTATAAAAAAGAGAATATTGACAAGAGTGACAGGACAAGGGGTAAAAGGGTCAATGTGAAATTGAGTAGGTTTAGATTAGATAATAGGAGAACATTCTTCCCTGTGAGGGTGGTGAGGCCCTGGCACAGGTTGCCCAGAGAAACTGGCTGTCCCAGCCATGGAAGTGTTCAAGGACAGGTTGGATGGGGCTTGGAGCAACCTGGGCTAGTGGAAGGTGTCCCTGCCCATGGCAGGGGATTAAAATGATGTAAGCTTTAAGGTCCCTTCCAACCCAAACCATTCTGTGATTCTATGAAGGGCATGGAGGGCATGGAGGACATGGAGGGAAGGAGCGGGAACAGTCACTTTCTCCGGTGTAGCCCTTTATTTCAAAACTAATTTTAGTCTTAAATTGTACCCTGGCAGGTATTGTAGGACACCAGCAGCCACAGCTGAATAGCTGTGGTGTGTGCTGAGAGGTGGCAGCCACATGTTTTGCCTGGGTTGTCTTATGAGCAGAAACAGAGGTCCAGATCATAAGGATCTCCAGTTGTTCTTCACCCTGTGTGTTAGTTTATGCGTCCAGCAGTTTGAGGTGTCCAGGTATAATTTACTAGTTGGGAGGATGAGCTAACCACCTGACTTTTCTTTGCAGGACACCCAGTTCCTAAAATGGACCCCTCACCAACCACTCAGACAAGAGCTCTGGACATCTGAGACATCTCTCATCTTTTGACATCAATGGATCCTGTCTTTGGTGCAATCCTGGGGAGCCTTTCCCATGGGGGTGAAGGCCCTCAGGAGCACAAGAAGACCTGAGAATGAGTTCTTGTACTCCAATAAAGATATTTGCAGCTTCAACTCTAATAAAAGCAAGTTCTGTGAAACCCCATTGCTGATATTTGCTCGTGTGTGTCAGGATGGCTTTTGTTGTATTTATTGTCTATAAAAATCAGCCCATAAATGAATTTTAACTAAATTAGGCTAATTTAAGTCCACGTGCCATTAAGTTCTGTTAAGTCATCCTGTTCCCACTGCTATCCTAGCACAGGGCACCAGACTGGGGTTCAGGAGACAGGTTTAGCCCTCAGCTCTTCTACAGGGCTGCATCTGCCAGCCCAGACTGAAATGTTGGGAATAGCAATGCCAGGAAACCCCGAGGTGGCAGAGGGACAACTTCCTTAGGTCTTGAAGCTGCCTCCCCACATTCACATCATTCTGCTCCTGCTGTCTCTGTTAGTGTAGACTAGAATCATGTTAATGGAATTTTATTTCTCTGGATCCTAATGGAGTCAAACTGCTTTTCCGTGCACTCTTTTGTCTAGAGTCAGTGGGCTGTGTGTCCGTCAGCCTGGAGTCTCTGCACCAAGGGATGGACTCATCCGCTCCTTACTCTCCCCATCCTTAAATCCCACAGTGCTAACGCAAAGGCCTAAAGGATCTGAGACAAAGGATGACTCAAAGGTCCATGTTGTCCATGCCAGGAGCTGCTATGGATGGTCTCAGGACTGCCACTGGTGCTGAACGTGACCAGTTTGTGCCAGCTTCCCACCAGCTTTGTCACAGGGTGTTTGGAGAATCATAGAATCATGGAATGGTTTAGATTGGAAGGGACCTCAAAGACCATTTTTTTCCACCCCCTGCCTTGGGCAGGGACACCTTTCACTAGATCAGGTTGCTCCAAGCCTCATCCAACCTGAACTTGAGGTTATTCTTCACTGTTACTGATCAACCTAATAATGAACAGGGCCAGGCCATATTCCTGTCCATACCTGGCTTTGGTTCCTTCTCCCTTTCTTGGATAAGAAACCACAAGGCACATCCCACTGACCCCAGGAGAGATGAGAGCCAGATCCTCCAGCACAAACACACACCAAGTCAATTCCTCACAGGTATAAGGATCAAACACAACTCTTCTGGAGTAAGTTTATTCAAATTTATTGAGATATGCAGACTATGAAGTACAAACTCCCCTGCTGAGCATTCAGTGTCTCCTGGAACCTGATTCTAAAAGAAAATAAAATAAAGAATAGCTGTTCTGAGGGCCAAAGGAAGACCCTCCTCTGCATCCTCTCATGGGGACAGACTTGTGAATGTTGGTGATCTCTCTGGATTAGCTGTTGGCCAACACAATATAATTTCAACAGCAAAACATTTTAAAGAATGAGAAACATTGGTCTCTTCTGGGTGGTTCAAGAAGTGCTTTCAAGACCCTTCAGGTCATTAAGGCTGTTTGTGGAGGAGTTTGTTCTCTTGTTTGTGTTTTGGTGTGTTCATGTGTGTGTTAAATGAATATTTTATGCTCAACATTTTAGATTTTCCAACAGGATGATGCATCTCTTAAATTTCCAGAAGCTCTGCTTAGGCCATCTGAGATGTGAGGGGTCACTAATCATACTGCAAAAAAAAGGGAAGAGACTTTCAGATTTTGTAATCCAGGAAAGCATCTCAATAAAAGGCACAGAAGGGATTGAATAAACACCAAGAGCTGATATTCCTGGATCCAAATCTTCAGTGCTTGGATGGATATTTACAGTCCTGCTACTGCTAAATTTTCATCATAAATTGCTTTTTTATTTTACTTAACAGTGAATTGACCAGTGTCTGTACCTGAAGCTTCCTACTCATCTTGGAATCTCTGATACAGAAAGGAATTTCTTCTGCTCATGCTTTGTTTTTAACATCTCTGCTATTAATATTGAACAAAGTTTAAATAAGAGCTTCCAGAAATAAGGGTGCTTTCAGCATCTTACAACAAAGAAAGAAATAGGAAATGAAATATTAGAATCAGTGGAGGCAAACTGTAAATTTTTCTGCAGATTAATATCAGAGTAGAGATGAAGGCTGAACTTTAGGATTCCAGTAAGAAGGTCAAGGAAAAAACAAACAAACAAACAAGAACCAAAACATAAAAACACAGAATGGTTTGGGTTGAAAGAGACCTTAAAACTCATCTCATTCCAAACCCCTGTCATGAGCAGGGACACCTTCCAGTGATCCAGGTTGCTCAAAACAATGAGCAAATATTTTGGTTTAGTCTTATGAAAGGAAAAACATTAAACTGGAGAAAACATCTTGCAGAACAACATGGCTTTCAGGGTGTTCTCCTGGGACACCTGGCAGACTTTGCAATGTGGAACATGTGGTCTTCTGTAAACCTGTCCCAAAAGTCCCAGGTCTCCAGACAGTCTGAACACTGAAAGACAGTATTGCTCATTGCGAGCAGTTTGGCCCAGCTAATGGGAACAGCAGAGCTCATCTCTAACGAATTAATTCTCTCTGCCAAAGAGATTTCACTGTGACCTTTCTTCCGAGGCACTTGAGCTACATCATTACTGGTACAGAAGGACGCAGTGAGGAAATCCTCAGGAGATACTATATCTGAGCGTACAGAGCCTCTGCTCCCTCCCTGGAGGAGTTTTGCACCTAAAGGACAGACTGGATGTGTGAAAATTAGCCATAAACAAATTACCCCAAGAAATCCCTGGAAATATTTAAGTCCAGGTCGGATGGGGCTTGGAGCAACCTGGTCTAGTAGAAAGCATCCCTGTTCATGGCAGAGGGATTGGAATGAGATGAGTTTTAAGGTCCCTCCCAATCCAAACCATTCAGTGATTCTATGGATCATCACAGCCATAACTCACCACAGTCCTACAGCAAGGGACCCCTTGCTGGCAGCGCCCGAAGGACCTGGTGTTGGGTGGAGGACACCGGGTGGTGGAACAAACACCCCCAGCCTGTTTGCACTGCACCTCGTTATTGGGGGCACGCATGAAACCTGCACAGAATAAAAATAAACATTGATTTTCCTTTCCAAAGAAGGCCAAGAACACTTTAGGTTATGACATGGCAGCAATATTCTAGTCTGCCTGCAGGCTGGCAGATCCACACCTTTACATTCCCTTGGTTTCCAAACTAGGAGGGTTCAGTGCATCCAGTGGATCCACCTGGAGTCTATTCATGGGTAAAGTGTGTCCAACATGCTGGAAGTACTAGCTGGCCTTGGACAAAAGGGACTTACACCATTTCTATTTCTATTTCTATTTCTATTTCTATTTCTATTTCTATTTCTATTTCTATTTCTATTTCTATTTCTATTTCTATTTCTATTTCTATTTCTATTTCTATTTCTATTTCTATTTCTATTTCTATTTCTATATTTCTATTTCTGTCATTCCATACTCACAATTTCCCCTCTGCATTTCCTTACATTTTGTGTAACTCTTACCTGAAGTGCCTTGGAGCATTAAGAGGAGAACAGCAAAGAAAAGGGAAAAGATCTTCATGTCCAAATTCAGTGCCACCAAATGCAACAGCTGCCAAGGAAAGAAAGAAGTCATGCATTTAAACTATTGAAATACGAGTTTTAAGGAAAGATATATTCGAAAGCATGTTGCATAAGATAAAAAAAATGTATTTATGGCTATAAAATTTAAAAGAATTAGATTAATATTGTGATTTTCTTTCAATCAACTGCAACAATAGCCTACACCAGCTTTAGTGAAGACTCCTATATTTGAATCCTATACAATCTGAATGTTATAATTTAAAAAAAAAAAGTAACTAATTAACTTCCTCGAAAATTAACTTCCTCCCCTCTCCCCATAACACTTGTATAATGAGAGCCAGCTGAAAGCCCTGAAGTGTCTCTCCACCATTATCTTGTTGGAAAATCCAATTACCTTTTGAAAATAGTACAAAGTAATACAATAATTAAGAATCACCATTATTGACTATAATAATCAACCAAATGCAATACTGAAGTACCAGGCAGTGTCTATTTCCGATGTTTATGAGGATTTAATTAAGCTGCAAAATTATACATCTTGGATGATGAACTTCTTTTTAGACAAGCAATGAATTTTATAAAAATAGTTGTGTGGTTTCCTCCTCATTGGTTGAAACTGGTGTGGAATCTGCACCTTCAGCTCATCCAAGAGGACATCAGGAGAGGAGCCAGTCTGTCCTACCTGGTTCCTCTCCAGGGGTGGCTTCTCAGAGTGATGTCTTGCCCCAACACAACCGTCTTTATATGCTTCTGTTAATGACAGAACTGCCACAGACCAGCTGGCCAAGGACATGGGCTTCTTGCAGCAATTCCCAGCAGCTGAAATGTCACTTCCCAGCAGCCCGTGAGGAATGGTGACCGCACGTGAACTCCCTCCCCTCTCCCTGGCACATGAGTTGGCTCTTCCAAAAAGCACCACGCGCCACCCTGGTTTGTGCACAACACATTGATCCATTGTGAGCGGGGAAGGAACAGTCCTGGGATGTGTATTGAAGGCTGCTGATTGGAATCCAGCAGGGACCTAATTCCACAGGGCCGTGCTGTGGCCACGTGCTGCTGCTGACTGCAGAGGGGTCCTGCCTGATACCTGGAGATGCCTCCACAGCCTCTGGATATCTGCATTAGGGAAGCTCAGTTTTTGGAATGACTCTCCTGTGTGAAAGCCAGGTTGAGAACCCTCTGTGTTCACAGAATCACAGAGCGGTTTGGGTTGGAAGGGGCTTAATGCTCACCTTGTTTCAACCCCCTGCCATGGGCAGGGACACCTTCCACTAGCCCAGGTTGCTCCAAGCCCCGTCCAACCTGGCCTTGGACACTTCCAGGGATGGGGCAGCCACAGCTTCCCTAGAAAACCTGTGCCAGGGCCTCACTACCCTCCCAGCCAACAATCCCTTCCCAATATCCCATCCAACCCTGCCCTCTGGCAGTGGGAAGCCATTCCCTGTGTCCTGTCCCTCCATCCCTTGTCCCAAGTCCCTCTCCAGCTCTCCTGGAGCCCCTTTAGGCTCTGCAAGGGGCTCTCAGGTCTCCCTGGATCCTTCTCTTCTCCAGGTGACCCCCCCAGCTCTCCCAGCCTGGCTCCAGAGCAGAGGGGCTCCAGCCCTTGGAGCATCTCTCTGGCCTCAGTTGTACTCACTCCAGCAGCTCCATGTCTTTATTCTGGAGACCCCAAGTGGGGTCTCAGAAGAGTGGAGTAGAGGGAGACAATCCCCTCCCTTGACCTTCTAGTCACACTTTCATTCTCATTCATTTACCACATCTGTATTCTGCTTATGCCCGAGGAAATGATTGTTTGAATAATTAAAAGTTTCATGGAAGCACCCACATCCACACATCCACTTTCTAGGTGGGCAAAGGAAACAACCTCCACAAAACATGTTTGGGTCAAATATGTGTCCCCAGAGGATTTGGATCAGAGAAATTGATGGTAACACCAGAATAATCTGACCCATGAAGGCACCCTGTGAGCCCAGAAATAAAGGTGAGGGTTTTTTTTGAGTGTGATCTTACTAAGAGTCTAGAAACAAGTCCATCTTTGTAGTCCAAAGATCATCCACCTACCTGGGTCACCTGCCTCCCAGAAGATGGCAATGAAGAGCTGGTGCTGAAATTCCTCTCCTGCAGCCTTCTTCAGCCAAGGGCACATAAATTATTCTGCCAGCAGGGTTTTATGGATTTTCTCCTTAATTTTACTGATGTGTTCTGATTCCCAGCATTGGCATGTGAGTGAATGATGATTTCTGACAGGCCAGCCTCGAAGCCTTTCCTGTTTTCCAATCTTCTGTGGATTCCTGCAATGGACAAGGAACCACCTGTTGCTCTTAAAATCACGTTGAACCTAACAGGGGTCAGAGGTAGGTCCAGGGAGAAGGAATGTGGGATTCCTTTTGCCTTGGAAGGAGGAGACGGAAGATGAGAGCCTGGGGATGTAGGACACATCTACTGCCCTTAGAAATCACCAGTGTCTGTGCCACAGGTGCCCAAAATCCTCTTTACTTAAGCCCAAAATATATCACAGGAAAAATCAAAATAGGTGCTTTAGCCACCCAGGAAGAGGCAGTTATTTTAAATCCCACTCCTGTATTTTAATTGATGGAATATGGATATGTATATATCCTTTTTAATGGGCAGGGACATTTGTTTCTATTATTTAAATTTTGGGTTTGTACTTTGGAAAAAAACCAACAAAAATTTCAATAGTCAAGTGATGAACTGTAAAGAGACAGAAATAGACACTGGTGTTATTTAAATGAATAAATGAGTTCTTTGAGGCACAGAGCGCTGAACTGAGCTTTTGGGGTCACATCCTGAAAAGGAGCTTGAAATAGGATAAAATTGGTCTTTTTTTCCCACTTTGTGACTGTGCCACCTGCCCCAAGTGGTACAAAACAAATCCAGCCTCAAATAAGAATCAGGATTGAAAGAAGATCTTGAACTAATTAATTTTATTTGTTGTTAACACCTGATGGTAAATTTACTTTAAATGTTTTAAATATTATACTTAAATGGTTATTTTAATTACAATATTGACTCTAAATATTGTTTGGCTATTCAAGATTGCAAAAGTGATGAATTTCCCTAACCTGTTTCTTGGCAGTTAAACATATGTAATTAGAGAATTAATATTGCAAATCAATTAATATTGTAATATTGTATCCTGAAAGCATTTTGACAGCTGAATTATTCAGTTCCCTTTCTTTGCTGTACTGTAAAGATGCAGTTTGGAGCTCCAAAAATCACATCCTTCTTTTATACGGACAACATATGCAAGCACACACACACACATATATATATATATCTATATATATAAATATATATTTGTATGCCTGCATATGTGTATATATGTATGTATTTATAATTTATAATATTCTAAAATATTCTAAGAAATACTCTAAGAGAAATAAAGGCTAAATTTTCTCCAATTGCTTTATATTTTATCTTACTGAAGAACATGCAAATAGAAATGTAGTCTATTCCATGATTTACTCAGGAATAGTCAGGATAGTAATTTAAATAATTGTTTATTTAAAGCGAAACCTATTCTATAATGATATTTGTCAGTCTGCCCTTTCTCTACAGCCCTCCTAGCAAACCCACACTAATACAGATATATTTATATATAAAGTGTTGTTAATATAAACATGTGGAAGGACTTTTCAAAATCTCAGATGGCTTTTTATGACTCACAGCCTTTGTGCTCTGGGAACATTCAGGTCACAATTCCTTTGCCCACACTTAGACAAGTGCTGCCTGAGATGTCCCTGTGTCCCATCCATTCTCCCTGGCTTGGTCTCCTCTCTCCTGACCCTTGTCCGCCAGTCCCAGGAGGAGATCTCAGCCAGCTCAGAGCACCCCAAATCACTGTAGAAATCTGTGTGAAGGCCACTGGGTTACATCCTGTGTGTCAGTGTATCACCTCTGTTGTGCCACATCTTACCTCTGATGATGGGATGCTGCCAGACAACCTGAAGGATCCTTCACCTTCTCTCTGGCATCCTCCTCCTCCAGCGTCCTCTGTGCAAATGACAGGCAGGATGACAGACCTTTGGTACGATTGCCCAACACTTGTCCTCACAGCACCTCCACAATTTGCAATAAAAGGCATGAAATCCATCCGGGAACAGCCCTTCTGTCCACCCAGTGGCCTTGGCCAGCCCCCTGGAAACCTGCCCAGGACTGAGTTGGCCAAAACCTGCCTGGAAATCCAACCTGCTGCCGGGAGTTTTGAGCAGAAAAGAGGAATGCACTGTCCCTGCTCCCTCCAGGAATTTGGCCTGGGCTTCTCCTCTCCCACCACAGAGACTCCGAGCTCAGAAAAGACACCAACAAACAGAGGGTTTGCCAGCTGCTTCCAAAGCCCCTGAAATACAAGGATAAAAGTGTTGCCTGGGGAACCAGAGAGCAGAAATTCAGCTGTGTGTCTCCACACAGCAGCGGCAATATTGATCTGGGCTTCACCCACTGCATTGCAAAGCCATGATTTATCCCACATGGAGTTTACCCAGCTGAGACCAAATCCTGTAGTTAGATAACCTGAAGGTGGACATCTGAGCTGCCTTTTTATTCAGGACACTCAAGCAGCTATAAAGCTGAGAGGTGGTCTTGAGAAAGAAATTTCCAGTGCTAAGTTTTGCTAAGATCATTCACAAAGAGTCCTGTAGAGAACAAGATCTCATTCCTGTCCCCTTCTTTACCCAATTTTGGCTTCCCTTCTGGGCAGCAAGATTTCTGGCGCAGAAGATCTATGAAGCACCAAAGCAGCCACCAGTAGAAGCTGGTGACACTGCCAGCAACACATAAATGTTGCACATTTATTTTTATTACAGTGGGACATAATTTCATGGATGCAGTTGTTGCAAAGAGCAAATTCAGGACTCCAGGGCTTCACAGCAGTTTGAAGTTCCTCCTCCTCCTTTAGTACAAGATGGTTTTAAGCATTTTTAGACACATGAGCCAACCTAAGAGCAGCAGCAGCTCACACAAGTTCTGGAATGCTGCAGTAATGGATCGTCTCAATCAGGAATAGTCCCAGAATCTTTTAAGAATCGCAGGATCATAGAACGGTTCAGGTTAGAAGGGACTTTAAAGATCATCTTAAGGCAAGCCTAGTTTTTTCTTTCACATAAAGAATCCATAACCAAGTAGTCCCTGGGTATTCCTGCTCCAACCCAACATCACAAGTGCTGTCACTGTCCATAAAACCTGGTGTCACTCAACTCCCTTCTCCAGCACCAGCCTATCCAGAAAATTACCCTTCTCCCCAAAATAATTTCCCTGCAAGTCCATGTTGCTTTTTCAAGCCATACATCTATTATAAAAAGGACAAAATATTATGACGTGAAATAATGACCATGCAGTGGCTGCAAAATGGACAAGGAAACTGCACACCAAAGGCAGAATAATGACTCCTTTCTGTGAAGGTGGTGAGGCCCTGGCACAGGTTGCCCAGGGAAGCTGTGGCTGCCCCATTCCTGGAAGTGTCCAAGGCCACGTTGGATGGGGTTTGGAGCAAACTGGGATAATGGGAGGTGTCCCTGCCCATGGCAGGGAGTGGAACAGGATGAGCTTTAAGGTCTCTTCCAACCCAAACCATTCTGTGATTCTACAAATACAGGACCTGCAGGAGCAGAAGGAGCAGTCATTGCTTGTTCCCAAGTATTTTATGTAACCCTGTGGTCTAACGTTTCTTACACAGACTTGGATGGTCCAAGACGGGTTGCACAAAGGTCAGAGGCTCTGTGGTGAAAGCAGCCTCAGATTATGCCTTCCTTTCTCATTGGAAGGAACTGACATGCAGCACAAATTTGGCCAGAAAAGGCTCTTTTTCCATTGGCCCATGACTGCATTGCCAACATCCCCAAACCTTTATAAGCATGTTTGGGGCTGGTGCACCCAGTGGAGAACAGACGGAGAGCAGAGTTGATCCTCCACCTCCTGCACTTGGTGACTCTGCCTGGCTCTGGAGAGGCACCCTCCCCTCTTCATCTTTATACACCTCTTTTCCTTTTATCTCGTGTAAGTCTCTGCTTTGATTAACCCCTTCCTTCTCATTACTCCAGCGAATGCATCTGATCTCCACAAGCTGGCAGCTTGCAAGGCTTGCAGGAGGATGCTGGGTTTGCTGATTTCCAAGAGAAAGGGAGATCTGGAAAACTTCTCGTAAGGCATCAGTGACAGAAATGTTTAGTTTCCTACAGAAAAAGACCCAGCCAGCTCAGCAGTTGAGTGCTGCATTCTGAGCCACAAACCTTCCCTGTATTAAATTAATTAATGTTGAAGTGATACAGTTGCCTTTTTTTAGATTTTTCTAAGGATTATGAATGGCTCTGTCTCTGAACACTTTGTGAACTGCAACAGGTTGAAGGGGAATAATTTGTGGGTCTGTGCTGGTAACAGAGTAGTACCCTGCCTGGTGTTGAACAAACCGGGGATATAATTTTTTCAGTGCAATGAAGTCAATAATTTTAAAACAAAACATTACAAAATCCCATAATACTTTAGGTTTTAAAGTAGTCTAGGAGTTTCTAGTCTGAATCCATATGCATAGTGGTGTTAATTAGGACAGATTGCTTAGAGATGCATTCATTGAAATTGTTAATATCTCCAAGGATGAAGTTTTCACTCTGTTCTTTGTCCAAATCCACTGGATTTTATGAGATTCTGGCTTTGGTCTCTCAGGACATATTTTAAGCTGTTCCTCATCTCCCAGTCAGGAGGGGACTCCCCATTCGGTGTCATTTGATCTTGTGCTCTCTGCTCATTACAGGTAAGGAATTCGTATCCCAGCTGCGGCCATGAGAATCCTTTACCAGCTCCTCGTTGTCCTCTTCCTGATGCTCCAAGGGGCTGCAGGTAAGGAGTGAAAGGGATAGAGAGAGGAATTAGTGCAGAAAGTGAGCGCATCCACGTTTGTTCATATTCATGGCAAGTGGCTCTTCTCTTTCTGTTGGGCAGGTCAGCCCTTCATTCCAAGACCAGGTAGTACTTGTGGGGCCCAAAATGGACGGTGCTTCCCAGGGATATGTCGTCGTCCGTACTACTGGATTGGAACATGTCAGAATGGATTTTCTTGCTGCAGAAAGTACGTGAAAGTGCTGGGATCACTGTGGGAATGACTGATAAGCTCCTTATCTTTTCTCGGGTGCAGCATTTTAGAGGCACAAATCCTGCCCCCAGCCTCTCTCACTTCTCCAGTGGAAGGTGTGCTGGCATAGAGGGTCCTCAGAGGGAATTCACATCCTATGGCAGCATTTGCTGTGGTGCCATTAGATAGGGATAACAACACCGCAGAAAACCTGTAGGTGGGTAACCTGAGGCTCTTCTTCACCATGCAGGGGGTGGACAATCTGAAGACTCCCTGGGTTCCTCTTGGAAATCCTTTCTGCTTCTATTCAATGGCTTCTGAATCACTCTGATCACATCGCTCCTGGTGACAGCAGTTCCTGCTGCAATGAAAGGCTCTCATGATCTTCCCTTGAAGTGAAGCAAACATCAGCATAAATACGAACAAGGCAACACTGTGGAAACTGTTTCTTTCCCCTTCTTTAATAAAATCAATTCTGGTGGCATTTGAGTGTTGTTTTGGTTTTTTTGTAGGGAAGGAGGGGATAGTTCATAGAACTGCTCCCATCGTGAGCAGTAACACACAGCTGGGTTGGTGGCTTTTACAGCTGGAAAAGTCTCCTCTTGCATCCTACTGCACTGTCAGGGTAAAGGGAGGCCATCCCATTCTCTGCTTCCCAATGGCCACATTGCTGGAACACTCCTTTAATGACCATTGTATCTTCATCAGAGATAAAGCCTTGCTTCTCTCTGTGATGATTTCATGGATGCTTGAGTTACACATTCCAGTAGCATCCAGGTTACTTTTTGAAGGTATTATGGCATTTTAAACTGAGATGTCAGAGGCAGAATCTGTGCTCTCTGTATCTTTTTCCTTGCCCTCATGGCCCAGCAGTGTAAATAAAGACAAGGTATCTCCAGATGCTTCTTTCAGGAGGCATCTGAGAAGAGAACCTTATGCAAGGGAAAAACAGGATCCTTTTGGATTACATCAGATCCCTGAGAGCGACACAGACCAGATAAAAAAGTACAAAGAAGGAAAGAGACTAAGAGACATATTTCCAAAACTTATGGATGTGCAACATAGTGATTTGGCTTTATCTCTTCCTCAGGAGCAGCTGCTGAATACTCACAGAACAGTACCCAGTGGAATATGTGACCAAACTTAGATGGTTTTGACTCCTATTGACTTATTGGGTGGGTTTGGAGAGGTGCCAACATATGTAAAAAAACCTCTGAAGGGGAAATGTTGCCTCTGTTACGGACACAGCTCCCATTTATGCTGTTCTGCAGAATTAGTGCTTATGGCTCTTCAGCTTGCAGGGGATGCTGTTACACAACCTCTCATGCAAAATTTCTGGGTTTCTTCTATCCTTACTGCTACTTTTACTTTTTTTTTTTTTCCTTCCAGTCCTATTATAAATGTCTGTACCTCAGCTAAAAGTCTATAAAACAATTTCACTCTGTTGTCTATTAAAGAAGATACTTCCCTTTAGAACACCTGAAGTTTGGTGAGATCACTCCTGCCATCTGTCTCCAGAAAATACGATTCAGTCTACAGAGATTCTGTGGATTTTAGAAAATTTAGGCTACATGGCCTGAGTGAAGCAGCTTTCATCACGCCTGCCAGTCACAGTGTGGTCCTTACACCAAGAGACTGAACTCTGCACTGATACCTCTGTACCTTTAACTAGCTGTCAAGTCAAAAACAAGATAAAAGGCACAATTGCTCATCAGATGTTAATCTCACAATTTCTCCCTGTTCATTCAAGATAACAACATAATCATTAAAGTCTTGAACTTGACCAAATACATTTTGTATATCCCTATCTTATTGATTCACATGGTCTCTTCTCACTGGGGACCAGTGACAGGACTTAAGGAAATGGCCTGAAGTGTCAGGGGAGGTTTAGGATGGATCTCAGAAAGAGGTTCTTCCCCCAGAGGGTGGTGGGCACTGAACAGGCTCCCCAGGGCAGTGGGCACAGCACCAAGGCTGCCAGAGCTCCAGGAGTGTTTGGGCAACGCTCTCAGGGACAGGGTGGGATTGTTGGGGTGTCTGTGCAGAGCCAGGAGTTGGACTGGATGATCCTTGTGGGTCCCTTCCAACTCAGGATATTCTATGATTTTCTGCTTAGGTCGAAACTTTGTCTATGTAGCACACGCCTTGCAAATTTACATACAATTGTAGAACATCTAAATATGGTTATCCTCCTTTTTGTGGATCTACTTTGGCAGTGCTACTGCTGCTGGCAGCTTTTGCAGCTACACTATAGGAATTTCTATAATAAACACTCTATAGTGGCATCAAAGCGTATCTTGGTCTGCTTTGTATTGATTATGTCTTACACCTGAAATTTGGATTGGAGCACATCAAGGAGTCTAAAGGTTGGTGTCACTGTGCCACTGAGGAGCAGTCTGAGGTTAACTCAGCCACCAACCAGGACTGTTATTCAGCCCAGCTCCTCTTTGGAGCACATCTGCCCTTTGGCAGGCTGCCAGGGCTCAGCCTGTTGCTGCTCCTGATATTCCATCCATGCCTGCATACATGACTTCCAGGTGACTGGAGGATCATTGTCATGAATCAAGTGTCCTCTGGAGGTAAGGGATAGAACAGCAGGCAGGTGTAGTAGCATTTTAAATAGAGGTAACACTGCTGAAACTGATCCCTAATATTTACCCCTTTTATTTTTTTACCAAGAGAAGACTATTAAGAGCAGAGTTTGCGATTCTCTTTTTTGCTCCTAATTGCCTCATCTTCTGTGCTAGATACAAGCTCCTAGGATGGGGATAAGATCCTCCTTCCTTTCTCATAAGTGATCTTGGCAAAATTGTTCAAACGTCTTGATTTAAAAAGGGTGAATGACAATTCTTCTGACACTGCAGCCTCAGTGTGAGGACACTTCCCTTAATAGTGGACCCCACCTGCATCAGGCAGAGCAGCTCTTCAGCACTGTATTATTACATAAAATGATGACCCCATCATAATGTTTCTCCTCTGAAGAGGACTGGATGACCCAGACCAGAAATGGGTGAGGGAATATGACATCATTGCTGAACTCCAGCTTGGAATGAAAACTTGCCCTGGAGATAGAGAGAAATGTAGCTGGATTGTCTTCTGAACTTCGATGAAACAAGAAAACAAAAGAAAAAGGTTATTTAGAGAAAAAGAATCTTCCAGTGAAGAGTTTCCCTCTGCACTGAAAATAATGAGAAAGGAGATGGTAGAGAGAATTACTTACCAACTCAGCAGTGGGTACTGTGACCCTGGTGTAAAACAGTTCTACCAGCAAAGGGCAGTGGAGAAAAACACTGAGATTGTGAAGGGCAAAATATTGATACATCCCTCCTGGTGCATGAAACTCTCTCTTTTCTGCTCCTAAAAACAGGAACTTCAGGTGAAAATGGAAAGATTATCCACCCTAAGAGCCACAAACCAAAATCTTGTTAAAGCCTCCCTCACCCCTGTGAGATTTGGGCAAAGATGCTCCATCCCTCCGCTGCTTCTTCCTTCCCCATGTCCAGGCAGAGCTATTTTAATGGTACCAATGGGCCTGTGACCATGTAAAATTTATATTAAATAAGTTCTGTGTGTCGAGGATGCTCAGTGTTAGAGCCAAGCCCTTGACATTACTTGCACACAGGACCTTGGACACAGTAAAAATTAACTCAGCACCTTTGTTTCCTTGGGGAATTGGGTTGAGTCACAGTAACAGTTGGTGGGCAAGTTAACCACAAACTCCTGGCAAGAAGTGAAGCAACTTGAACTCTTGCAATTTTATTCCCTCTGTTTTCAGCTTCAGGGCCAGAAGTTCATAGACACTCCAAAATTTCAATTATTATTTTTTCCTACTGCAAAAGCAGTTCGATTACAAAAGTATGTAGAGAATAAAAAGCTATGTAAGGATATACCTTTAAGGGAACTAATTTTTAGGCATGTTTTCAATGCATATATATATATGTATACACTTCTGTGTGCTTCGGTATAGTGTATACTTGGACAGGGCTCTAAGCAACCTGTTCTAAGATGTCCCTGCTAATTGCAGAAAGGTTGTATTAGATGACCTTTGAAAGGTCCTTTCCAACTCCAGCTATTCTATGATTCTACTTAAGAACTTGATATCAGAGAATTGAAAAAATTGCATCACTAGTAACTGACTGATGAATCAGTCAGCATTTAAAGTAATTAAGTTTAATGTTGATAAAAAATGTTCTGCAAGACATGGTGTCATTAGCAGATGTCTTGGTCAATTAGCATTCAAATTAGCAAATTTATCATTATCTTTGTGATGATTGTGAAGTACATTATACATCATATTAAAATACTGCATGAACAATATTTCTTTGTTGACTGAAGTGAGGTGCAAGGTAAAATATGATCTAAAAAAGTATTTCATATCTTAGAATCATAGAATGGCCTGGAGTTGAAGGGAACTTAAAGATCATCCAGTTCCAACCCCCTGTCATGGGCAGGGACACCTTCCACTAGCCCAGGTTGCTCCAAGACCCATCCAACCTGGCCTTGGACCATGGCAGGGGGTTGGAGCGAGATAGTCTTTAAGGTCCCTTTCTCCCCCAAACTGTTCTGTGATTCTGTCCTTATGGAATAGAAAATAAACTGACCGGGAGCGCAGAGGAACGCACAGATGCTTTGCATTGCAATGGATTATGTTGCTCCTGAGCAGAGACAGTTCAACGTGTCCCAAGATGTTTGACACATACCCTGGTGGGTTAACGTATCTTACACAAACAGGAGTGTCACAAGAGGTATTGCACGAATAACCTGGGATTTTCCAGAGAGAAAGTTTCAACAGGGTGAGAGAGAAACCCTGTTTAGCCATTGGGAAGTGAGAAGCAGCTCTCTTCTGGTTGGATTTGATGCCAGCAAAAAAAGGTGTAAGTTTTTTATTGGTTCAGTGTATAGCTGAGGAAGAGAAAGCAGTTTTCAGTCCCTTTTGGAAACACCTTATAAAAGAGGATCTCAGCCCCACAGTGAAAGTCCTCTGGAGGGAAGGGACCAAGAGCAAGTCTTGTTTGGCTTCTGGGCTCACCTGATACCTGGTAACATCTCAGTTCTTTTCAGTCTTTCTTTCAATGTCAGCTTCTGTATTTCCTCAAGAATCCAACCCCAAAACAAAACCAGAAAATTCTGCATCATTAACTTTAACTTGTATGTTATTAAAGAAAGGTAAATCTAGGTTTTCTGAAATTTGGACAGGTGGAATAAGTAGTTCAAATACGTACAAATACCCACAATACCTGGATAAAAATATTCTGCTAACTAATGTGTAGAAAAACCATCTGGCTGGGTCTGATTACTTTAGGCAGGTCTGTGGTCCAAAGAAATTGGTGGCCTCTTCAACAGGAATATTTGTCTCTCTCTCTCTATATATATATATATAAGTTTCTATCTATTTCTATTACATATATAATATAATACATAATATAATATATATACGTAATATATAATAGATTTCATACTATATACCTATTTATATTATATAGTATATAAAATCTATGATATGTCTAATCTATGTCTCTATGTTAAGAACTTTATTTCATTTTCGGAATTGTTAATTTTGTCTACTTGTTTCTCCTGATATTTTCCACTACATAAAAAACTTGTCTAATCTTCTAATATTAATTTCAAAGCTGTTTTGGGCCATCCTCTACCATTCCATTTGCAGAAACAAGACATTTCAGCACAACCTCATTCCCCTTCCTTGCTTAAGAGAACATAATTTATGACAGATCCAAACATTCCCTAATGCCAAGAGATACAACGTTAACTGCCACTTCTTTATCCATGTCTCCTTCTAGGCTATCTCATCCTAGTTTGCTGATACTGCTTTAAAATATTAATTCTTTCAACGAAGGCATCCCATTTGCTTTTCAAATTTTATTTATCAAATGGGAACTGATTTGGTTGCCCATTTCCATCCTAGAACTGCTGCCTGTAGACTAAGACCAAAGATTTTAAAGAAATTGATCTCCACTGTTATTTCTTGATAAATTTTAACATTTGCAAAATGAGCTATTTTTTCCTTTATAAACTTTAAAAGTTTGCCTTTCATAATCACATCATTTTGCTTAATGTTGTTTATTTATTAGATAAAATATTTAACTAAAAATAAACTTAAGATTACAACCCTGGAAGTGTTCAAGGTCAGGTTGGATGGGGCTTGGAGCAACCTGGGATAGTGGAAGATGTCCCTGACCATGGCAGGTGGGACGAGCTAATCTTTAAGGTCCCTTCCAACCCAAACCATTCCGGGGTTCTCTGATTCTCTTCTGGCTGAGGACTATTTACAAAATGCAAAA
Source organism: Sclerurus mexicanus (assembly GCA_013396755.1). Classification (NCBI taxonomy): domain Eukaryota; kingdom Metazoa; phylum Chordata; class Aves; order Passeriformes; family Furnariidae; genus Sclerurus; species Sclerurus mexicanus. The sequence goes on along the minus strand of VWZF01002307.1, from coordinate 4,790 downwards.
ACAGTGTGAGCAATCAAAATAATTAAGTAACTAAATGATCACGTCCTGAAAGCATGTTGCCCCACAATCATAACAATCATGATATCATATGGGTCTTACTGGTTATTCTTGAACGCTTGAAGAAAAAAGGCCATATAAATGCTATTTTTATTACCACATTATTTGTACAGTTCAGGACATTACAGATTCCAGAGACTGTCTGCCAAACATCTTTCTTGGTCCTTTTTTCTACGCAGGGGGAATCCACAGACATGAAGATCCTTTACCTGCTCTTTTCCCTCCTGTTCTTGACACTCCAGGTTTCTCCAGGTAAGATGGGAAAGAGTTGCAAGAAAGGGGATTTTGTGCACCTGAAGCAAAATTTCCAAGCACACTTTAACCACTCCTGGTTAAAATTGCAGGAATCCAAATAGCAGTTAATTGAACAACTCAGTGCCGAAAACTGTTTCAAAGATGGAAAAATTATGACTTCTGAAGGAAAGTGATTTTTCACTACTGGTGTCTCCCTGAAAAGATTGTCCTAAGTGCTCTAGTGTTAGGAACCTGAGATGGTGTCTGTGGTGACCGTGATCTTTGAATAGCAGCACACTCAGCAGTGCCATGTAGATGAAAATGAAGCCTGGCCAACTCTTTTTGGACCTGGAACCGGTATTAAAACCTCTGGATCCATGATCCTTTCCCATAAGGTAAAGGACAATGAGTCAGGAAGTCTGTTTCATTCTCCACTTAGATGCACTGTGAGTTAAGGATCCCCCTTCTGGACGATGTAGACCTGCTTTGTAACCTCACCTCTTAGATGGCCATTCAAAATGACCAAATCTGGGCTACTTAAGGCTAGTTGGTGGCCAAGGCAGCTCAAGGGGTGGGAAACACTTCGACTGCACTGCCCTGCCCTGCAGAGTGAGAGGGAAGGAAATGTTTTGTTATTTTTGCAGGTTTGTCTTCACCTCAGCGGGAAGAGTTTCTCTGTCTTAAAGGGACCTGTTACTCTGGAAGGTGCCCCATCTCAATGGTCAGAGTTGGAAGTTGCTTTGGGTTACGCACCTGCTGCAAATGGTGAGTCTGATTTTCACCAAGGCTCATGTGCAGTATGAGCAGACAAACCCTATTGCTCTGTCCTAAATCCCAAGGTGTTATTGAATATTTAAATTAGACATAAGGGACAAAAAGCTATTATGCCATGAGGACAGTCAAGTGTTATGTGTTGCGTGTGTTATGTGTTGCTCGAGTGTTGCATGTTGTCCTGGATATGTTTGGACAAAGCTCTCAGGCATGTGATGGGATCATGGGGGTGTCCTGTGCAGGGCCTGGGGTTGGACTGATGGCCCTTGTGGATTCTTTTCCAACTCAGGATGTTCTATGATTCTACAAACTCAAGTAGGTTGAACTCCACGGTGCTCCTTTTCCTGAGATGTGCACCATGCTCTGCCCCAGCAAGAGGGATAAAATACCATCAGATATGTCAGCCTTGTGCTGTCTCAGCTCTGTTTGATCCCTTTCCAGCTCCTGTGTCAGAGCAAAATACCAGGATTTGGTATTTCCAGAACTGGGCTGCTTTGCTGTGTGGGCGAGCACAGATCTTTGAGGGCCTTCAAGTGTGTGCAAAAAGGGCAACGCTGTTGTAAAAAGAAATTATCATATGAAAAACAGCCTTCTATTTTCACTCGGGAATGAATGCATTCACCCTGATATCAATTCCTGCTTTTCCTGAGGCGACAGGGAAAGGTTTCTTACTCACAGGTATGAGTGCTCAGGGCTGTCTCAGCATGTCTACACAAGATATTAGGTATTTTGGAAAACACTTATGCTCAAGAGAAAAATACACATGGACTGATAGGAAGTAGGAAAGGAGTATAAAAAAGAAAATCTGATTTTTTTTTTTTCTTTGTGCAGGCCATGGCAACTAAACAGCCTTACTGAACCAGACATTAAAGACCAATGAACATTTCTTCTAAATCTAGGAATTTGCTTGGAATCTCCTTACTGCTAAAACTGCTGCTGCAAAGCCTCACACACCTTTCAGTTCCCATGCAAAAAGCATTAGAGTAAATCCAAATGTATTCTGTGTTGCTTTCTCTCCTACTAAATAAATTGTTGTTACTTGGCATTGATGTCACTGGGTGTCTGCTCCATGGGCTGAGGTCATGGTCCCACCTGGGTTTGACACAGAAACCCCAGAGGGCAACAATTTACAGTGCCAACTGCTCCCTAATTAGAACTTTTCTGAGCCATACAGCTGTCCAGGACTGGACAGACACGGACTGAAGACCTTAACCCATGGTGCCGAGAGATGGGCTGGCAGGAAGAACTCAGCTTCCCTTTGTAGGACTGTGTTTAAATGGCAAAATCCCTTTTTTCCTTACTGTGGGGAAGTCTTTCCTTGGGCAAACAGAAATAGTCTAAACCCCTCATTCCCCACCCTGGAGGCTCTGGACTATCTCGTCTTGCTCCAGTACACTGCAACCCTCCTTGACAGAGACCTTGCTGAGAGCTGTGCTGCTCCATGTCCCATCCCACCAGATGGCAGGGAGGGACTCATGACCACTTGGGATGATCCCATGGGCAACCTCAAGGAGACCTTTGTTGACCCCAGAGGGAAACAGATCTCCCAGGGTGACTGTCCAGCTCCCCATCAAGGGAACATCACAAAGAGGTCCCATGGTCAGATGGGCCACCCTGCAGGGTGTGAGCAGGGGGTCTTCTCCTCTCCACCTGCCCTGGACACAACCTGAGGTTAGACTGGCTGTTAGACCTCACCATCCCAACAAGAGGCCTCCATGATCATAATGCACCTGTGGGTAAATACGTGTGTGTGTCCATGATTGTGCATGTTCACAAAAAGGGGTACTGGTTGTATTGGTGAAGATTTCTCTGTCCAAGGAAACCACCCTGGCCAATTCCAAATTTCTAGCTGGATACGCAGCACTTGGCAGAGATGCCAGGCTTCTGTTTCTTGGCGTTTGTTTCCATTGCGTTTCACTGGATAACTTAATCCAGCCCTCAGTTGCTACGAAGATGCCCCTACATTGACTTTTTCTCCAAAGCACACCACATCATTAAGGAAATGTTTCAGTAGGGGTGGTGAGGCTCTGGCACAGGGTGCCCAGAGAAGCTGTGGCTGCCCCATCCCTGGAAGTGTCCAAGGCCAGGTTGGACAGGGCTTGGAGCAACCTGGGCTAGTGGAAGGTGTCCCTGCCCATGGCAAAGGGGGGGTTGAACTACATGGTCTTTAAAGTCCCTTCAAAACCAAACTATTGCAGGGGTGTCACAGGACGTGTTGCAGGAGGATAACGGTGACGATTGCAACAGCCCCAGGAGGCACCTCAGCCTCTGCCACTGCAGCAGGGAGGGACGAGGGGCACCCCCAATATCCCCACACTGATGGGTCACTCCCTGGTTGGCCAAGGGCGGTTGTGTCAGCAGGAAGAACTGCATGTCCCACCCTCTGATAGTGGTGTAAAACCAGGGTATTTTGGGCAAAGTGATACTCCCCAGCTGTGACACTTCTGTGTGCAAGTGACTTCAGATCAGATTGTTACAGCCCATTGCTGCCTTGGTGTGCTCTGAACCAACTCCTTCATCAGGTAGGTGATCATGGACTCTCTTCCAGGGCATGAAGACACTTCCCTGCTCTCTGACTCATCCTTGGGTCAGTGCTGCACAGGGCAGCGTCAGCAATTGTGAGGCTGGGGAGTGTCCTTGCTAGGAAACCTGGGAACGGTCTGAAGTTGGGGATTGGCACTGCCAACCTGAGTTAGGAGGACTTTCCTGCGCTCAAGGAAGCAGAGGTGATTGGGTAGGATGTTTTGGGCAGACAGCTATGGGCTGGCTGAAGTGATGGAGAGCCCTTGCTAAGCCTTGGTGTACCATGGTATCTCCAGGCACGCACATTTCCCTGAATTGCAGAAAGCAGATCTTTTCCACAGTTTGAAAATGGGCATGACATCGAGTGTTGGCAAAACCGTCTCCTGATGTGCAAACCTTCTCTGGTCTAAGATTAGATTAAGGAGTAGAAGAACTGAAAAAGGAATTTAGCACCTTCAAAGAATCCTGGAAATTTGGTACTTTGGAGAAATCAGAGAATATATAAGCAATTTGTTAATGAAAAATTATCTGATACATGAAATATGAAGGATTGAGAGTCCTTTACTTCTGTAAATTCCAATGGCAATTTTATATCTACTTCTAAACATCACTGGCTGTTGTTTTGATTGAATTGGCAAAAGCTGCACCCAGGTCTGCAGTCTGTGCTCCGAGGATGGTCTTTGGAAGACCTTTGAGAAAATTAATGGAAAACTATCACCTTAGGAGAAAGGTAGAGGAAACATCATCTGATGTGAATGGGGGCAGTGCCTCTGCGGTTTGGGGAACGCTAGTGCCCAGACTTCTGCAACCCCTGGGGTCCTTCATGTCTTCATTGCCTTGGTGTCCCCTCTGCAGCCCTGTGAAGACCCAGGAGAGGTGGATCAGCCATGAAGATCCTGTACCTGCTCTTCCCCTTGCTCCTCCTGTTGGTCCAGGGAACTGCAGGTGAGAGAGGAAGAGGGGAGATGGAGGCAGGTTTGAACCCCCACCACTGGGATTTTCCATATCCCTGGAAGTGACCCTTTTTGGGGGGGATGCAAAAATCAGGGGGGCTCAAAGAGAAAGGTGTTTCTCAAGTGACCTTCCAAGCAGACACGGACATGGGAATGGAGAGAGCTCCTGGAAACAGAAGCCTGGCTTCTTCTGTGGGTCAGGAAGGGGACTGATTTCAGGCTTCAACCCTGCACCCAGATGTTCCTGTATGG